>JAEQBH010001225.1:0-600000 GCA_016808115.1 Tetrastigma voinierianum
CCAACATGTGGCCTTGACAAAACTTTGTAAAATTATTTTGTAAAAGAATTGTAATTAAATTCTTTCGACCATTGTATAAATTAGTCTGGTATGTAATTATGGTGGCATGGCCATGATCGACCGTTACGAATTGTAATTAAGGTTTTATTTTCATTTTAGGATTTAAATTATGAATGAATCGGTCAAATGGCAAAGGGACGATTGAGGTGGAGCCGAAATGGTCCACAAGTAGTTGGTACCGGTTTGATAGCAAGACTTAGGTGCAAGATGACCTTAAGATGTAGTTCTACCGTCGACAAAGGTCAACAAGACCCACTAAAAATCATGTCACATCATCTGTTAAAAGAAGTATGTTGAGGAGATTTCCAAAAAATTCAGGATGGATGAATGTAAGAGTGTATATACTTCAATGTGGTAAAGGATAAGCCGAGTAAGGAAGATGAAGCTGAGAAGGTGGATGAAACAATCTACAAAAGTATAGTGGGCTGCCCACGATCTAACAAATACAAGGCTCGACACTACACCTTTGTAAGTCTATTATCCTAGATTTACAAATTGGGCAAATGTAAACACACGGAGTCGCTTAAAAGAGTCCTTAGATATGTGAAAGAGACAAAGGATTGCGGAATCGGTTAGGCAGTCAAGATTAGAGCATGCAGGTTATTCGACAGTTGATTTGGGGAGGTTCACCTTATGATATGGTGCAATCGCGGTAACCCTGCTTTAAACTCATTTAGGAGTTTTCAAGGGTGTTCCAAGAAGCAAAATACAAGGGATAATAACTGGTCAATATAAGTTGAATTTATTGCGCCTACCACAAGCACAAATCAAATCTCAGTAAGCAGAAAGGTGGCACTGATTTCCAATATGAAGCAAGGACACAAAAATATTTTTATTGATAAATCGTTTCCGGCAATTGCTATAGCCTATAATCCTATTTTTTCACAGAAAACTAAGCACTTCAATATCAAGTTATTCTTTCTAGAGAAGTAAAATGGAAGTTCAATTATTTGAAGTAATCGCAACCGATCTTCAACTAGCTGACATATTTACAAAGCCTTTGTTAAGAAGCAAGTTTGAGTTTCTAAGAAGGAAACTTGGAGTTTGCAACAACCAAAGCAAGAAGTGTTGAACTCGTGCTTCAACATCTGCAACTTTATTCAATCCAGATTTTTATATATTTTTTTAGTTGTTTTATTGTTTAAAATCGATTCGTTACGTGAGTCATATTTTCAGAATCGCTGATTGTGGAAATCCATTCCATGAAGGCTCTCATTTTTCAGTTTTTCCCTCGTTATTTATTTATTTGTTTGCTGCATTTAAAACACATGATCCGATCCAGAATCAGGTGGCCTGTTCACAACAAATTTTATTGTTCTTTCTTGCTTGCTTTCTGTTACATTGATTTTTTTTTTCATTTCAATCTCTTCAAAACTCCAACATTGATAAACCAGACTGCAAAGGAACAGATTGCAAGGGAAACATATGTTGAACTTGACTGTGGGGAAAGGGAAGGAGTAAGGAAAGGAGTGCCATGACTTTGAATATCTGGAGATGAAGTTTTATTTACAGATTGAGCAAAAAGGGACTGGTAAGGAAATGAATTTTCATCAAACACTACACTTCTAGCAATATAAATTCTACTAGAAGGATGCAAACACCTGTAGCCTTTGTGAAATGGACTATATCCCAAAAATAAACACTTGATAGTTTTGAAAGCAAGTGTATGCTTGTTGTAAGGTTTGAGGTAAGGAAAACAAGCACATCCAAAACTTTTAGAAAGCCATAATCTAGTGTTCGTCCAAGAAGAGACTCAAAGGGAGAGAGGTGGCTAAGAGTGGGAGTTGGAAGTCTATTCAAAAGGTAAATAGCTGAAACAAAGGCCACCCACCAGAATTTGATATCCATTGATGCTTTTACAAGCAAGGTAAGGCCTTTTTCTACTATACTTCGATGTTTGCTTTCATCTTTTCCATTTTGTTGATGAGTGTGAGGGCAAAGATGCTTGAAGCCAATGCCTAGATCATGCAAAAGACATTAAATTACTTACATTCCACGCCCCCAATCTATTTAAACATTTGATTGAGGCACAAAATCGTAGCAACCATTTTATTAAACTCCACAAACATTATACAAAGATCGACTTCACAAGAGTAGCAGGTCCTCAAGAGAGTTGAGGAGCAGCCCCATACATCTTAAAAATTGGAAAGCTCGAGTTGCAAGAGTATGTGCAAAGGGAAAGAACCGGTAAACCTCTCCCATATTGACAAGCATCACGTAACAACATAAGTGAGTGAGAAATAAAACCTAATCTTCAATTGGACAACACTTTATTTAAGATCACCTGGTGAGGATGGCCAAGTCTACTATGCCATAATGCCAGCAAAGTTTGTGTATTACAAGAAGATCAACATGGAGAAGCGCACATTATTAGCCAAAACCGAGAAAATGAAGATGAGGCTTGAGTTCATACTCACCATTCTACAAGCCGTAAGCACCTTGTTTCACTGTTTGTCCTTTGTGATAGTAGCGTGAAGAATCAAATTCATTAGTCAACACTCTCATCTCCAAAGTAAAACTTGAGATACTAATAAGATTTTTGGCAATTGATGGAACTAGCAGTATATCATGAAGCATAAGAGGTTGTGAAGTAGGAAACTTAATATTTCCAATATGAGAGATGGATAACTGAGAACCATCACCAATAGAAAGCTTACCAGGGCTAGAGTATTCGGTCTTTGCATTCAAGGATTTGCCATCTACTGTGACATGGTGGGTTGCTCTTAATCGGCCAAGAAACCAAGAATCGCACGTTATCAAATGTTGAATGTCGAAGGAGATTTGGAATTTGAGAGGAGTAGATGATTCCAGGCAAGGAACAATACAAACTTCACACACGTGGCCTGGTAGTTCATATCAAAACGATGAAAGCATTTAAGGGCAGTATGACTAGCTTTTCCACAAATCTGGCTTAAAGGTTTATTAACACTACTAGAGTGATGATAACCACGGCCATCATCACCATGGCCACCAATAGAAGAACGACCTCTAGAATTAGGTTGATAGCTATGAAAATTAGAAGGAGGAGAAAATTGGTTTTGAACAAAATTTGCAGCAGAAAGTGAGAGATCAATTGTAGTTGAAGTGATTTTGACTCAAGTCGCATTTCATGAGTCTAGAGTGCATAAATCGAACTTCTTGAAGAGTAATGGAATCACGAGAGGTAACATTAACCACACCGAGTCACCAGACCATGGCCATCGGGAGTTCGTAGAGGATCAATTTGTTGTCAAAATTTGGTCGAACAGCAATGGAACAATGCATTAGCATTAGTTTTCATTTTGAGAATAAATTCTTCATAGAACTAGTAATCTTTTTTGGGTGGTTTGTACCAGAGTCGTGAATCGGAGAATACTTGCTTTAGATCTGGTGAAAAGTTGTTCTTAGGAGAGACCATACCTCAACATGATCTACAGCTCACAACATGACCAAGCATTTGTTCTAAGGATGGAAGATAAGAAACAACTCATCAAAAATTGGATTGAGACAGATCCAGAGAAATAACTGATTTGAGGGTAGTATTCGAATCAAGCGACCGATGATGAATTCTTTGGTTTCCGATTCAAAGGCAAAGAAACTTAAATCATGCTCTCATCGCGGTTGAATCAAATCGCAAAATGTATAGTTTGTGTGATTCGTACGAATGTCGAGGGGAGCAAGGATAGACAATAACCATCTAAGAAACGGCCGTGAGAGTGAGGAAGCGAGGCTCGTCATTAAGAAGAGTATGAAGCCATGGTTGAATCATCAAGCTCTAATACTCATGTCGACGTAACGTAATGCAGTATGTTGAAGAAGAAAAACAAAGTGGTGCAGAACCTAACTGCGTAAGAATAGAAAATTCTTTTATAAATTCTTCTTACTTTATTAAACTCCATCAAAATGAACTTATATACAATCGAGAAGATTCTAGAAGTAATTAGTTACGCATTTTGTTTCTCTTAACTAACCGCTCATTCACTTTTAGATTGCATGAGAAGTAGTTTGTCGTTGACGTGTTCTGTAGGAGCATGATCTCGCAACACTAGGAAGTTCAAACCACATAATTGAACCGCATTTACAAAACAATATTTCCATTCATATCACCTAGATTCCTATCTATACAAGCATTTAAAGAAAAATGATTTGCCTAAAATAAATAAATGCTGTAAGTGCATAATAATATTGCTAACAAATTAATACAATGAAGTACATAATATACCATCCTCAATTCAACATTGACATTTCCTAAATCACCAAGATGATGTTCAAATTCTTCAGAGCACCATGTTCTTTCCACAGATTGAAATGAGGTCCTCGTAATGTCAAAGAAATAATAAAAATACTGAAAGAATAATAATGTAGGGAAATCTCGTGAGGATAAGTCTAACCCAATGACAAAGGATGTTCAAAATAGTAATCACACCAATACTGGGCGGATATGCAAACTATTTGTCGGGGCATGCAATACAAAGCCACCGGTCCGTGGCTAGCCCAAATACTCCGAACGTGGGTCGGGGTTCCAAAGAATCGAGAAAAAATAATAATTAATTTATAGGTGCAACTAGCACCACTGGCCACCCACCCCAGAAACTAGGTAGATTTTTATTTATTTATTTGACTATCTAAGACTAAATAGTGATTTGGTATGAAAGCATGTTTATGATTTGTTTTATGAAAATATGCATTATGAGATAAGGATGAAATTTGTTATATAAATTTGAATTGGGAGAAGAGTTTGTTACCTGGTTTATGGCCATCACTATTGAAAGAGGCTAATTGACCATGACCTCATCAATGTGTTATAATAATTGACTACACTTCATCAATGGGTTATATAGTCAATGTGAGCCCTTAATAATGGTTATAATAATTGAAATTACGGCCCTAAACGAGTTATAATAGTCGATCGTTTTATGTCCACTGTAAATTTAGGACTATTTGTTATTCAAAATCGAGAATCAAAATATCTTTGAGTGTTTTGATTCGATTTGATAAAATGATCGTTATGAATATTAAAGACAAAGCTAATTTGCTTATTATACTCAAAAAAGTGTTTTGGAAATTGATTAAATGTTATATCTCGCTGAAAGAATTGAGAAAATATTTGATTCATAACCAGATATTATTTACTCGCTTTGAGCCTGTCCCATCTGACAATTTTTAGAACCTTTAGTTCAGCTGGTGAGGACGTATTAAGATGGAGAGTTTGGCATTACTAGGAGTTTGAGGGTTTTGACCCTATTTATTTATTTGAATAATTTTTAGGGTTAAAGTGCAAATCAAACTTCATTTATTTAACAGAAGTTTTGATAATGACAAGTTTGGATGATGTTTTAGTTTACACTGGAATTGCTAAGATTAGATTTAAATTTTATTATCATACTAGGAATTTACAGTCAAATATTCAATTACAAGAAAAGTGAGATGTTTAGTATGAAATGACCGTCATGTCCCCTGGTATGCTGGCTTGTGTGTGAGAACTGCATCGGTGTCTAGGTTATGATCTTGATAGGAACTCATAGTTTACCCCCTGAATGTACTTAGTGACACATTAGTTTAAGTTTTAAGTTTGTCTAATTAGATTCTTTTATTTATTACAATTTTGATTTGCTTATGTGGGTTTTTAGTGGCTAACTTAGTTATACCTTTTGCTACATAGGATACCATGCCAACAATGAGAGCTTCATCTGCAAAAATAAAGGTGCTAGTAATGATGTACTCACTGAGGGATGTAAATTTCCTCAATTGAGATAAAATTCTATGAGTGAGGATTTATAGTTATTTGGGGACTCAATATTGACATGACGCCAAATAAAGCTACTAGAAACAATGGATAAGACAATTTTCTTCTTGTAGGTATTCTCCAAGTGATTTAAAACAATGGACAAGGATAGTCTTCTTCTTCCATAGGCAAATCCTTTTATGATTTTAAGAATTTTAGACCTCCTTACTTTTTTGGTACTTCAGACTCAACGAAGGCAGAGGCTTAGATTATGAAAATAGAGAAATTCTTGTATGCTATTGACTGTTCTGATGAGCAGAAAGCCTCATATGTAGTCTTTATGTTAGACAATGAGGCATATTTGTGACGCCCCAAAACCCGAGGGTCCCGTTGACAACCCATCAACCCACGGAATTCCTGTGGATTTCGGGTAACTCAATACCATTAGCAGTCCATTTATCGATCCATATTAATAAAAATCTGGCAGAGTCACTTATTCAGGGGAGCCACCCAATATACAAATGGCGCTGGCACAATATATTCATGACTATCCAAGCCTTAATGTAAGTAAAGAATGACCACACTGTGATCCATCTGGTCCATATCCCAATATACACTATATCACAATAATCATCTACCTTAAGTCATTGCGCACCTAAGTCTTGGTAATCGGATCTGCACCACTACTGGACACCGAAGTTACTTGACACCACTCGATCCGCCTTCCTGACCCATTCATTCATATTGTTTCAAAATATGATAATAATACACTTAAATATAGTCCGTAAGTGTAAGACCCTGGAAAAATTTAAATTTTTAGAAAAATGGCAAAAAAATAATAAATTTGTCATAATGAACAGGAAGTTTATAAAAATTCTCTAGATTCAATGAAAATGTATTTCACTGTTAGATTCGCTCAAATCTGCCACCTAGAAAAGATTTGTCGAATTCTAAGACAATCGGATTTTCGGGATTTTTTTTGGGTGGATGGTTATTCAGTAATCTCGAGGACGTAGGATTTTACAAGAATACCTGAGTTAGAAATAACTCAAGTTTAGTTCATTTAAAATAAATTGAACTTCAACCGACGAAATGAATTGTTTCTGGCAGAAACCCAAAATGAATTGACATGTGGCACCAGAGTGATATCAAACTTAACTGAAAATAAGGTTAAAAAGAAAAGAAAGAAGGAGGGGAAAAGAGAGAGGGAATGGACAAAGTGAGAGCGGGAAAGAGAAAGAGAGGGAGAAAAACCTCCAACTTCTCTCACGATCTATGGAGATCTGCTTGATCTTCCTCCCAACTGTCACAAGATCCAAAAGTTGGAGTACCGGCGCAGGCCACTCATGGATAATCTGAAACTCAAGTTTCAAGTAAGGTCTCGCACCCGGGAGGTTCTGGAGGTCTGCTTCGACTTTAGCGTTCGGAACTTCCTCGTCGTTGCTCATGCGCCAAGAGGTAGGAGACTTTTACCCGACGATTTTCCATTTAGGAGCCATCTTCGCTTTGCTGCTCCTAGGGTCCGTTTTGCAGGATCCCTTTTAACCCAAAATGACCGCATTTGGTTTCGGATGACCACACCCGCTGGTCGACCGAAGGTCATCCGCTAATGCAAGAGCATCCAACCTGAATAGCGAGGAATTGTCAATCGATTTATTCGATGAATCTTCCGCTTGGATGCGCTATCGCCAAGCATCAGACAAACTCGAAAACACCCGTGGTCTTCGGCTAATGGGGAATGCGCCAAAAACACGCACTGTTGGGGAAACTGGCCGACCACGGTCGATTGAATGGTCGTCCTGGCAGATGCAAGGCGCCGCTACTATACAAGCAAGAAACTGACCGGACAGGACCTAAACTGGGCTTACCATTGGGAATCAACTGGCTCACCTGGGCTTAGTGTACAAAGGTCTTTTGAGACTCGTTTGGCTATTTAAGCCCTACAGTAACCGACAGTGGCTAATCTCACGCCTAGTCACATGATCGAGGCTTGCTTCGAGTCCTATTTTATGATTATTTGAGTTGTCATCCCTGGTTAAGGGATGGCATGAATGACTAAGCAGCATGCCCATACATATTAAAACAGAATAGAAATGATTGTGTGTCATTGTGTGATAATTGAGCGCATGTCATTGGTGTACGAACAAGGCCAATACATTGAGCCATGGGGTAGTTAAGTAGTGACATGTCTGTGTCACAACTCAGCGAGAGGTTAATGTATGTCACACCTGAGGTATGATCAGATGTCACCGTATGCGTATAATGATATGTTGACATGTATTGTATGATTTATTTGGAAATTGTATGCGAATTGATATGATTGCCCAAATGACATGGTAATTGCGTATATTTAAAATTCTAAGATATAGCACTCATTATATATGTAGCATGTAGTATGAATAGGCAATGAAAATGATTTGTATTTGCATTAAAAATTGTGACATCAGGCTGCATGGGTGTGAGTGCATGGTAAAGATCGACATCAGGCTCGTGTCTGGCGGGCGTCGAGGTACTACGCTGCTCGACGACACTCAGGTCAAGCGGGCTCAAGAATCGGGACAACGCCCAAAGAGCCGCATTCGCTTTGAAAAAGAAAATGAAATGTGGCTCGAAGGAGCAAGTCAGAGACCTTCCCCTCAAGGTGAAAGACCTAGTTATCGCGGCAGACATACCAACGGCCACAAAGACCGAAAATGTTGGAAAGAACAATGAGGGACCCTTGGCGTGTCCGTGAAACTGTGGGTGTGAGTGCATGGTGAAGATCGACATTGTGGGCGGTGGTTCGGCGGTAAGGTCGGGAGGTACATGTTTGATCGACACCGTGTCGGGCGCGTCAAGAACTGTAATAAAACGCCCAAAATGAGTCACGGCTTTTGAAAAAGAAAACAAACACAGCTGAAAGTAACAGAGATCCTCCCCACTCCCTTCAAGGTGAAAGACCTAGTTATCGCTGCTGCATATGATCACCGAAGCAGCAAAGACCGTGAAAAACGTTGGAAAGGCACAGGTATATCATGCAAAACCAGAAAATCAGGGCCCACAAATGCATGCTGTAAACACACCTGAACTTGGGAAACGCAAGTTGATATCTAAACCGTCTAATGGATTTTTTGATTTAAAACAAAAGCTTTGTTTTGAAAAAATGGGCTGATGGAATATAATGGGACATAATGATTTATCGTCACGACTCGTATACATGTGGAGGTAGTCATGAGGACTCCGCATACGAGATGAAAGAAACATTCTCTATCCATTACAAACATTTGAGTAGGAACGCGTGCTTACTGAATGTGTGGTGTGTCATTGCATAAAGACTAGTATGATGTTCTCAGAATTATGCCCTTCATTGGCATCGTTTCACCCTTATCGTGGGACCCTTCGTGTATTAAGGAGATTGCACTCGACGAGACCGTGATTATGAAGTAGGCCGACATGTGGTCTTGAGTGAACTGTTGTAAAAAGTATTTTGTGTAAAAGGAATTGTAATTAAATTCTTTTGGACTATTGTATAAATAGTTTATATAATACAGAAGAGGTCGATCACCTTACTGACCCAGATACGCCATTTTCATTTTAGATTTAAATATGAATGAACGAGTCCCAATGAAGGGACGTATTGAGGCAAGGTTAAGCAATCCTGGTGTCCACAGGAAGCTGGCACCGTCCTACCAAACTTAGGTGTGATGACCTAAGATAGAAATTTCACAAGCATCAGTTACAAATTGATCCTAAATTAGGGCATCATAGCTTGGTATCGTGAGCATGTGTATACCATCACTGTGGTCATGGATATGGGTCGAGGTCTTTAGATCGATTTGAGTTTTGGTGTCACAAGCTTGTACATTTAACGTAGGCGTGGGATTACCTAGGAATTGATGAGACGGTTTAGAATCTATCGTAGACTCATTGTGTGCATTTCATGTTTTCAGGCCTAATCTGTGCTACATGATTTGGTGTTGTGTGATATGTATGTATATACATAGTGAATTGTATATAGGAAAAGATGAAATTGTTAGAAAACACCTTAAATGCATACAGAATCAATGGGCAGTTTGGGAATTGGATTTGAGTTGGTTTCTGCGTTATGCAATCGCTATGCAAGTGATGAACGGTAATTCATAATGTTAAATTCTATTAGTGGTTGGCTTATGCACTACTAGTAGACTAGAAAGTGACACTAACTGTTATTCGAATTCCATGTAGATGGCAAGTCAGGAAGGGGGACGAGAGGTCGCCCCATGGGACACTAGCTAGCACCACCGGTTTTGATCGCAGGCCTTTATAGAGGCTAGGCATCATATGCACACCTCAAACAAACTAGTGCAACGGAGGGCTAGGGAGGGACGAGTAACCTCCAGAGGTTTCAGGCACATCACCCCATGGAGGAGGGGACTCGATATTTGGTAATGCCTTGGCCATTGAAAGAGAAGTGTATGACACACGGAGCATCCGGGACATGGGTGCTAGTGCTAAGAGGAAAGAGAATCAAACTTCTTCTAGCTCCAAGAAGAAGCAGAAGACTTCTGCTTTGCACGGATCTCAGGGACAAGGCCGTGGCCACCAAGACCAAGGCTAAGGTCAATCATCCAGGAATGGGAGATAACTCTCTGTGCCTGGCCACAGTAGAGAGCGTGTTTCCATTGCTGTCGCCGATACTTGAGACGATCGCCTTACAGAGGCGTGAAACCCCTAAAAATCTAATTTTGAAAAAATGGCAAAATAATAAAATTGCCATAATGGTCAGAAAGCTTGAAAATTCTACATCTTGGGGATGACGAGACGTGATCGTATAGTCGATTCGGCTCACAAATCTAGTAACCTAGAAAAGCTCGTTGAATTCCTATATCGCTGTGAATTTTACGACTTCTGGGTGGTGAGTCACAAAGGACTTGTGGATCTAGATTTTCACTAAAATCTCTAAGTCGTGAAATGGCTTGAGCTAAGTTCGATTAAAATAAATTGAACTTGAAACGAAAATGAAATAAATTGTTTCGGGGTAGAAACGGATCCTGTAAGATCATATGGACACGTGGCGCTGCTGAGGGCCACCTATTAAACTTAACTTAAAATAGGTTAAGTTAAAAGAAAAGAAAAAGGGAAAAAAGGAGAAAAGAAAAGGGAAACAGGAAGAGAGAAAGGGAGAGGGCGTGAGAAGAGAGAGACAGATGAGAGAAAGACTCTACCTTCTCTTTATGATCTACGGAGATCGGGTGATCGTCTTCCGACAAGCAAAGGTTTAAAGTCGGAATGCACGACGAGGACTACCCTTGGACACCGGAAACTTCGGGTTCGCCAAGGTTTCACGTCGGAGGTCAGAAGCTTCGGATTCTAGAAGTGTTCGCGGGACTTCCTTGGGTCGTTGCTCACGCTCCAAGTGACACACCCCCACCCCCTTCCAGCGGCGGATGTGCTTCCGCCACCCACAAATCCCCACTGCTACTCCTTAACGACTAAAATCTCCGTGAAGCGGCCGCATTGCTGGGTTTAAACCTCGTATAAAAATTTTCTTTCTTTTTCCAACTTAGGATTTGGTAAAATCTTGGCAGCGGTAAAACCTCAGCAGCATGACGGCTGCGTATAGGACAATTCCAAATCCTACATACACAATTTACACTTTATCCAAATATGGCAACCAGCAACCCAACACATTCTCACAAAACTACACTATGTACATACATATGCTCTATTACAAATTCAAAGTGTTTCCTTACAAAATATTATTAATAACAGCACTTGTACAAATGTCAGGAGAATCCTAATATGCTCCAGCGTCCGGTATGCCTGTACTTGGAAAATAGTTTTTAAAATACAAAATAATGAGCTAAACGAGCTCAGTGAGTGTATGCTTTATAAAATTGCTGGCTTTTTCTCGAAATATCTCAAAATCAGAAACCCTTTAGCAAGATATTTTCCAGAACCTTTCTGCTTACTTTAAAGTTTCTAAACTTTCAGACTTTTAAGCTTGCTTTTTAAAAGTTTACAAAACTTAATATTTGCTTGCTTGCTTGCTTTTTCTTTTCTTTAAAAGCTTTATAAAACTCTTATTGCTTACTGCTTAGAAGTTTATAAAACTTCAAAATTTCTTGTTTGTTGTTTTTATCTTTGCTTTGGTTTTAAAACCTTTCAATAAACCTTTACTTTAAGTTCTCAAAACTTTTCGTTAAAAACTAGGAGCTCAACAACCGCATGCTTTGAAAATAAAACTGAGCCCTAGCTCCAACCAATAAGCTTGAACCCATGGGAGCTTGGCTCAACCGATCGTTTTGAAATCTAAACGGGAGCCTGGGCTCAACCGTTTGCTTTAAAACTCTACGGAAGCCTTGGCGACCGTGAACCAATGGTTGATTTTTCAAAACTATATATCATGCTTATAAAACATCAACCATTGGAGGCCTATTTTTGCTTACTGTACCCTAGTGAACACGGAGCTCATCACCCCGCTTCAAGAAGACCTATGTCCGCTGCCACTTTTTCCTGAATATGGTGGAATTGACCTTGTGTCACATCACCATACTTAATGGAGCTCATAACCTTATATACTCATGTATGTGCCACGGTCTCCTTTAAATGTATGATGTATGACCTAAGTTTGTCGACCAGGCAAAACTACAATGCATGTATGAGATCCTAACACCACCGCAACGCATCAATACCTCCGACCTATTGTTTTGCTTAGAACTGTGGAAGGCCTATTTTTGCAAATTTTCTTTTGCTTGCTTGTTTGTTTTTGAAAAATGGTTCTTACAATTTAAAACCATTTGCTTCGTTGCTTATTTGTCGCTATGAAAATGGTTTAATTATTCAAAACCATTTGCTTACTTGCTTTTTGAAATATGGTTTTACAATTTAAAACCATTGCTTGCTAAATTTCTTGCTTGCTTTTCAAATATGGTTGAATAAATCAAAACCATTATTTATTTCCTTTTCACATATGGTTTAAAATCAAAACCATTTACTTGCTTGTTTTTCAATTATGGTTTACAATCAAACCCATTAAATATCAGTGTAAAACAGTTTATAATATGATACACTAGTATTTGGAAAATGGGTTTAGAACACTCACCTTTTCTGCTTACTAAACTTTGAGCACGATTCCACAATTTTCCCGCTTTTGCTTTTTAGCCTACACATTTGATGTATTATACATCATACGTCAGCATAACCAACCAAATACTATTCGCATTTGGTTTCATGCAGAATTTACTACGACTATACACTACGCGACCACAGACTATGCACCATGCATTATGCATGCACAAGATTTATATGTATTCATATCGCATTTACTATTTTATAACGTGATTCATAACGTATTTACCATTTCACGCGGAAATCGGGCGAAATCAGTTGATTTGGTACTCACGCCAGTAGCTCATTATAGAGTAACTTGCAATTTATCGGGTCCTAAAAGTGTCGACTAATTAGAATATCGTAGATCTGAGAAAAACCAAAAATTTAGGATTTTCTGAATATTTATCTGAATTTTCGGTGAAATCCTGTGTTTTTTGTACTCACGCGTAGCCCTCGTCGCGTAGAGCACTTTCCGTGTTTTGCCCGATGAATTCCGACGGTTCGATTTTCATAAATCTAAGAAAACTTGAAGAAAAGAAAAAAAATCTTAAAATCTTCTGGTTTTTTTTTTTTTTTCTTTAGGTGGGACCCACATGTCCCTTTATTCCACTTCTTGGTCCGTTTCAGCCCCAAAACAATTTATTTTGTCCCGGTTTTAATTTCCTTTATCTTAATTGAATATTCTTTAAATATTTGCCATTTTTCAGAATTTTTCAAAATCCCAGTTGTGTTTCACTCTATATCCTGTCGCCTATAAATTGCAAATATTCGAATCGGCTCTAATTCAACGAAACTTTCTAGGTCACTAGAGTTCATGTAGACCTAACTTTAACCTGTGCACCGCTTCATCATCCGAGATCTAGAGAATTTTCGAGACTCCCCTGAAAAATTCTGGCAATTTATATTATTATTTTACTATTTAAACTTCCATTAATTATACTTTCACCCCATTCACTTTCCTGACTGCAAAGTGCCATAATTCTTGAAACTTTTACAATTTTATCCTTTACAATGGCACTGCAGTACATATGTAACCCAAGCATGTACTGTACCTCATCTGGACGGGGTAAGGCACCAAGAGGTAAACTTCCTACTCTAGTTATTTTCTGTCTAAGGGCCATCCTTGGCCTTGGTTGAGCCCTTGGTGTGACGCCCCAAAACCCTCGTAAATGGGCCCAGTCGACTATCCGTCAACCTCATAATACTCGTGGAATGTCGTGCAACCCGACATTTTTTCACGAAAACGGACAGTAGTCTCCTTTGTACTGTGGGAGCTCACCTAAATATAAAAAACCTCGTGATATAACCTGTCCCAAAACATCAATATCAAGGAGTACAAAACAATTGGCTTGGGCCCAATACAACACTACTCACTAATATATATATCCAACTATATCCAATAGTTTCCAAAGTTCAATCGTTTTTACTATTATACAACATATTAAATTAAAACAATTCACTATAAGGAACCATCAAAGCCACATTCCGGCCTCTCTTCTAAACTGTTTCAGGACGAGCTGCTCTCGCACGCTCCCGTACTTGTAAAATAGTATCCCCACAGAGTAGCTAATGCCCGCAGTGGAATCACCCTGCGCTACTTCACCTAAATGCATATGCAATGCCCAGCAAACACACATTCAAGCAAATGCAGCTGATCCTTCTTGAATGTCTAACTGACCATCTCATACCCCGAGTCCTCACCGACTCCCTCACACTCGCCTAAGCCTCGTATGAGAATTATTATGTTTATTTGTGGATAACCCTCCGATGTATATATATCAATTGAGCCGTCTCCGACAATTGATATTATTTATGGACTACCTGCATGTATATCACTGGTCGTCACGATTGGATATTTTTGGTATGACTATCCTCCGATAATTATCGGCTTTGTGAGTCAACCCTCCAAACCATTTTCTTTAGACTCGTCTCATGCACTCACTCCTATCGGGCCCTGGTGGTGTCCTGAAGCACATGGGAATGCATGATGCCAATTCCACATAGTTTCATATCACATGCAAATATATAAACATGCATATATTCACATAAAAATTAAATCACACAATCATGTTATGTAATTTCGCATTTCATCACATCAAAATTAGCTCACATAGGCTAATGATCAAACACGAGCAATTCTACTTGAATTACTCGACCAAACACATTAATTCACAAAATTTATTTCAGGAACACTATTTCTGAACAGCGAAACCCCCTGCTACTATTCCTCACAATCATCAATCATAGTTCACTTTAGAACTCTGGTTTCACTACTTATTTCCGCCTCATACACATCAAAGTATCTATTTATAGTGTGGGAAATTCATCACTAGCGGATGCCCAAACAAATTGGGTCCCACTCTGATCGCATAGAGAGAGGGCTCAAAATTTCACATTTCGTCCCAAGTTTCGGGACCCATCAAACGACCACTCACTACCAATCAACTCAACATCGTAAATACACTTAAACAAAGTGTAAACCTGCGAAGAAACCCTACTTCTGAGTTTGATCGAAATCTCCCTAAAATCTAACCCATAGCTCTCGTAGCGCCTTTCCTTCTTGTCCTAAGAATTCGACTAGTCGGATCGCTCGATATTTGTGAGAGAAAGTACTTCTCTCTAAAATAAAAAACTAGCAATACTGCCGATTTCACACCCTCTCACGCTGTCCTCCCTTTGAAGAGACGACGCTTATTGGACATTTTGTCCCTTTTAGTGTCATTTAAACTTTTCCATTAATACCAATTATGTCCTCCTTTCCCAAGCTTTGACATTCCCAGACTATCTTACCATCCATTTTCATCGCTTTCTCTAATTACGCCACTTATACACATGAGCAGCATGTGTGACTTTGGCTCATATCGCCTCTAAGGTTCGGCTAGCGCGCACCACCACAACGTGCGCCTTCCCATGGTTTAAAAATGCAAACCAAACATTCCCTAAGGCCGATAACTACCCAACAATCCTTAGGTAGAAGAAGACCAAGTAGGAGAAGACTCACTCATGGAGTTTGTCGGAAGTCCCTGCTCCTGGCCTCTACTCAGGCCTCTCACACCAGGGAAGACTTCTCAGAGCCACGAGACCTATGGTCCGACTGCTTGAAAATATGTGAGAGTAAGGTGGAGCCTCTCTCTCTAACTCTCCCTTTTCTTTTTCCTTTTTTTTTCTCTGATCACTCTAATCGTATTTTTAAAAAGGAGGGAAGCTTCCTCCCTCTTTCCTACATGCCACAAGTCTCTTCCATAATTTTTCTTCCTTATTTTATTATAATATCTTTCTTTTATTACCCTTGTCCTCACTCTCATTTTTATTTCTATTCAATTTATCAAATCCTACTTTTGGCAGCATGAACTTATTTAAATTATGACCTGGTCCCCATTTTACAATTTCCATATTTTTCTTTTCACTGGTTTATTCCTGATTCAATAATCATTTAATCATATTCATCTAAAACCCCAAAATATAAAAAAAATATAATAACACCCAAGTTACCAATTCATATCTCGAATATATAATAATTCTTTTATTATAAAATTTAGGTATGCTTTAAAGGCATAAATCCTTCCCCACTTAATAAAATTTCGTCTCGGGAATTACCTTAGTCAAACAAGCCATGGGTAATCGTTGTCGCATCGCTTCCTTCCTTTCCCAAGTGGCTTCTTCATTTCTCAGGGTCTCCACAACACCCAGCGGAATTTTCTTGTTTCGTAATTCCTTCACTTCACGAGCCAAAATCCTCCTGCCTTCTTCAAGGCTCCAGATATGATTTCTATCTACCTGGTCACTTTCAATCTTTATCTAATCGCTTTCACTTTCTCTTCTCGCCTCTTGTACCAAATCTGGCCACTCACTTTCTTTCACTTAATTTCGCCCAACACAATGGTGTTCTACATTTTTCTCCAGGCATATATAAAGCTCCTCATAAGGCGCCATTCCAATTCTTGATTGGAAACTGTTGTTGTAAACAAGTTTAACTAAAGGAATTTTCTATCCCAACTACCCTCATAGTCGATCACACAACCTTTTTAATATATCTTCCAAATGGCTTTGGCATTCCCAATATCACATCCAATTCCTCTAAAGGATAATTCGATCAAACCCCTGTAGAAACTTTTACTCGTATTCTGGATAGGAAATCTCTATACACTCTATTCACAATAACTCTATGCCCGAGCTGTCTGTCACTCAAGATGTCACTCGGTTTCACTTCTGCAGAAATTACCCAAGTTGGGTATGTCAGTACATATATGAATGAATCTATCCTGGATCTATCAATGCATGGCACAGTATCATGATGTGAGAATACCGACCATCACATCCGGGGTGCTCAGATCTTCCACTCCGCTTTCATCAGCATATACCAAGCACGACCATCTTTCCTACCCAGGTTTGTGTCCCTGTCTAACACCTTGATGCAACACTTTGTCGCCTCTCTCAGATCGATGAAACATTGCCCCATTGGGGGTGTGCTTTGAAGGACGTGGCCCTATTACACCTCGATTTTGTGCTCCATGGATCCACAACCCAAGCAAGCACCGCTCACTCTCCAATAATCTCCCTGCTTCCACAATTGGGAACAACGAGGAACGCCTTGTCCTCTGAGAAACCTTTGTGTACTTCTCAGACCGACGGCGCCTGGGTTGTAATAGTGCATTCTACCGTGGCCCGAGCCGTAGGGCCACCGGGGATCCTGCGGGTCCCATGAATCTCTTCCCTCTCGCCGGCCGATGAGCACTCGACCGACCGGGATTTTTCTTTCCCCGTCTATCATTTCTTTCATTTTCCTCCTTTCTTACTCTGCTCCACATTAGCGCATGGTCGCGGATTTTGAGAAACTCACCGTGGGCAAAATCTCGCGGACCATGGGTCGACCGTGGTCGCTTAGGCCGTCTTCAAACTTACGACACTTCTCTTCTTCACTTACTAACATCTCGGGAGCATACTTGCTCAATCGTGTGAATTCTCTCACATATTCGGTTACACTTAATTGCCTTTGTTTCAAATTATGAAACTCTCGCCACATATTGTTTAAATAGATGCGACTCACATAATGAAGCTTCTTGAACTCATCCAAAAAAACCTCCATGTAATCCTTTCTCTGTGGTGCGGTCCCGGGTCACCTTAAACCCACCACTCGATAAGCCTCATCTGTAGTAATGAGGTTGCACATTCCAGCCTTCTTCACCGTGCAATGCATTTGTACTGGTTCTTCGGTCCCTTCCCTGAGCCACCTCCCGCCATTGGATACAGCTCATCTTCTTTCTTTCCAAGAAAGTTCATCGGTCAGTAATTCTCACATTTCAATGGCTGATCGTCATGAACATTTCACAGTGAATGGGTTGCCCCCATTCTTTGCAAAGCTCGGGAGCTTAACTGTTGAGGATACCCATAGTACCTCCTACCACTTGTTCCTGCCTCATTTATTGCGGGCATGAGATGCTTGTCCACCTACCACACTAGCAGACTATCGTAACGATTTCCCCGGTCACCTCGACCCTTGCACCCAATCCATCCATGCTTACCCATTAAGACCGACAAGATCCGCGCCGAGTCATATCATCCTTTAAAATGCAAATGTAATGTCAAATACCATTTTCAAAAATCCTTTAAAATTGTTTAGGCCTTTTTCCGTAAAAGCCTAAACCTAGGCTCGACACCACTAAAGTGTGACGACCTCAAGCCCGACCCGAATCTTGAGAGGTGTCCAACCGGCCCTGTGTGGACGCCGCGACCTCTTTTCATTTTACATTTATTGTTTTATTTTTCAAAAGGTCAATTCGAACTGCCCGACCCGAATGATGATCCAACCGGAGTCTCTACGCATCTGACGCTTTTTATTTACTATTAAACGCTAATTAATGTTTGTTTAGTCATGGCTGTTTCAGTTTTCTGGGCAAGCCCCACAACCATTTACAAATTTCGCCAATTCCTGGTGAGGGCCCTTAAACATTTACAAATACATTTACAAAGAAGGCATTCATGCCTTTTCAAAATGATATTCAAAATCAAGGTTCGTGGTTTAACCCTTTTGTTTTAAAAAAAATAAATACCAATTGTTCACAAGAGATGATATGCAAACGACTCGAGTATACACTTACACACTGCACTTCCTATATGACTATGGGCAAGACGATCTTGTCTCCTTCCCGTCTACTCGAACCCGCGCATGATAAAATCCATATACGCTTTCAAGCATTTTCACGCTTAGTGGTTCTATACGCTCTATTC
The DNA here is from genome assembly GCA_016808115.1 of Tetrastigma voinierianum. Classification (NCBI taxonomy): domain Eukaryota; kingdom Viridiplantae; phylum Streptophyta; class Magnoliopsida; order Vitales; family Vitaceae; genus Tetrastigma; species Tetrastigma voinierianum. The sequence goes on from JAEQBH010001225.1 coordinate 19,064, forward strand.
CAATATTCAATGTAACTCAAGATGAATTTAACATTAAACCAGTGCTCTATTAATTCAACAAATCCTCATGCTATTTATTTTTCACATGCTTTCAATTTCTAAATAATTTACCAAATCACATCATGCAATTTCAATGCAACACCATTTCATTAAATTTAATTTATGAGATTACATATACATAAAAAAAAAAATCTCTTAGTTTACACTTCTCAATGTTGGTTATTTCACTGACTATTCAATTATTGACTTCCGACGATTCGGGCTTTGATGAATCCCTCGCCCTTATTATTATTCGTAATGTGCTTACACATTTAACAATTGGTCTCCCCATCATGACGGATGCCGCTTGCGCACCCCCGACATGTGGTATCACTTAAATGCCATATGCCATCATGACGGATGCCGATTGCATCCCGCCAAATGGGACATTTCTTCAATGCCATATCGCCATCATGATCTTTACGCCGATTGGTGCATCCCCGCCAAGTGACATTGACAATTTCAAGGCCTTCGGACGGATGTCGATTGGTGCATCCCGTCAGCGCCTATTCTGGTGAGACTTAGATGTAAATTCAAGATGTCAAGAATTGTCCGATTCATTTACATTTCGATTTATCAATCACTATTCATTCTATTAAATATCACAGCTCAATTCCATATTCACTTTCAGATTCTTGTTTCAAGGATATACCTAACGGCGTAATCATTTTACATACACATTCACATACTCATTTCATACTCATTCATGCACTCATTTCATATGCTTGGTAACCACCAAAATACTCGACATTAGAATAGAGTCAAAGAACAAACATGCAAAAACTTGAATCAAGAATAGATTCGTGAGAACAAACCCAAAATCTTTGCACTTTTATTCCAACTTTGGAATTCAATCTCGCTTATTTTTCCTCCTCGTCGGGCCCCTTGTTATTCCAAAAACCATTAAAGAACAATATTATCAGGTACTAGTAGTTTTGTTAGATTGGATTTTTCTGAGGTACTATGAGTTCCAATTTAAACAAGCTTATATATAGATGGATTTTTGACTCAATGGAATTTCCATATAGTGCAAGAACACTGACCTGAGTTCGACGTAGGGAGCAGGGACCTCCAAGTTGGAGGTCATACACAATAACTCTCGAATCGACGAGCGTATCTGAACCGACAAGCTCGTCTATCACCTCGGTCAAAACATCTTCTATATCCTCAGGAATATTAATGTATTCTTTGACTCAATGGGTTTCGATAGAGTCCAAGAACACCCAACTGAGTTCAAACGATATTATGACCTTCCGGTTGGAGGTCATAGTCAACTGGAACGAAATGACCGAATCGACGAGTCGCACCGGCGACGAGCCCAGTCAAAAACACCTGGTCCATCTAACATCCCTCCTCAGGCATATGAATGCCTTGACTCCATGGGCTTTCCATAGAGTCCAAGAACACCCAAATCGGAGTTCAAACGGCGAGATATGACCTTCAAGTTGGAGGTCGCATCAACTTTGACGAGTCGACCATCGATTGTTTGCACCGCGACGAGCTCAGTCAAACACCTTGGTCTGACATCTAACATCCTCCTCAGGCATATGAATGTATTCTTGACTCCATGGGCTTTCCATAGAGTCCAAGAACACCCAAATCGGAGTTCAAACGAAGGAGATATGACCTTCCGAAGTTGGAGGTCATGCGTAGTCAACTTTGACGAATAATCAATTGACGACCATCGCTTGACTATCATCGCTTTGACGCACTAACTATTGACGACACCGCTTTGACGACCAACGCTTGACGATAATCGCTGGATCACCAATCGCGACGACACCGCGACGACCTTTGTTCGACGACCTCGGTTTGACGACCACTCACCCATTTGACTGCTCGTATAAAAAGACCATAACTCGGTCTACAAAAGTCCGAATTACAGGGTTCAAAAGCCCAACATCAAGTTTATTGATGTGGCCATTTCACAGAAGGACTTACTGCCACTTTTATTTCTGACCCAAAACCTGTTCCTAAGGTACGGCTATTGACCTAACCTGACAACTCCACCCGACCAGATGTATCAATGATCTCAAAGAAAAGGACTATAACTTAGTCTACGAGGTCCAAATCGAGAAATTCAAACCCAACATCAAGTTAATTACTGGCTACAATTTACTAGAAGGACAACACTGTAAATCCCTCTCACTTAATACCCCAAAATCAACTCTAAGGTTCTATTAGTCACAAGACTACCACAATGTGGCGCCTTCCCATGGTTTAAATGCAACCAAACATTCCCTAAGGCTTATAATCCACCCAACAATCCTTAGGGGTAGAAGAAGCACCAAGTAGGAGAAGACCTACCTCATGGAGTTTGTCGAACCCCTGCCCCAGCCTCTACTTGTAGCTCTTGTACTAGGAAAGACTTCTTCATGTCACGGAGACCTATGGTCCGATCGTTTGAAAATATAGAGAGAAGGTGGAGCCTCTAACTCTCCCTTTTCTTTTTCTTTTCCTTTTTTTTTCTTAGATCACTTTAATCGTATTTTAAAAGGAGGAAGTTTCCTCCCTCTTCCTACATGCCACATGTCTCTTCCATAATTTTTTCTTCCTTATTTACTGTAATATCTTTCTTTTTATTACCCTCGGGGTCCTCACTTTCATTTTCATATTCTTTCTATTCAATTTATCAAAATCCTACTTAAGATATGAACTTATTAAATTATGACCTGGTCCCCATTTACAATTTCATATTTTCTTTTTCACTTGGGTTTATCTCCCATTCACAATCATTTAACTAATATTCATCTAAAAGTCCAAAATATAAAAAATATAATAACACCTAAGTTATCAATTATACCCTAATATATAATAATTTTTATTATGTAAATTTAGGTATTTTGGGGCGTTAGCAATGTCGATCTCTGGGTTTGTTGACAAGAGGTAGAGAGAGAACCAACACTAGTCCGGAGTTGGTTAGGAGACACCTGGAAGGTGGAACTGATATTTTAAACGCCTCTCTCACCGACTGCTTAGTCGATGTAAGAGGCTACGCCGATATACAAACACTCTAGAGTTTAAGGTGGTGATCATGTCTTCAAGGGTGATGCCTAAGAGATGAGGACAAAGTAGCAAGCGTGAAAGCATCGCCAATGTGGTATAGGGCCCTTCAAGGTAATTTTGAGAGGGTGGGTACCTGCTGCATACCGATCGGGCCTTACCACCAAGCTTATCGAGTGTACATGCTGCGCCATGTATCCATGCTTAGGAGGTACAACCCTAGATCCGACCATGGTGGATTATAGAGCTTGTAGCTGATAATGCACGACCTTCGAGGAGGGACTAGCATACTCATGGATAGTCGAGATCGTAAGCCATAAGAAGATCGTGAGGTTAGAAGTATAAAGGTGGACAAGACCGCGGGAATGTAGGAGGCAAATTGTGGGGAACATAAGACACCATGCAGAAGCGTAAAGCAACTATCCCTTCTTGTTAAAGGAAGAAGGTATGTTTTAATCATTGATGATAAATGATTGTTGCATATGCATGAGATTGTGTGTGCGGTGTGTGGGAATTTCAGGACGAAATTCTTTTAAGAGGAGAGAATGTAAAACCCTGGAAAAATTTAAAATTTCAGAAAAATGGAAAAAAAATTTGCCATACGGTTCGTGGAAGTCTGAAAATTTCAGATTCTCGATGTATTGAAACGAACTCTCACCGTTGATCTGCCTCTCAAATAAATCTAGTTACCCGTAAAGATTGCCGACTGGCCACAATCGGATTTTCATGATTTCTTTAGGCGGATGGTTATTCGTTGACCTGTGGACTAGATTCTATGAGAATTCGGAGTTAGGAAAATAACTCAAGCAGTTCGTTTAAAATAAATTGAACTTAAACTGTGACAAAAACAACGGTTTCAATGGTAGAAACTTAAAATGATCTGACACGTGGCACCATGAGAGCTACTTATCAAACTTAACTTAAAAAGGTTGCTAAAATAAAATAAAGAACTAGATGGGGGAAAATAGAGAGAGGAACGGATAGTGAGAGTGGGAGAAGAGAGAGAGAGGGAGAAACCTCCAACTTCTCTCTACGATCACTTTAGATCCGCCGATCGCCTTCCAACCGAGCCAAGATCTAAAGTCGTAGTATCAGCTTAGGGCTACGCTTTGGATAATCGGAAACTTCAAGTTTGTCAAGGTCTCGCACGGAGGTTCGAGGCCTGCTTTGATTCGAGAAGTGTTCGCGAACTTCCTGCCTTGCCTCAGCCCAAGAGGTAAAGGAACTTCCCACCGGATTTATTTTCCATTTAGGAGCCATCTTTGGCTTTGTTGGAGCCCTAGGGGCTGTTTGGTGGATTCCCGAACGGAAAATAATGCATTTCTGGGTTTCTAGGATGAATCGCCGACCGAACCGGCGATGTAGTAGCATCCAACCTCGGTTACGAACTAGTCAACCTGCTTGGTCGGATTAGTCTTCGTTGGTCGCAGTCGCGGCTACTTATATTAAACCGAAACGTCAACCGGACAGTCAAACCGATGTATTCTCCTAGATTGGGAGCGATAGCTAATAGCGCACCGGTTTCGCGGGGAAACGGGTCGCATCGGATGGTCGCCCGATTGACGCGGTTAGCTTCCAACCAACGCGGACAAGGTGAAATGGTTAACCGTTGGGACGAAATGGTCGCACCTATCAGACTGGAACCGCCACCGGATTGATGAAACGGCCGACCGACGGGGACAAACGATCAACTGGCTGGGCTGAATATTCCGTACGCAAAGCCCGAGACCCGTTTCAAGTCGGGTTTCAGTTCCGTTGTGCAACCGGACAGGTTGTCTCATGGTCTGAATACATGATCGAGGCCTGCTTTAGAAGGCTTATTTTATGATTGATTGAAGTGTCATCCCTTGGTTAAGGGATGGCATGTTGAATGACGGTATGTATGGCCATACATATTGAAATAAGATGAAATGATTGCATGTCATTGTGTGATAATTGAGTGGCACGTTGTTTGTGTATGAACAAGGTCATTACATGGTTTCAGGGTAGGCTAGCGTATACATGTCGGTCACAACTCGGCCTAGAGGTTAATGTATGTCACTACTCATTGCAGTGACTTCAGATGTCAAATGCTATATAATATATATGTTGACATGTATTGTAAGAGCCATTTGAAATCAGATAATTGATATGATTGCCCATATGATGCATGGGTAATTATGAATGGTTTAAAATGCACATATAGCATTCATTATATATGGAGCATGGTATGAATAGGCAATGGCATGATTGCATTGCATTATGCACTAGGACATCACGTGATGTTATGTGAGGCACAGGAGATTGACAACATTGTAGTTTGGTGTTCACAGTGTCAGGTATATGTGGTCAGATCGACACCGTGTTGGTGTGGGCTCTAGAATACGGGACAATGTCCAAAATGAGTCAGACGGCTTTGAAAAAGAAAATGAAAAAATGTGTAAGGCGGAGGTACTGGGGTAGATCCCTTCCCCCCCCCAAAGGTGAAAGACACGCTTATCGTGCGGTTAGGACATGATCACCGACACAAAGATCGTAAAATGTTGGAAAGGCGTGCGGCGTCCTGCGGTGGAAACTCGGAAATTCGTGGTCCACGAATACATTGTAACACCCCAAAGTATACCCTAGTCGTTTTTAGCATGTTTAGAGTATTTTTGTAGGTATAATTTAAATTTTTCGCAATTTAAATTCAAAACGTGAAAATTTTGAAAACCCGGAAATAAACAAGGGTAAATTTGTAATTTGTCAAAATGGGATATAAATGTCATAAGATTATAAAATTATATGTCAAAGTGGAATATGAATAACTTGCGGTGCAAATAGAGGAGAGATGGAGGACCAAAGTGCAAAAGAAAGGAAACTTAAGTCAAATTCATGCATTTTTTATGACCAAACATGGCCTTATGAAATGAGACCAAATAAGACCAATTTTGGTCTCTCATTTGGTGATTTTTGGAGGGCAAAACGTGAAGGAGAGGAAGGAAGAGAGAAAGGAAGAGAAGAAGAAGAAGAGGAAGAGCAAAGGTATGAAGACTACTTTTGTATGGATTCTAGAATGGATTTATGATGTTTTTGTATAGAACTTGTATGGAAGTGTTGTATGGATATTGGGCCGGTTCCATTTCTAGGGTTTAGTTAGAATTCATCCTAACCCTAGAGTTGTTATAATCCGTTAAACCCTAGTTTGTATAAGATGAATATGGATTCTTAGTTATGATGCATGGATCTTAGTTTGAAAGTAAGAAGTTAACCTAACTTATAAGTATTTGAGCTAGGGCTTGGAAAACCTAATTAATCTCTATGATTAGTTTTGGTTGGGTTAGAAAACATATTTGGGAGATGTTTTTCGATACTATATGAGTTTTCTTTTTGTTTTTAGCCGGATTTCTCCGGAAAAATGGACCAAAAGAGGAAAACTGAACATAGCCCTTCGTGACGTACAAGAGACTCGCGCCGAAGAGACCCTCGTACGGCCAAGGTCCTTGCAAGCCGCAAAGGATCCCTCACACCGCAAATGGTAGGTAGAGGGAAGGTCAGTCTTCACCGCGGCACGCGATGAAGCCAATTGCTCACGTGATGGAAAAATGTTGTGTTTTGCTCTGCCGGTTTTTCCGCTGTTTCTCAAAACTTCAACTGGTTGACTAATGAGGACCCTATAAGCGTATGAAAGGGTCCATACATGTTTGTAAGGTAAAGTAAAGGAAAAATTAGACCATACCTCACCGCCAAGGCGAAGCGAAGCGGGCAAACTTAATGCCCCTATGATAAGATAGCAAGTTCCTAAACACATATACTAGTAGGACTGCCTAAGACTAGATATTGAATGACATGACACTGCACGTGGGCGCATATGCATAGTACGCACTCCCCGATCGTACTTCGCACCCCGCCGCTAGTACCACGACAATTACGCAAGGTGCACGTATAGTACTCTGGCATCTCGAGCAAGTGTTTCAAGACTCACAAAGGTTACGACACCCCCATTACTGGGCAGCACGTCCCACCGCTTCTAAGACTCCCGCTTAGTGCCACGGCACTCGCTACGCAAGGTGCACGTTTCGACGCGTCGTAACCGCCAGGCTAATGACACACCACACTGCACTGCACCTCTGCACTTATTATGTCAGTGGTCCTACTCATTTCTTTACATCGGTCTAGGTAATCCAACAGTTATATGATAGGGTTATGAAAAGCGAATAAGAAGAAAGTAATGTACATCGTTCTGTTCTGAATGTACCTACGGGTACCTCGTATAAGTATAAGTTCTATAGTACCTACTACCTGGTGTGTACAAGTATAAGTTCTCAGAATCTCTACTGAGATCCGATCAAGTATAGTCTCACAGGTGCCGTAGATGTATAAGTTTGTTATATGAAATCATGAAAATCCTAATATCTGCTAATGAATACTTGTTATTGTTATATACTTATTGTACAAGAGTATCAATGCATGTACTACATATGTCATATGTTTCCTACTACAGAAGTCAGCACTAAGCCTTAACTGTGGTAGTACAGAGGACCCACGTCCGCGATCTTCCGCACTCTCATATGCCAAAGACGCTTAGCTCTGTCACATGGTTCCGCGTCTAAATATGTAAATGTAAATGTACAATTTTTTTTGTATATGTATATGTAAATGAGAATTCGTGGACTTTGTATCAACACTTTAAACACCACTACTATGGTAGTTTTATTTGTGACCGTGGATATAAATTGGGCTATAAGACTGGGCGCACTAATGTCTCGAAAAGTAAGTAAAAGTCCCAAGAATCCTCGTCCCCTTGTCCACCTAGGTCGGGGTCAGGTGCGACATAAATAAACACACAGAACTTGGGAAACGCAAGTTGATATCGAAAATCGTCCAATGGATTTTGATTTATAAAACAAAAAGCTTTTGTTTTGGAAAAATGGCCATTGATGGAACATAATGACTCGCTTATTTGGCACTCTACATATACATGTGAGGGAGTCAAGAAGACTCTCAGACACGGGATAAGGTGAGTCATATTCTCATCCACGATACGTATTTGAGTAAGAATGTGCATGTTTTTATCGAATGTGTGGTGTACATTGCATGTGCACTTTAGGTGGGCAGAGTCTTGTAGGAATTATTCTCTCGCTAGGCATTGCTCACCCTGTCAGAGGGACTCCCCTTTCGTGCAGCCAGGAGTGTAATGAGACGGTGATACTCGACGAGGTCGTGATTATGAAGCAGCCGGCATGTGCCTGAGGAACTATTGTGTGTGTTTTGTGGCAAAAGAATTGTAATTAAATTCTTTGGACTACATTATAAATATTCGAGTATGTAATTATGGTAAGAGTGGCAAGATCTGACTTATGGATTGTAATTAAGTGCTTTATTTTATATTTTTAGATTTAAATATGAATGAAACGGGTCCCGTGAAGGGACGAATCGAGGTGGTACCGGAAAACTCAAGGTCCACGGTAGTTGGTACCGGCTCGGTACCAAGACTTAGGCAGATGACCTAAGATATACCAAGCAGTTAACTGCTGTCAAAGGACCCCGAAAAATTATACGCCACAAGAAGAGCCTCGATCACGACCCTCTTACCATTTTTACATACCCCACTATATTAGCAATAGTCTAAAAGAATTTAATTACAATTCTTTTATGCAAAAAATACATGCTAAGACTAGTTTGTCCTAAGCACTTTTTACAAAAAGATTTACCAAGGCCACATGTCGGCCTTCTTTGCAATCACGGCCTCGTCTGAGCGCCATCCATCGCGACCCCAGACCCGAAGGGGGCCCACGACGGTGAGCAATGTGCCCAAGAGAGAATAATTCCGCAAGGGCTACTTCCACCCTAAGTGCACATACAATGCCATTTCACACATTCAAGTAAAAACATACACATTCCTACTAAATGTCTAATGTCTATACTATGATGAGAATGTGACCATCATAGTGTCCCATGTCCGGTAGCTCACCGACTCCTTCACACATCCATATGCTAAGTGTGAAAACCGTCATTTTTGTTCCATCAATGACCATTTTTCCAAAACAAAAGCTTTTTGTTTTATAAATCAAAATCCATCGGACAAACTCCGATATTCACTTGTTTTTACCAAGTCCCGTGTGTTTTTATGGGTAGCGAATTTTCGGGGTCTCACCACAGGTTTCTCATGCCTTTCGACACTTTCGCGAACTTTCATCTCTGGATACATATGTCTAACCAAGAATACCGGGTTTTTCACCCAATGGGGTATTTATCCCTTTTTGCTATACCCAACACACGTATTTTTCATTTTCTTTTATGCAACCGTGAGACTCATTTTGGACATTATCCCATTTTACTAAGCCCACCATCGAACACCAAACACGGTGGTCGATGCAATTAACCATGCACTCTACACCCATTAATGCGATGTCCCGCGATATGTAATGCAAGATGCCATTACATGTTATATCATGTCACATGGCATGAAGGCATAAGGATAACATAATCCACACCATTCTACCGGTATGATGGACACCACAGATCACCCGCATATGACTCATAAATCATTTCTCTATTCATGTCAACCTATCATGCAAACATATATCAACATTCAAATTCAACATGTCATTCTATGATCAAGCAATGACACACAAGAAAGCCATGTAATGGCCATTGCACATAACAATTCATCATACGTCAAAATATTGGAGTACACATATTGACATCTAAATAGGTCACTACATTATCTAGTAGTGGCACACTCCGCCAACGAGCCATGTCATACTCTATGTCAACATGTTAGCACATACGCTGGACGCCCAACACGCCACTCTTAGTCAAGCAAATGGACTCTGATCCTCACAGACTGGCCAGGGTATAGAGATGCCCACAAAACATTCTACACACCAAGTCATCATAGACTACGTATCAGTTGTGAACTTAGTTCAGAACTAGTCCCCTAACAAATTCCAAAACTGACACAAACTAGTTAAATGTACTTGCTTATGTTAGCCCAGAAATGTACAATTTGGGTTATTCAAAAGCCTACATCAAGTTTTACGATGCGCTATAATTTCCATGGAGAACACTCAGTTCAAACTCCTCTTTTTCCTAACCGTAATCTCACCCGAAATCGAATGTATGGGTCAAAACAGGGCAGCCTGTGGTAGTCTCGGAAAATGGACCATAACTTGAGTTATAGAGGTCCACTTTGGGTGATTCAAAATCCTAAAATCAAGTTTATTGATGCAGCTACAATTTCTAAGAAGGACACTAGTCCAATTTCCATTTTCCTTAATTGGAAAATCAGTCCCAAACTTAGGAGGGAGGGTCAGCTTTCAAGGTCACATGTCCATACAATAGAACACTTGGTGCAACAATTAATTTTAAGAAAATATGTGAGCACCAAATGTCATCCACATGCATATGGTCAGATGCTAGACTCAAAGAGCTTTCCATAGAGTCCAAGAATGTGCGAATCGGAGTTCGAACGAGAAAGATATGGTCACAAAAAAGTTGGAGTTTAAAGGGGTAAGGTTACGCAATTGTGTGCCGTAGAGCTCCTCGGCAAATTTCCAATACACGCTGCTAATTCAAACCATCCCCTGAACAACTTTTCCAGCAGCCACAATATCCTCCCAATTGAGGCCACAAACATGCCATATAAACATGACATAAACCATCCCTGCACAATCAATCCTAAAATCAGCTCCAAAAGTAGGAATAAACCAGCAGAAGGATCCCCACCTCTGAAAGCATAGGAAACAATCGCTTTAGGAAACCTCAAACACTTCCTTAACCTCATAAACTTTGATTTCCTCCAAATCTCCTCTTTTGGATCTTCGGTGAAATCTCTCATTTTTGGTGCCTATACGTAGCCCTCGTCTAGACAAAGAACTTTAACTCTAGGCTCGACGACTTCCGACCGACGAAACCCGAGAAATCGCCGAAGGATTCTTTTCTCCCCCCTCTCTCTCTCTAACGTTTCTAGAAAAATCAGATTTTGGGAGATCTTTCTCCCAAATGAGTTTTTTTTTTCACCTTTTATACTTTGAATACGTGGCTCATGTCGTGCCAGGTGTCCCCCCTTGCTCAGGTCCGTTTTTGCCCCAAAACAATTTATTTCGTCCTAGTTCAAGTTCAAATTATCTTATACAAACTTTCTTTAAATTATTACCCAACTTCCAAGATTTTCTTTAAAAATCTCGTTTTTGGGGTCCACCGGACACCCGTCACCTTGAAAAACATGAAAATTTCGACTGTCTCGGAATTCGACAAAATTCAATTGGGTAGCTAGATTTCGTGAGATGATTCCAAAGATGAAGTTCATTTCGTCATCCAAGATCTAGAAAATTTCAAGTTTTTAACCTGTACTATAACGACAAATTACCATTTTTCATTTTTCTGTAAAATTGCATTTTTTTCCAGGTTTTGCAACATCACAGGTAAAATGACGAGGAGACTGGGTTGAGAACTTGCAACATAACATGGAAATGTTTTAGGAAGGCCTTCTATAGGAAGTACTTCCTTGACAATGTAAGGCAAACAAATGGTGAGAGAGTTCATTCTATTGGAACAAGGGGATGTGACAGTTGACCCATAGGTTAGATCTATTGTAGTTATCTCGTTTTTTCCCCATAGCTAGGAGAAAACATTTAAGTTTCAGGATGAGTTGAAACCTTACTTAAAGAACAAGATATCCATTCCAAAGCTGAGTGTGTATTCAAAGGTGGTGGATATAGCTTTTATAGCAGAGAGGGACAATAAGGAACTCCAACAATACAAGGAACGACAAAGGAAAAGGAATAGGAGTGATGATGCCCTTGGTATTCAAGCACAAAAAAGGTTGGTTTCAACTAGTGATCATAATTAACAAGAAATAATACAAAATCTAAATGTGATTTGTACTATTTGTGGTAAGAAACATTGGAGTAGGTCATGCTATAAAGAATCTGAAGCCTGTTTTGGTTGTGGGAAGTTTGGACACATGATTCGGGATCGCCCAGAGAAAAAGAAATTTGTAATTGGGAAACCTAAGGAGGATAAACAAAAGCCTAGGGTCCAAGGACGAATTTTTTCTATTACTCATTCGGATGCGCAAGCCACCTCTAACATGGAGACATGTGCACTCAGAGTTCCACCTAGAGCATCTCCAAGAAGTATAAAAATTTCAAGATCTAAAGCTATCTTTTGGCTCCAAAAAAGCAACTTTTTGATATTTAGCTTGTTAAAAGGGTGTAGCTCCTAACAAATGATCATCTAAAGTTTTGCTTAACCTAAATATATTCCAATTTTACCCTTTCTCTTCCTTAATAATTACATCATATACCCTTCATTCATCTATATCACTCCATACACTATAAATTTTATTTTAAAATATAAATATAAACATAAATAAATATTTAATTAAAAATAAAAATAAATATTTAATTAATAATTTTATTAGTTGAAAATTATTTTTATTACAAATATTAAATAATTTTTAAAATTTTTGTACTTCTTATAAAAAATAATGAAAAATAAATAATTTGTCAAATATATGATTAAAAATAAATGTGTTGGGATTAATAGAAAAATATGATCCGATGTAGCTAATAAAGATTTTGCTGATTTCTCAACCACACCGCAAGAAAAGCCGATAAATCTGCGATTGACATGTCACCGGACGACTACAAATCACATCAGTGTTATAAAAAGAGACATCAGCGACGATTCACATTATCACCGCTAATTTGTCAAATCACATTGTGGTTATAAAAAGCAGATATCGGTTCTACGATTACGCGCCATCGGCCAACTTGTCAAACTCACCTGTAATAAAAGTTCGATAAAGTTCTGGCCTTATATATAATAACAGACGGGACTTGTCAAATCACCAAACACGGCTTTTATGCATTTGGTAGACGACAAAGACTTAAAACATCTATAAATCGAGAGGGATGTCCCTTAGAATTTTACACATCTTAGAAATTCAATTACACACAAGCAAAAATGAGTAACTTTTCCTAAACGCTCTTTGATTGATTCATCTTCGACGAAGAAGAAAGAAACACGTGGTTCGCCGCAGCTATCGAGTTTGAAAGACAAACTCATACAAGGTACTGCTCTAGAGATAGAATCAATAGGCACATCGATATCGCGGATCAGCTAATGCAAGAGCCACCCTGGCCAAGTAAATGATTACTTCATTGAGAATCCAAATTTCCACGTATGAAACATTATTTCGGGCAGACGCTTTCGTCTAAGCTCTGGCCATTGTTTCGAATTTACATACTCCAACAAAGACAACAATTATTTCGCAGAGCAAGAATGACGCCAACACAATAGTTTATCCTAAGGAACAAAAATGATTCGATGCACTTCAGATACAGATACCAGGAGGTTCATGGACTAATCGATGAGTATGTCAGAATTAGAGAGAGCACAACCATCAAGTGTGTCAAACGATTCTGCCAAGGGGTGGTAGAAATTTTTGGGCATGAATATCTCAGATCGCCAAACGCGGCTAACATCTCTAGGCTATTACGTAAAGTTAATCAATGTGGCTTTCCTGGAATGTTGGGGAGTTTGGACTGTATGCATTAGGCATGGAAAAACTATCCAGCAACATATCACGGAATGAATACTGGCCATGTCCACCGATCGACACAGACTCAAAGTCACGCCTTCACGACTTAGATATGGTATGCTTTTTTGGCATGCCCTATCTAACAATGATATTAATGTGTCACGCTCTAATGAGCTTAAAAAGTCATCTATTTTTAATCCATTTTTCGTTGATTTAATGCAAAAAAGGAATAATTATGATGCGTAGATAAGGAAGAAACTCACCAAATTTGTTATTTGCAAGTAGCAGCAAAAGAAAAGAAAATACGCGGAAAAAATGCAAGAATCGGCGCGAGTAAAATGCAAAATAAGAAGGTATAAAGCAACCGCTAACTAATGTTGCGCTGGGGTTTACATTAGCCCGCTTATGAGGCTTTCTTCCGCGACATCAGAAATTGAAGGAAACTGATGTGTCGACATGGATCACAAGATATCGAGGTCGCCGGCTGAGACTTGCTCATGAGAACGCTGTAAAGAAATGAGCTGAGGTCGCGACGTGAGATCGAAATCATGACATCAGGAACCACAGTTCAAAGATGCAGAGTCATGAAGTGAAGTCGCGACAAGATAATGATGTCGCGACATCAGGAACGAACATTTGAGACCTGTGGAGGCATGAAGTGATGTCGCGACAAGGGATCGATGTCGCCACGCAGCGAGCAATCAAAGGAAAGATACAAGGGCTAAAAGATTGAAGCATGCGTAATCGATGTCACGACAAATATATCGATGTCGCGACATCATGAGAAACCGCTGAAACCTCGGGCAGATCTCAAGTCGGCGGTCGCGACAAGATTGATGTCGCCGAAGAACCGGGCCACGTTGAATGCCGTAGCACATGAGTCGAGGCCAGCGACGCGAGATCGGTCGCCGACATCGTGATAATTAATGTTCGCAAAGGGCTCACTCAGGATGTCGCGACAAGAGATTGTTGTCGCGCATACCAAGAGCAACCAATAGGCCCCGTAGAACTAAGTCGATGTCGCTATTAAGAGATCGGCTGTCGCGACATCGTGAACCATCGATGAAAGTTTAAAAGAAATGAACCGTTATCACGATAGCGACAGAGGTCGCTACATCGGGCATTCGCGAAGCTGGAATTTCATTTAGCCGGGATGTCATACAAGAGGCTCAAGTCGGCACCAAAAGCCATCATAAAGACTCCGCAAGCTATAAGTTGATATCGCTGACAAGAAATCGGTCGCTGGCACGACTCGCCATTAGGTCAAGCTCCATAAAGTGATGTCGCTGATAAGATATCATGTCGCAATATTGTGAACGCACATCAAATCTACAGAAATACAAAGTATCACAAGAGACCGGTGATCACATCGGCAGATATCGCCAGCATATTTCATTTTAGTTGATGTCACGACAAAAGAGAATGACGTCGCCGAAGATCAGAAAGCAATTAGCGTGAAGCCTCGCAGAAGACGAAGCCGATGTCGTGACAAGAGAATGATGTCGTAGCGACATCATTAATGATCGCTTCAAGGTCGCATAGACAAGAGTTGAGGTCGCGACGGAGATCAAGGTCACGATGGCGATGCGTCGCGACAAGGAATTGAGGTCGCTGACTTGAACTATAAATATCGGGCCAACTAACTTTGAATCCACAAAGACCGCATTGGAATTAGGCCCAATTGAAAAACCCATAAATACTAATATCCGTAAGAGGAAGACAACTTTACGCCAATGTATCAGGAGGTCCGATAGTTGAAGGCCCATTTTCTTTATTCTAGTTTTTCTTCTTTTTCTTTCTTTTATTTTCTTCAATGTCAGATAGCAGAGATTAGATTGATTTATCTGCTCTAGTTTTCTTTATTTTCTCGAATCGATCGTTATCGCTGAGCCAAAGTCGAATGCGTAATTCAATTCTTTTTCAAATTACTACCGAATGTTGTGTTCGCATAAATTCGAATCTCGCTTTTATCCAGTCAATGCAAGTGACTTATGATCTGAGGGAATATCAGAGTGTTTAATTTGTAATCGAGGAACCCAAATTTTCATCTAGTAAATGTTTTAGTCGAATTTTCCCAGAAATGCTTCCAATGTAGCCTTTGTGAATTTCGGCCAGGAATTTACTTCCGGTCAGGTTTACCGTTTTGATTTGAATATCAGTCTCTTATACCCGCTTGGGCGATTCATTTATTTGCTCGATTTCGCTGGAGTCCTCCTGTTAATGGCAGAGAAGACACTCGGAGTTATAAACATTTTTATGAATGTATATCAACTCGCTATTTGAGATTCACGAGTTTTGTTGGGTTTACTTAGATAAATCCTCTTCTCTCATCGGGAAATCAAGAATGAGTCGAACGAGTTAATAATTTTAAACAATCAAAGAGTTCACCAATTCGATATGAGGCCAACTCCGTGTTAGCCGAGATCTAATCAAGGAGAGGGTGATCTATTCTAATTTTGAGGAAGAGTAACCTGGAAGTTGTATATCCTCGCTTTTGACCGATAACTCGGGAGCTGGTTTACAAATCAAAATGGGTGTACTAAGTATTGCAAAAGAAAATACCCAAATTAAGGAAACCCCTTTTAAAAGTAGTTGTCTCCATTCCCCGATTCGAGAATCGTGCCAAAATTAGATGATGAAATGCAGTGTGGAGAGATCCAAATTGCACCGCTAAATGCTCAGATTGCATTCTAAACCTAAATGATCAAGAAAATTTTATCGCATAACTACAGAATTGATATTTCACTATAACAAAGATTCTGATGGATACCCGAACGATAACTATTCAATTTCCATTCATTTTCCTAACTATTAATTATTCTTATTATTTTGTATTCTAGTTTATTGTCTATTCAGCTTATTTTCCTTCGTTCGCTTAATTTTCCAAAGACTTAATGTCGGATTCTACTATCATTTAAAGGGTCCAAATAGTATGGAAATCGAAAATGTAGAAGTTGATTTAAAATTCTCGAGATCTCTTGCGGATCGGAGCATCTCGACTTAAATCCATTTTATTAATACTAATTGCACTTGCGTATCATACCAAAACCAAACTTTGAAAATGATTTACTCTAGAGATTTTTGGTTTATATAGTATAATGTCCAATGCTTCGGCGGCAAGTCACGGAATGGTATAATAGTTCTTTGGTAATTTTGTTAAACTCGTAGCAGGCCTATTTGGTCCACCAACGTTTATGGCATCGTTGTCGTGGATTAGTTAATAGTCCCTGACACCATGTGATATAATAGCATATGTGTTTCGTCTATCAACATGTTTTATGGCGCCGTCATTTGATCGAAAGAATTTATTAAATCAATATTCAGATGGTTAAGGAAATACTAATTTGGACATTAAGAAAAGAACAAAATAGATTTTCGCTAAAGGGGTTCATTTCGGGCCACCAACCTTTAACGTAAACACATTGGAATATATTTGTCGATTTGACTAATCCATTATCGGAGTGTGTTTTGCTTTAAAACTTTGATGCAGGTGTTGTAACCACCGATTCAATCCTGTACCTGATAATTTAAAACAGAGGACACTTTGTGTTTGAGAAAGACAAAGAAGGGTGTAAATCAACCATGGCGTATGAAAGGCGTGGATCAGTTGAAGTACATGTATGAAGCCATGCCACCAAACATCGATACAATGGAGGGATTTCTCGACTAATTATACAGAAGAATATCGCAAGAATCGACAAACAAGTAGCTTGATGTTAATAATTTTGAACTGGCGCATCGACATAGCCGGTCCGGAAGAGCATCGGGCCATCGTCATCCACCGGAAGATCCAAACGAAGCACCTCGGAAGATTCCCTGGATGGCTAATACCGTGTCGAACGGGTGACCAAGTCATGAACCCAGATTCAGGTTCCCATTCTAAGATACATACTTACATGGTATGAATCTTTACCATATGGTTTTGTCATACTGGGAGGAATTAGTGAGGCCTACTTTAGTAGATTCTTTCCTTTACCACCATAGAGTAAGGGAGTGGAAACTATCAGGTTCCAACAGGGGGAAGATGAAAGCCCGTAGAAGCTGGGAAAGATCAAACGGCTGTCGAAGATGTCCAATGTACGGATATCCCAAACCAGATGGACATCAGAGATCGTGCTTAATGATATATCAAAAGTGATCATTGATTCTTCATGTCAGGAGACTAAACGAAAAGTGTCAAGAGGCAAAAGAGCTATTGAAGACCAAGAATGTAACATGAAAACTCCTTCGAAGCAAGAGAAACACAGAGGGAAAGTGGATCGCTGAGTCGAGCAAGATGAATGCACCATGGTCAAGTCGATGCCATTATAATACGTGTCGACATGAAAGAAAGACACACACCGCCGCAAAGAGCAATTGAAAGGAAAGTATTAGCAAGTGCCGAGAGGGTAATCAAGAACTTATGATGTCAAGAGGTTGATCATCATGACAAGAGCTACTATTTCAACCCCAATCCTAACCTTCCAAACATTATCACCCAAAGACTCGGGAACCATGAGAACTTCAGATGGGCGAGGGCTTCTCAAGGCCCAGGATGTAACCCCAATGTGGTATCACCACCACCAAGGTTCCAAGAGCACGCCAAAGAAGGAAATGAGCACAGAATGAATACCGTATCGAGGAGGGCCCACCTTTCGCTGAACGTATGTCGCATTTCATAGGGATAATAAGAAGTCAGTTGAACCTCCATGAGTAAAAGTTTGGAGATGGAAGCAAATCATACCACCTCAAATTTTTCTGCACCACCAATGCATCCCTCAAGAAACTGAGACAGAAAACAATGTCTTAACTGCAAAGCCAGAGGAAGATGCTCTCCCAAGTGGACAGGCAAGAACCCAAAGACTCGATGGTTGCAGTACCTAGAGTGGAAGTGAGCCAGAAGAGATGAAAGAGAAAGATGACAAAGAACAAAACACGTAGTAAGATCAGAAGGGAAGAGGAACTGAGAATGAAAAAGAAAGAATAGAGAGGAAGAACATCCAAGGATCAAAGTCAGCTCCATTTTACCAAAGACCGCAAAGTCAAGGACGGAGGAGCAAACTTTGCAAGGTTCTTGAAAACCTTCCGTAATGGAGATAAGTATGCCTTTTACCAAGTGGTAACTCAAATGCCACTCTATGCAAAAATTTCTCAAGGACATAATCGTGGTGCAAAGAAAAAAGAAAATAGTAGAGAAGGAATAGTGAATTCACTCACACTACAAAGGGCAAGAATTTTAAAGGAATTGGCCGCAAGAAAAGATGAAGGACCTGTGGAGTTTCACAATTCCCTTGTATTGTCGAGGAATCACCCGCAGCCTCCGTGACTCAGAGCTAGTATCAATTTGATGCCCTCTCGCTGCTACAAACTAAGTTTGGGGGAGCTTACTCCCACAATCACATTTTCAAATGAAGTGCATGCATCGATGGTAAAACCCGGTTGAGTCATTGAAGATGTACCGCTCACCGCTGGGAAGTTTGTTTTCTCCTTGTACTTCATCATTCGTGGATATGAAGAAGATTCACAAGTACCCCCGTTTATTGGGAAGACCATTCCAAGCCACCGATCGCTCGATTGATATGCAAAAAGGAGTTCTTATCTTCTGAGGTTGGTCGAGAAAGTCGCCATCTGACTTGGATCAAAAGTATACAAAATATGTATTGTGACATGAAGGATGCAATGTAGTTGATTTTGTCTATACTTCAACCCTCGATGTTAATCAATGATTGTAATTGACTTCGCTTTTATCAATGAAAAGAGATGAATTCCAAGATACCCAAGATGACTATTCACTCATACGCCAGCCATTCTATAGAAATCAGTGGTTGAGCTTTACAAAACAAACGATAATGGGGAAAATATTGAAAAAGAGGGAAATTCATCAAGAAACCAGTGTAAGGGCTAGTTTTGAAAGAGTTACAAGTCATTTAAAGTATAAGCTACTTAGAATTACCAAAGAAAACCGTTGATCATTTCAAAATTTGATCATGCAGGCTAAGAACAAAGATTGTTTAAAATATTAAGGAAGCAAGGAATCGCTAGCTTGGTCCATTGAAGAGTCAAGGGTATTAGTCCATCAATTTGCATGCATAAGATTCGCTTAGAAGAGACTTCAAACCATCTAGAACACCGTGAGGAACGGGAATCCGTTGACGGCTGAAGTAATAAAGGAGATAATTAAATCATAAATGCTACTTTATCTATATCTTTATAGTCTCTGGGTGAGCCCACCATATGTGGTTCCAAAGAAAGGGGGTTTTAATGCGGATCAAAATGAAACGACGATTCAACAAGAACAAAGGATGTGGACGGAGGTATGTATTGATTACAAAGTTGAATAATCGCAACTTAAAGATCTATTTCTCATTTTCATTGATCGATGTTGACAAAGAAGTGATTAATCTCACTTTAAGCTTTCGATGGGTATTCGTGGATACAAACAAATTGCTATTGCACTCGAGGATCAAGAGAAGATTACATTCACATGCCCTTATGGTACCTTGCCCGCGTAAGGATGCCATTCGGGCTATGTAATGCTCCAAATTTACATTCCGTGAGGTGTATGACGTCCATATTCTCGACGGTTGAAGAAGTGGATGAAATTTCGTGGATGACTTTATCGTATGATCCACTTGATCAATGTTTAACAACTGAAACAAAAGATTTCAAAGAGGCTAAGACAAACAAATAGCACCAATCGGGAAAATGCCATTTTATGAAGCATGTATGAATTGTTCTTCGGGCATGTACTTCGCATCGGACTAGAAGTTGACCAATCCAAGGTAATTCATCACAAAACTCGCATTCAATTCCACAGCAAGAAGGAGGCAGTTTGGGCATGCCGGATTTTTTTACAGAAGATTCATCAAAGATTTTTCAAAAATAGCCAAACCATTATGCAGATTACTGGAAAAAGATACAAGGTTCAATTCATGACTCAGAATGCTTTCGACGAAATCGCTCAAATTGGCACACCTATAATGGTCGCACTGTATCGGACTGGATTTGAAGGTCGTGTGATGCCGTGATTTTTCTATGGGAGCGTGTCAGCGTTAGTTATAAAGTATTCGTGGCCATATACTAGCAGAAGACCTCAACGGCTACAAAGAGAACTACTCTACAACTGAAAAGGAGATGTTGACCATAGTATTTGCTTAGAAAAATTTAGGCAATACATTTTAGATCCCATGTAGGATTCACACCGATCATACAAAGAATCAAATACTGAAGGCAAAAAAAGGAAGCTGGCAAGATTGATATATGGTGCCAGGGCTGCTGTAGGAGTTTGATCGGGAAACCAAGGATAAAGTGGATGTGACAATGTGATAGCTTCGATCACTCTGTCAAGAGTAGAAAGAAGTTAAAGATGAAGAAGAAAAAATGTTATGTTAATGTGAGAACTCCTGTGATGAGCAATTGTTTAAGGTTTCCTCCAACTTCCATGGTATGTTGATATTGTGAATTATCCTGCTTCAGGAGTAATGCCTCTTAATCTACCAAATGCAGGAAACTCGTGGATCGACAAAGAGGGCAGGGCCTGGGATGGAACCCACTCATTATTCAAAAGAGGTGGCCGACATGATAATAAGAAGATAAAGCGAAGGTGAACAAGGCAACATTTTAAATGAATGCCATGCGCCACCATATTTGGGACATTTTTCTCGCGAAAGAACGTTTCACAAGATACTCCAATCGGGGATTTTATCACACTATCTTCGGGGTGGATCAGGCGCAGTGGGTTAAATCAGCGATAGATGCCAAAGGATTGAAATATCAAGAAGAAGAATGAAATGCCCTCAAAAGGCAGCTATGGTGATAAATTCTTTATGTTCGGGGAATAGATTTTATTGATCCTCTCATTCATCAATTGAACCTATACATACCGGCTAGCAGTGATTGTTGTTTCAAATGTGGGTAAAGCAAAGTATCGTCAAGGAATGATGCTAATACGCTGTGAGTTTCTTGCAAAAGAATATTTTGAGCGCATTTGAACCCCGTGAACCATCATTAGTGATGGGGGAACCCATTTGCAACAAATATTTGCAAACCTGCGAGCAGTGTACGATCAAGCATGTAATGAGTTTAGCCTATCATCCCTGCACCAATGGACAAGTGTAAATTTCCAAATGTAGATCAAAGAATACTTGAAAAAGACTGGTGGAGCTCAAGCGGTGAAGGATTGGTCTTCCAAACTCGATGATGCACTTCTGGGCTTTCACAGGATCGCATACAAGACTCTACTGAATGGTCCCCATACGTAGTTGTTTTTTGCAAACCATGTCATCTACCTCAATTAGAGTACAAGGCAATGTGGGCCATTAAGAAGTTAAACTTCGACGGTCGCAGGGAAGAAAGATTGCTCTAACCTGGCTCGAATTGGAAGAACTGAAATGAAGCCTACGATAATGCTGTAATATACAAAGACAAGACAAAGAAACGGTATGATCAGAGAATTTCGAGAAAGAGTTCGCAATCAGGGAACAAGTTCGCTTTTGACCCTGGGGATCAAGTTGTTTCGTGGAAATTAAAATCCAATTGGAGGCTATACATAGTGGTATCAAGTACACATTCGGGTTTTAATAACGAAGATTTGATAACGGGAAGAATTCATACAATGGACAAAGGTTGAAGCATTATCTAAATGGTGGAAGAGGGAAATGAAGAACTCCAACCGGTTCTTGAGGAAAAGAAGAAGTACCACAACAAAGAAGTCCAAATGCAAGGACTCAAACTGAAAGTGATTTCTTACCTGGGAGGCAACCCATATGATTTAAATTTGATTTTAAATTTCAAATATTTTTCTTAACTTGTCGATAAATTAGGTCGATTGTTTTTTAGAAGGATAGATTTAATTTTTAGAAATCATTGTAGTTTAATTGATTTTTCGAATATTAGTGTTGATCTTCCAAGGTTTAAAGACATGAATAGCAAGGCAACTACAGAATATTCCGAAGAATTTCCAAGTGCAGGAGTCGCGACATGAGAAAAAGGGAGTAACCTTTCTCCCTAACCCAATTCAGAAATACTTAATAATTGTTAAATCTCGCTTAAAAAAATGCCCTAAGAGATGTCTAAATGGGTTAGGAACAAGAGAATTCAAGGTTTTGAAATCATCAGCTAAAGGCTTATGGCGACAGAGTTAGTTATGTCGCTGACATGTTATGTCGCTGACAAACATCATACGTGGACTGTCTGGAAGGGCAAACTGGTGAATCTGAAGGAAGAAGGTATATGTCGCGACATTCACTCAGGAATTCAATGACAGCTTGGAATTAAGTTTCAAAATGGAAAAGGATGTCGCCACATCAAACAATTCTAGAAAATTTGTATCGTCGCTGACATCCCAGGTATGTCGCGACATAAAACGCGACAAGCGCCAACTACCTATACTTCAAAAGCCCTAAATTTAATGATCTCAAATAAAAGAGGCGGAATTGAAGTCGCACATGTCTTAATTGAAGCATTAATTAGCCCACAAACATTGATTGAATTGAACCTGAAACTTTCATTCACTCCAACCCACATAACTATTCACCTTCGTCTTCCTTCGAATCTCAAAACCCCAAACCCTGCAATTGCTCCAAACCTCAGTTTTTCTCCTGCCTAATGGCTGAAATTCCCACCCTAGTCCCTAACCTAGACGATTGTGAGGAATATGAACAATCAAAAGAACCGCTGCTGAGAACGCTTAGATGAGATTCATCTGGAAGAATGCTAGTGAGAGGTGACATTAGAAACACCCAAGCTTCTGAATCCTCAAGAAAGAGCGTAAAAGGAAAGGGAAAGAGGAGAGAAGAAGAAGAAGTAGAAGATTTCGTCTCGATGGAAGCTTTTATTCCCCAGCGGAAGAAGTATTATGCTAACAAGGGGTTTGTCAAAGGTAGGAGGAGATTCAAAACCCCAAGTGGACTCCTTTCAAGGAGATGATAGAGCGCAGAGGATGGGAGTAGTCTCGCACACCAAAAATCAGTGGTATACAAAAGACCGGTAAGAGAAGTTTTATTCAAATATGGTAGGAAGAAGGATGGAGCTGTTTTTGTTAGAGGAGTCCGGGTTCACACGAAGCCAGGCGCCATCAACGAGGCCTATGGCATGGCAAGCAAACAAACATGGTTCCAAATTCAAGAACCGTGGAAAACCAGAAGCCTGGAAAGATTCCCTCACAAGAAGCTTCACTTAATCTGTGAAAGTGCGCTTGAACCAAGAAGAAGGAAGGCCAAGAACAAGAACGTAGGAAGCCTCATCAAGAGGCTAAGGTATGGTTTATTTCAAGCTTCGCTTTTGTCCCAAACAAACATGTGTGCATAGTGAGAGCAGAACAAGAAGTCAGGTTGTTGTGGGCGCCATACTCAAAGGGTACAAGATCAATATAGAAAGTATCATAGAGAATTCGATCATGAGGTATCAAGTGAAGGGAACAAAGAGGTCTTATTCCTCACCCAAAGAACAATCACCGTCTGTGCTTGAAGGCCAGGGGTGAAATGGGAATTTGGGAATCAAGAAGTACCTGTGAGCTTCACCAATTCTTCTCGACAGAGTTAGCAAGGGACCAAGAAACTCAAGAATAGGAGGTCGGTAGAGAACAGAGATGAAGCCCAAACTGAAGAACCAGAAAAGGAGACTCAGAGGGTTGATGATTAAGGAGCAGAAAGCACCTAGGAAACTCAATTGACAACAATGATTACATGTTTGCGCACACGCAGTGCAAGATTTAAGGCAGCTCAATAGACTTCTCCATCCCCTAGCCGCCTCCTCCCGTGCGTAATAGAAAATTCCAACATGAGAAAGCTCAAGGGGAGCACAAGAGGAACAGCCGACACCGGAAGCTCTCAATGCCATGCAGAGAATGGGAGATGAAAGAGAGAAGGAGGGAAACTACAAAGCAGAATTCAGAGAAAGCATTTATGAAAAAAGAATTGAAAAGAAGAGACCCGCAAAGGGGAGGGAAGAGCTAAATAGAAAAGAAAAGGAGCATGAAGTGGAGCTACAGCGCAGAGAACAGCAGGGGGAGAAGAGTTGAACAGAAAAGAGGAACAAATGGGAAAAATTTTAAAGCAGCAAGGGGAAGAGTTTAAGAAAGAAATGAAGGAAAGAGATCACAATCAAGCATTTAAACTCAAACCCGCCATGAAGCTTTTATAATCAAACCGCCTGGAGCGTGATTCTCAACCTAAACCGATAAAAGAAAAGAGATACATGGTAGAAGCCAAATTTGGGGAGCAACCAAAGGATCTGCTTTTTGCACAAGTCTCGCGAAGGATTTTGAGAAGAAATTGATGATGTAGATAAGAAGCGCAAAGATGTAGTCCTATAGGCAAAAGAGTGGTCGAAAACTTAGATCCGATTAAAAAACAATCTTGCCAAATCTTTAGAGGTTATGACTCGAAATGGAAAATACAATGAATGGCTTGGGAAAGAGGTGATGAGTTGAACAAAAAGGTTGATCTCTAATGAGATTTTCATTGAAGAACAAATGGAGAAGGAAACCAAGAAGAGAAAGGAAAGAAGAGAAATGAAAATTCCGGGACCAAATTTCATTTAGGTACATTAAACCCAGATCCCCAACATCTCGCTCCCGGCTATTTCAAAAGGAAAAATAGATCTTCTCCCCGCTCTAACTTTCATTACCATCCTTCTCCCATACTGTGTATCCAATTGCTGCAATTGAATCAGTAATAAAATGAGAAATTTAAATTGAACTGTTGTGTGCTATTTTGAATTTGTTTGATTCCATGATTGTGTTGCTTTGTGATTGCATGATTAGGAAATTAAAGTAGAAATTAGTTCCGTATCAAAACCGCCGAGATGTAATGAGTCGACCGAATGAAGCGCTTAGATTAGGAAATGAGCCAAATGTAGAATAAGGGCCAAATGAACATAGCCATTGAAACACAAGGTGCAAAAGTTACTTAAGTCTAGTCATAAGTCCGTAATTATGAAGGTAATACAATTGAAGGAACAAAACATATTTTCTTTTGAGTTTGTGGTATGAACAATAAGTCAAGGAACCCGTTGAATATCAATGCTAATTTAAATACCTATCAACAAAAATGACAAGGTACTCCCTATGGTTAGTCACAATCTATTCAAACCAAATTCTAGAATTTGTTAGATTTATTAGTTGAGGCGAAATCCTAGGGTGATACAAATTGATGCAGATATGCGTGCCATTCGACAAGCTGAGTCATTCAGCCATCCCTATTCATATGTCGATGCATATACAAAGAGTTCCGTAAATTGAGCCAACAAGCCTATTTTTCAAAAATAGACTTAATGGAACCCCAACTCATCCTAAGACATCAATCCCCGCAAAGAACCCATGATTACCCCAGAATCAAGATAAGAAAGAAATGAAGTTTCCGGAGTAGTATATATTTTGAGAACTCAAAAGGAATGAAAAGAAAAAGACAAAGAGCGTAAAATGCAATAGAAAAGAAAGCTTATAGGGATAAGTTTTATTTCGCGGCCCAACTCTTAAACAATAAGTTCTTAGGGGGTGTTTCAACACCTAGTAAATCTCTAATGCCATCTGGTATGGGAGCCACTAACCCAAAAGTTCATAAGAGTGCTAGAAAGCCTAAAAAGTTAAACATTGCACTATCCCGAAGTTGACAAACAAGGAAAAGCCTCAAAGGAATTACAAGTGAGAAATAAAGTATACAGCTCAATTGAAGAAATTAAAGAGATGTCCCAAAACATGAAGTTTAGGAGCTATTAGAGAAACTACAAGAAAGAAAGGGCGTAAGAGGAGAAAGGTCTGGGGAATCTTAACCTAAAATTCCTTCCATCCCACCAGGCATTACCCGTGCCTAACAATATAAGCCCAAAAGACCTCGATGACTACACGAAATCACCTACATTGAAGTGGATCAATATGAAAATAAGCCTATGGAATTTCGAAGAATAGAAACAATCAAAATTGTGGGAAGGACTTTAGGGAGTTAAATGACTCAAGATGAAATGAGAAAGGAAAATAATCTATTATTCAACAGAACCAATGAGTATGTTGTTTGAAAACAATTTCAACAAATTAGTTTCTTATAAAGAGTAAGACCAACCTTTGAACCTGACTCAAGCTAGATGTATAGAAAATTATGCATACCTTTCATTTCAATTAAATTGAATGCCACTGCAGAACGAATCAGAGAAAAATGTCCTTAAAATTTTTCTTTTATTTTGTTTGAGGACAAACAATTTTTTCTTTTTCTTTGCTTGAGGACAAGCAAAACTTTAAGTTTGGGGGAGTTTGATGAGCTTAAAAGTCATCTATTTTTAGTCCATTTTTCTGTTGATTTTAATGCAAAAAGGAATAATTAAGATGCAGAGATATGAAGAAACTCACCAAATTTGTTATTTGTAGGAAGTATAAAAGAAAGAAGAAAATATAGTGGAAAAATGCAAGAACTGTATAGAGTAAAATGCAATATAGGCGTAAATGAAAGCAACTGGCTAACTAATGTTGCGCTGGTCATGAATGGGCCCAAGTATGAGGTCGCAACATCGAAATTGGAAGGAAATTAACTGATGTGTGTCGCGACATGAGACTTTTCATGAGAACGTCAGAAGAAACGAAGTCAGGTCGCGACGTGAGATCAAATCGTGACATCGTGGAACCACAAGCTCAAAGTCAGCAGAGTCAGCGAAGTGAAGTCGCTGACAAGATAATGATGTCAAGAAGATCAGAACGAACATTTGAGCACTGTGGAGGCATGAGCGTGATATGTCGCGACAAGGGATTGATGTCGCGACAAAGAAGAGCAATCAGCTGAAAACGATACAAGTGGCGAAAGATCACATGCAAGAATCGGCCGATGTCACGACAACATATCGAGGTCACGATATCATGAGAAACCAGCTTGAAACCCCGCAGATCCCTTAAGCTCGAGGTCGCGACAAGAGATTGATGTCGCGACATCCAAGACAAGTTGAATGTCGCTCAGAAGACATGTGAGCCGAGGTCGCGACGTGAGATCGAGGTCGACATCGAGAGAATTCGCCGCTTGAAATCGCAGCGGCTCACCTAGATGTCGCGACAAGAGATTGTTGTCGCGACACCAAGAGCAACCAGCGAAGGCCCCGTAGAACTAAGCCGATGGTCGCGACAAGAGATCGACGTCGCGGCATCGTGGAACCATCGATGAAAGTTTAAAGAAATGAACCGCTATCACGACGCGACGAGGTCGCGACATCGGCGATTCCGCTGGAAGTCAATTTCATTTAATACGCCACGACAAAGGCGTTTCGTCACTTTTACACCAAAAGCCATCGGCGAAGACCGCAAGCCATGTGTTACGCGGCAAAATCGGCGTCGCCACACGTGACCTCGCTTCGCTTGAAGGCTGAAGCTCCATAAAGTGATGTCGCGACGCGATATCGATGTCGCGACATTGGGGAACGGCACTGCATCAAATCTACAGAGCTATAGCGATGTCGCGGCGTAGACCAGATCGCTGGCATCGTAAGATATCGCCAGCGATGCATTTACGAAGCGATGTCAATATTATAATGACGCCGCTACATCGTGAGCAACATGAAGCCCGCAAGACGTAGTTGGATGTCATGGATTAAGAGAATGATGTCGGCATCATTAATGATCGCTTCAAGGTCGCAGATAGACAAGAAGTTGAGAGGTCGCGACGCGGAGATCAAGGTCACGACATGGATGATGTCACACAAGGAATCGAGGTCGCCACTTAAACTGTAATACGGGCCAACCAACTGAATCCACAAGACCGCATCACGAAAATTTCCAATTAAAAAACCTCATAAATAATGCAGCCATCTCGCAGAGTAAAGACGTTTTGGCGCACGCACTAGAGGTCCGATAGCCTAAGGCTCATTTTCTTTATTCTTAGTTTTCTTTTTCTTTTCTTTCTTTCTTTATTTTCAATGTTGATGGTTGTAGATTAGATTAGATTTATCGCTCTAGTTTTCTTTATTTTCTCGAATTGACGCATCGCTTTGAGCTAAAGTCGAATGCGACCAATTCTTTTCAAATTACTAACTCGAAATGTTGAAAGCCGTAATAAATTTCCTAATTCTGCTTATCCAACTTCAAACGCAGCTTATTCTTAAGGATCTGAGGAATAATCAGAGCGTGTAATTGCAATCGAGGAACCCGCCCATCTAGTAAATGTTTTAGTCGAAATTATCTTTCCTCAGAATGCTTCCAAAGAAATTGTAAATTTCAAATGTGAATTTACTGCCAGGGGTTTAATGTTTTTATCTCAATATCGCCTCATACCCGTTTAAGATTCGCGATTGGTTCTCGATTTAAGAGGTCCTCCTGAGGATGGCGCAGAAGACATTCCCCTGAGTTATAAACATTTCTATGAAGGTATATCAACCTGCTATTTGAGATATGCCTGCTTTGTTAGTTTACTTAGATAAATCCTCTTCACTTGAAATCTAAGAATGAGTCAACGAAAGCACAATTTAAACAATCAAAGAGTTCAAATTCTTACCTGATAGCGAGGCTAACTCGTTAGCCGAGATCTAATCAAGGAGAGGGTGATCTATTCTAATTTTGAGGAAGAGTAAATTGAAGTTGTATATCCTTGCTTCGACTGGAGCAACTTGGGAAGCTAAGGCTTACAATCCGTAAAATGGGTATGAAGTATCAGAAAAGAAAAATACCCAAATTAAGGAAACCCTTTGGTGCGAAGATCTCATTCCCGTATTCGAGAGAATCAGCCAAAATTAGCGATGAAATGTGGAGTGTGAGAGATCCAAATGCATCATAAATGCCTTGGACGTATTCTAAAACCCAAATGATCAAAGAAAATTTTATCAAGATAACTGCTGTGAATTGATATTTCACTATAACAAGATTCTTAATGATATTCAACGATAACCATTCAATTTCCATTCATTTTCCCTATCTATTAATTATTCTTTATTATTTGAATCTAAATATTGTTCATATTCGCTTATTTTCCTTTCGTTCGCTTAATTTTCCAAGACGCATCGTCATCCTACTATCATTTAGTGGTCCAAATAGTATGGAAATCGAGTAGTCGTGGTAGTTGATTTAAAATTCTCGAGACTGTGGGATCGATATCCGACTTAAATCCATTTTATTACTTGTCGACTGCACTTGCGTAATAGTCAGAGACCAAACCAAAACTTTGAAAATGATTTACCTAGGAGATTTTTGGTTTATATAGTATAAATGTCCAACAAGTTTTGCGGCAAGGTTGTCGAATTAGATAATAGTTCTTCGTAATTTTGCTATAAACTGCGGTATATGTCATTTTGGTCTCACGTGAACAAGCTTTATGGCATCGTTGTCGTGATTAGCGAATATCTGGACACCGATGTGATATATTAGCATGTGTTTTACAATCAACACCTCCAATCTCTTTAACTCATGAAGGATGTGGCCCTCCTGCAAATTATACCATAATGGGCAACCATTACAATATGGGATACTATCTTGTAGGCGGTATATATCCAAAATGGGCAATAATTGTTCAATCAATTTCGTATCCTCAAGAGTTGGCTCACGAATTCTTTTTAAATAAACATGAGAGTTACCGAAAGGATGTAGAACGAGCATTTGGAGTGCTTCAAGCTCGTTTTGCTATTGTTCGAGGACCGGCTCAATTCTGGCATCACGAGAGCTTTATCATGAAAGCGTGCATTATATTACACAACATGATAATTGAGGATGAGCGAGTTGATGACAATGAACTCGTTGGGTAAAGAGCCACCGGTACGAGGACATGACTCATTAGAACCGATGGCCCCGTTTGAAGTATCACAAGGCTCGATACCTCTTTGGATCAATTTATGGCTAGGAACGCCATCCGAGACTGAACACCCACTATGCCCTCCGCCATGACATCATTACACATCTGTGGACGCTACACGAACAAGGCGTTATCAAGTGAATTTGCCTTATTTTGATATTATGTTTTTCTATGTCATGTTATATTATGTTTTTGGAATGAAAATTTAAGTTAGTTGCATCTTTTAATCATTTTTAACTATTAAAAGTACATAGATAATTTGAACATTTCATTTTAATTAAGTAGACAAAAATTGAAATTACATTGAAAATATAAGCTAGTAGTCTGGAAGTACATTAAAGTTGGAGCTACTTGCATTTTTCCTTGTTTTTTTCATAATCGCACAAGAATGATAATAAATATTGGTTGCTCGACATATGAGATGTCTTTTTCGGGAGAATCGCACTACCTATGATCATCTGCAACCTATCTTGCTCATTCTGCATCCTATCTTCAACACGTCTTGCAATTTCAAGTTGCACATCCTCCATGCTTGCCTCGCAATCAAGCTCAGCTTCATCATAAAAATTCTTCCTCTATTCACTTTGCCCAGATAATTCACGGATCATAGCTAAAATAGAATTACTAGTATCCGTTTTGGACTCATTTTACTTTTCTGGTCTCGCTTTAGCCGTTTTCTTCCCGGTCTCTTCCTCGAGAGCCACAAATAGCATTAAAGGTATTGTTATATGGATCTCTGATCCAAGTCAAGAGATATGGTGTCCATGAGCCTCATAAAATGTGGGAGGGGGCTTAGGATTGCCATGCGAATCATCCACTTATCACAGATACACCTCCCAACAATGACCATAAATCCACAGACTCCTAACATCTGTTTGAAACATATTCATAGCTTACACATGATGCAGAAGAATAAAATTAGAAATAAATAAAATTTCTAATATATTTGTCAGTAGAAATATAAATAATAGATAACTCGACTGTCTATGATGTTAGCTCCACTCATAGCCTATTTATAATAAGATAGTATCCCATGCCATTTTGTACAATAACAAGCCTGGGATTTATCCTGACACTGGACTCAACATAAAGTCCGCGGTGGGTCAACCTGAACGATTAGTCTCCAAAAACTGCATATCACTGATCCCAAAACTTGACATCGCTGCTCAACAATCACCTGACTGGGCTATGGTCATCCAAGATATGCACATCGCTAATGCCTTCCTTGCTAGCAAGACTTTCTCGCTTACCCCCAGACACCGGAGGAGATGTCATTTTCTGCTACTACAAAATCAATATAAATTAAGTAGGATTTAAAAAATTACATTGGTTAAAAAATTAAAATACAAAGAAAAAGTAATTTAAAAACTATATAAAGAATATTTAAAATAAATATAATTTGATCAAAACAAAACATATAATGTCTAATTTAAAAAATAATTGATGGAGTTTGATACAATATGATTAAATCCATGACCCAACTGGCCGATTGATATAAAATTTTATATGGAAATATGACAAATAATGACATTTTGAACAACAATTATATTTATGTCACAATGGTTAATTTTTGAAAATACAAGAATCTTACCGCTTGATCACTAAAATTTTTTGTCGTAAAGATGTAATATACTTAATATGCATCTAATCCAATCTGCTACATTTTGAAAATATACAATATAATTTATCCTATTTAATGCATATATAAAAATGAATGAAAATAATAAGTATGATGATAATTTTATAAAAATTAATTGAAACTAACCTTTCGTAATCGGGTGTGTATAGAATGGCTAGAATTCGAGCAAATTCTCTTAACAAAAAATTAGAAGATAATTTGAGATTGAGAATGTGTGAGAAATGAGAGAAGTATGCATGTATTTATTGCTAAATTTGGAATTATAGGCGTTTTCTATCCGTTGATGGCATTTTCTTGATAATGGAAAGATATTTTCTTTTTCTTTTTTTAAAACTCATTTCCCCTTTATTTAACATCTGCAAACACGAAATGTCTTCAATATTTCTAGAAGACCGCAGGTCTTCTTCTCTCGTTCGAAGAGATCGGATGCATGCTCCAACGGCGGGTCTTCGAATGGTTCTGGCCAAGGGATCCTCCTCGACACCAAATTCTGGCCTTTCTCTCGCCATCTCATCGGCCACCGGTTTCTTCTCTCTATCTCGGGTCTTCTCTCGCCCCGTCGCGCCTTCTCTCTCATCTCTCATCTCAAGAATCTGGGTGGTATCTTCTCCGACCGTAAATGGCCTCATCCCAGTCCGGCCAACCCTTTTCCTCATCGTGATTGTCCATGCCATTCCGATCGGCAATGGCATCGGTGCAAGGTACACAATACCGAAAGCCCCAATTTTTTTTTTCTACAATTTTTTTTATTCATGCAATAATATCACTACTAGACTGGCGAAAAGTAACACCGGGACGTTTGTGGAATGTTGGTGTTTGCGAATATTTTTCATATTGATTTTCGGTTTGGCTGCCGAAAGTACCGAGAAAATGCCTAGAAACACTTCTCCAACTCATATAGTATTGCCGAGGCAAAATGAAATTTTTCATACTTCCAATTGTCGTGAACAGCTCTCCTAGTAATATTTGGCCCAACATTGATGGCAATCGTTCACTCCAACTTTTTGTTTGAAGGATTTGCCCACTATTGGGAGAAGGTTTTTTCAAGTGAGCATCTATAATTTTGTTTTTGCTCTACTGCTGGAAATGCTCTTATATGTTAGAACCTTAATTGATCTAAATCCGAACTCCTTGTTAATTTAGTACTCTTTGATCTTAAGAAATTTTTGTGTGATTTTGAGGATGAATTAATTATTTTATTAACATGCCTTGTAAATTGTTTAGGAATATAATGGACTTTCTACATTCCTAGCAGCTTTAAGTTTGCTATAAATCAAAAAAGATAATTATAAAAGAAAACACTATTGTCACAAAGAAGAAAGATCTAAAGGAACAATATAGTATTAAGGAAGCTACTTTAGAAATTTGTGAGAGACATAAAAATTTTATTAACATAAGATATAGGCATAGTAAGTTTGGGGAGGATCAACTTCTTTAAGGAAGGGAAAATGACGCCCCAAATTCTCGCTTAGGTAAAAGTGTACTTTTTCTTTAAAAAGGATACAATTAATAAATTAAATCAATTTATTGCTGATATAAAATCTTTGTATTCCAAATATAAAACCTAAGTATAACTTTAATGTTATAACTATTTTTAGTCACAAAAACTCTTTATCCAAAAGTTTGAGAGATTAAAGAAAACGAAGAATTGAAGGTTTGAAGGTTTGAGATATGAAGATCTAGGAGTACAAAGTTCGAAACTTTCTTTTTGGGTGAAGAATAAATATGTCATAAGATTCTTTGAGGACCCCAAGTTCTAACTCCTTTGAGGTAAGGAATTCTAATACAAATTTTGAAAATAAAATATTATTTTTATATATGTATAAGACTTTGCAAAATAAATTATTTATTTTCTACATTATTTGGATTGTGAAAAGTTCTAATTTATTTATTTATTTGACTATCTATGGATTAAATTGTGATTTTTCAATAAAGTATGTTTATGATTTATTTTATGAAAAATATAATTTTTTGAGATATGAAGAAATTGTTTTATAAATTTGAATTTGAGAGAAAAAAAAATTTACTTAGGTTTATGGCTCTCATCAATTGTTATAATAATTGACTATGGTCCTCACAATAATAAGTTACACACTGATTACATGTAAAAACTAAAATTTTAAATTTAAATTTTTCAGTAATACAAAAGGTAATTTATTCGAATAAATCTGTATGAAATGATTTTTCTAGATCTCTGATGATCTAAACGAATTTCACCGTTGAATCTTTCCAGTAAAATCTAGACACCCACTTGAATTCATTCCGAGACAC
This sequence comes from Tetrastigma voinierianum, assembly GCA_016808115.1. Classification (NCBI taxonomy): domain Eukaryota; kingdom Viridiplantae; phylum Streptophyta; class Magnoliopsida; order Vitales; family Vitaceae; genus Tetrastigma; species Tetrastigma voinierianum. The sequence continues at coordinate 53,256 of JAEQBH010001225.1, forward strand.
CTGGATTTCACATATTTCGATAAGATTAGCAAAGTCGTAGCGACTTACAGTTATGTGTGGCACATGGCAAGCCATGTGTGTGGCACTTGGAAACCCATGTGTCAACATTCTAAGGGTTTGAAATGCTATAAATAGGGGGGTTCACAACAATTGGAGAGCAAAAACGGAGAGAAAAAAAGAAAGGGAGGAAAGAAGAGAAAGGGAAATAAAGGAAAGAAATAGAGGAAAAGAAAAGAGAGAAAGAAGGAGAAGAAAGGGAGAGAGGAAAAGAGAAAAAAAAAAAGAGGGCAGAAAGAGGAAAATAAGGAGGTCACGTTAAAGGAAGGCATCTCACCGCGAAGAACCCGTAATCACACACAAGAGGTAGGTTTCTTCAATCTGCCAGCTTTACTTTAGGCCACTTAATGGTCTAATGGTTTCGCCCCATTTCAAGGCAAATTTAAGATGTGTGTGGCCTGGGTTGTTAATGCAGACTTCTGTCAAACACCTAAGCCACGAGGTTTCGGATCGTTTGAGACCGAATCATCTCGTGATCTGCAAAATCCCGACCGTAATGGCAAACTGATGTGCCCAAATTTCCGCACAATTATTGTGAATCGTCGTGTCAACTTCGAACGCCATAATCTTCGTCTAACTCCGATTCGCTGCTTCTTGACTCACGGAAAGCTCGCGAGTCTAGAATTTAATAAGATAAATTTCAGCCAAACCATGTAGCTGAACTTTTAGCTGGGTCACGGACATTGAGAATGGTCCGTCGCTTCCAACTTCGCTTAATCTGGGCTTGTATCTTTAAATGCTTAAATGCGTGAGCATCGCAGGAATTCGTGTTGAATGTTTTGTGTGGTATTGACACGCTTAGACTTTTGGGCTAAGTCCGGATTATTTCCGAGGCCAAGCATGACTGGATTTATGGCTCCGAATGGCCAGTGTGTTATTGTCGGTAAACTGAATAACATGTTTAATGTGTGAAATTATGTGATATATGTGTGATAAAATAGAAATAATTATATATATTAAATATAATTTATCCATGACACTTGACATGTAGTAATAGAAGGTACGACATGTAGAGTACATGTAGGCATGAATGGCATGCAATGATATTCAGACGTGATCATGCACTGGGACATCATAACAGCTATGTGTGAGTGCATGGTCGGGTCAACATCAGGTTCGGGTGTTTGACTATGGTAACCGACACTCCTGGTGTCATGCATGTCATGAGGACATGGTTAAATCCCATTAATTATGCTCTATTTCGATGGTGAGCTCGTAAGAAATGGGACAACGCCTTAAATTGAGACTCACTAGCTGCATGTGGCATGAACAAGACGTGTGTAAATGGTAGCAAGTAGATGGACACTTCTCAAAACCCGTGATATGGTTTAGACATGAAACCGTCTATGAAAGCCCGAAAAATGTTGTATGTGCACACTACTGCCTTGCTGAGAACCTGGAAACTGCGGGCCCACAAATGAAGTGAACACACAAAGAATGGCAAGGAAATAAGTAGGCATCGGGGATATCCAATGTCTAGGAATTACAAAACAAAAGCTTTGTTTTGAAAAGGATCGCATGGACGCCCTCGACGGCTTTTCACACTCGCATATGCAAAGTGTGAGGGAGTCATGAGGATCAGACCAGTCATGAGGGGCATACCGCATTCATGACATGCAGACATTCAAGCACAAATCGCAGTATAGGTACTTGAATGCAGGTGATTGTATGTATCGACATTGCTCATACTCACACGTGTGAGTAGCCTTGGTAGAGATATATTCATCGGGCTTTAGCCACCCCGTCATGGGACCACCCTTTCAGGTACATGAGAAGACTCAAGTGTCTTCTCGAGGTCAGAGGGACTAAGAAGGCCTGGTCGTGGCCTTGAGAAGTATTTTTGTAAAAATATTAGAAACACCTAGTTTTTCTAAGTATATTTGGTAATGTAGTGTAAAAGAGTTGTACATCAAACTCTTGTAAAATATTATAAGAATTTGTATATTGTAAGAAAATATACGTAAAGGGACCACGAATATTCCGCTGGTTGACTTGGAGTGTCACAAAGATAGTATCCGAGCATAGCGCACTCTGTGCTCGAGCTCACAATGGCCCCTGGCCAATAGGTTACGGTTAGTTGGACACTCTCATGACCCTTTGGTCAATGGGTTATAATAATTGATACTATAGTCCCAGTCAACTGGGTTATACAGTTTGACTAGTTGTTACTGTCCCACCAAATTTGTAACTATTCATATTAAAAACTCTAGAATATCTTGAGTAGTTTTGATTTGGATTAGATACAATGATTCGTTATGAATAAGGAAGCTTTGATACAAAAGTTTTAATTTTTGTTTTATTATACTCCAAAGGTTTTTGTAAAATTGATAAAATGTTATATCCTCGATTTTGAAAAATGTAGCAATATTTTATCCATAAAATTGCATTATTATTTCTTACTGGGCTTTGAGCCCATCCCATTCGTTGACAATTTTTTAGTATATTTAGTTCGGGCTAGGAGTGACGGTTAGGATGAGAGTTTGCCATCATAAGGAGTTTAGGGGTTTTGGCCCTTATTTATTTATTTGGATAATTCTTGGTGTTAAAGTGCAATTTGTATTTGGATTATTTTAATTTGAAGATTTAGATAATGATAAGTTTGGATTATATTTTATATTGCGATTCAAAATTTTAAAGATTTAAGAATTATATTTTATTATCATAATTAGGAATTTGATAATTGCATATCTTTCGAGAGAATGATGTTTAGCATGGAATGATCATCATGCCTTAGAAGCAAGTTTTGGAGTGTGAAAAATAAAGTGTCTAAACTTTTCGATTTTTTTTTTTCAATTTTGATGTCTCATGATAGGCCAAAAGCATGATGTGTAAAATGTGTACGCCTATGTTAAGTGCACGCTACGCTCAAGTAATATAGTACCTAGGTACTGATATCGATCCACGGGATAAGTGTGTGTGATTACCGAGTTTAGCCTTTGAATATTATCCGACGTAAACTTTGAGGACAAGTTAACTAATGTATGCAATTAACTTAATCCAATTTATCTTAGTAAATTACTGTGTTGTGGAGACTAGGGTTATGTCTCCCCCTGCCACTTTTGATGGATTACTACCTAAAAGAATTACTATTCAGTATATCCGTGACTTATCGATGACAGGGTGTTCTTGCCTACGAGATACCCACTCTCGAGGTGTATCCTTATTGCTGGGCCAGGTCATGCATCTCTACCCCAACCCAATGCTCAAACGCTTAAATGTTCTGAACTTAATCGCACCCTGGATACTCTGGATATCTTTATGTACCGAAGCTGACTAAGGGTTGCTCTATTCAGATCCTGGCATCCTCATCTCGACCCATACTCCAAAGAAATCATGCTACCGTCAGCGACATCATCATGTAAATAAATCGATATATAGCAAAATGCTAAATGTCATAAATAACTAATAAATATAAAATCCAAATCTTTAATCCATAATCGTGACATGGTTCAACAAAACCCTAGATATGAACTAACATACCGGACTCCTGACATAAACATAATCAATCGAGCAAAACATCATAGCTCTTCAAAAAAGAAGAAAACAATACAATAGCAACCGTCTCGCTTCCGGCCGATCTAGTTCATCAAGGTTCGCTTCCGCGGCTCGCCCGTAGGTATCTCGATGCCCTCGACTCGGGTCCTTGCTTTAATGATGGAGAGGCGTAAATCGTGCCGACGCCGCGACGCTGCCGCTTTGTCGACTTCTATTTTGCTGACCCAACGCCGCGACGCTCCCGTCGCCCATGCTTCTTCTCCTTCAACTCCAAAATGGACCCAAAAACTTCCCGTTCCACCTGCTATTCACACAAAAGCAACAGATATCGGGCATAAGACAGACGCGGGTATGGCATGAGTGTTTTAGGCACTCATCACACCCCAAACTTAGCTTCTTGCTTGTCCCCAAGCAAGAAATGACTCGAAACCGGACACACCACCTACATACTATAACCTAAAACTAGAATCGTGATGCACATGCTGATAGACAGAGGATCAAAATGGACCAACTCACACTCTTGCCTTTTTGCTCGAATTTCAAAGGATCTCTAAGGGTGTTCGACTCTTCGAAAGAATTAGATTGAACTCTGCAGCTTCACAGCGCCTCAACCTCCGGTATTCAATAAATTTCTTCCAAAGACCCTATGTGCATTGAATGAATGACCTCTAGTGTATACCTTGGTTCCGACGCCCCTAAACTTGAGTTCAACTCACCTAGTTGGGAGAATCTAACTACGGAAGGATAGGAACGCACCGTTTGCATTCCTTAACATACCTACTCATAACAGAAAACAAAACTAGTGCCCGTAAGTTTATGCTAAGTTAGCGGGGATTGGTTGACTCCCACCCGGTTGGTTAAGAGACGCAGGGCATTCGGTTCCCCTCGAGCGTCACCCAGAACACTCGGCCTTCAAACCTAAGGGCCCCCTAAGGCGTGAGCTTCCATCTTTGTCCCTATGCTTGGGCGGTGAAGTCAATGACTCCGGCGGTTGGCTCGGTGCATTGGGCTTTGAAGGCCCCTCGGATGTGCCCGAGTTCCGATTAGGAAGATCCCACTTGATACATTCCTTTTTTTTTATCTCTTTTTTTCTTTTCTTTTTTTATTTTTCTTTTTTTAAAATTTGGGGCTTGAAGGCAATCCTCTTTTATTTACGGTGTCCCATCTCTTTGGTGTTTAGAGACTCCCAGGGTTTGTTGAACTTGAATAGCCGAGCTCGGCGCCTAGGCATACCCTAGAGGTCATCCGTGTGTGAGTGTGATAGGCTTGTTGGGAAGTAGTGTCTTGAGTATCCCGGAGGTGATTCACTATGCCTCCTACCTATTCAACCTAATTCGAGCATCCCAACACCCGGCCAGTCCGCTGCGGAGTTGTGCTGCGTTTTGTCCATGATGATAGTGGACTCGGAGTCAAAAGTGATCCTTGGCTCTCGAGCTTGTGGCATCACGCACACCTGACCTAGCACTACAAAACATAAACATATCCTGTCTTGGGGACTCCCGGTATTTGAAACTCATGAAAGAAAAAAGATAATGATATACCAAAAGCAAAAACAAAAAACTCAACACAAGACTAAACATACTAAAATAAACAAAACATAAAACTAAAACAAAACTAAATGAATCTGAAGATATGATAACCCATCCGCAATGTACCCGATAAACAGGCGATCACCACCACCCCAAACAAGTGTCGGTGTCACACTTGGCGGTAAAAACGATAGAGGGTGAAGGAAACTTCCTTGGTGATCGGTCGGGTCACTGCGGTGGTGGCGATTGGGTGGTGATCATTGGTAAAGGCGGCGAAGCGGTGGGCTGGTCACGGAGAATGGTGTCTGGTTGGCGAGCGGTGCGCGTAATCGACGCGAAGGGCCTCCACGTGTCTGGTAATGAGGACTCGGTGCTCTGTGTCTGTCCCCAGGCGTCAAAATGATCGGTGAAGCGAGCCTGGGTCCTCCGTCGGGTGTAGGGCCCGGATGGGACCTCCCGCGGAGTCGGGCGTGGTGGTGGTGGTGGGTGAGTGAGACACCCAATGTCATCTTGGGGATCGCACGGGAGTCAACGAGCGATGCTCGTGGAGCTCCTCCTCGTGGGAGCTCTTTGCAGTGCCACATCCTGGTCGTGAACACCCGGTTTGTCACGGCAGTGCTAGCCTTAATGGGGGTGTAGCCACTTCTCATTGTCCTCTAAGAGGCACCTGCTGGCGTTTGCATGGGCCGTATATGAGAAAGGGTGCTGAGTTCATTTTTGAGTCCGGTTATGGAGGATAGCATCCCAGATGCTTTGCCCGACATCAAGGGTATGTCTTGGGTAGTCGGCGTAGTTGAAGCGAGGGGCACGCTTGGCGGTCGCTTCACACCGTTCGTCGTCGGAATGAGGTGTGACGTGATGAAGTGATGCGGACTTTGGGATATAGGCCCAGTGCCAGCCTTGAGGTGCACGGCGTGCCCCTTCATTATTGAGCTTCCACTCTCCGCCAGTTGGTGAGACTCAAAATGACACCGGAATTGTCGAGCCGCTCGTGAAGTCAAAAACTCAGAGCCGGGATCGAGGATTATAATTGGTTGATAGATCGGCGCTGAAGTCTACGGCCACCGTGCAGGACCTTTTTAGCGGCGTGGGGCGAGGTTGGCGTGAAATTCTTGTATACACTCATCATGACTAGGCGGTGGTTGACATAAGCGCCCAGCCATCCCTTGGTATGTGGCGTCTTGCGAAAAATTCGTCGGTGGTGGAAGCCGCGCCATGATAAAGGACTGATTCTTACATGGTGCCCGAACCGTTGTGACACCCTCATTAACAAACCTCGTGAAGTCGAAGTGGTCGGTCCTCAGGCTTTGACCGGTTCAAATCAATTTTGTAGCTTACGACATCAGTGCAAAAGAATGAGGTCAGGCTACAAGCTTCCTAGAAATTTTCAGGGCCTAATGGCTTTGGTGGCCACACCGGAGTGGCCAGACAATAGGTTGAGCACTGGGGTGCTATAGGAACTAAGGCTGGGTGGCAGCAAGGGTGGACACAGCCCACAGGGTTATCTAAAGACCGGCGGCTCGGGCTAGACCTAACGGTGAGAACCGGGCGGGGACAAGCCACGGGATGTCGGAGCTCACGCGGTGGCGAAGCGGCCCGGCGGGGCGAGGCTGCTTGCGTGGTGGTGGATGTGCGAGACATGGACGGAGGACTACCGTGGGTGGGGGAAGATTGATGGTGGCAGAGGTGGCGAGGTGATTGGAGGTCGACAGGTGAGCTCGGCGGTGTGTGAGGATTTGGCGGAGGTTGTGTGGCGGGTCGAGGAATTAAGGCAGCGACGCAAGGGAGGCTTACAGGTGATAAAAAGGGGTAGCGTCGCGGCGTTTGGTTCTTTGTCAGCGACATTGTAGAGAGGTAGCCAAGCGTTGGCGATTGAGATTGGCGTCGCGGCGTTCAAGGGTTTAAACCCAGCGTGGCGGCGTTGGGATCAACAATCGCGGCATTCGAGAGAAGGAAAAGCGGCGTATGACGTTGAGCGGTAGCGCGTTGAGCTCTTTATCGCGACGTTACAGAGAAGGCCCAAAAATGAAAAATTTTCAACAATGGTCCAAGGTAAGAGAAAACCCCCCTAGTGCACTTGGTGACTCCCTCTAAATTCTAAAGTGAATTTCTCCAGCCGATCCTCCACATTACTTTGATCGGGCCACGAACAAACGACGAAAGAAAATCCGTTACAGACGAAGCAAAACGAGCAAACTTAAAAAAACAAGAAAAATTAAACAACTGAAAGAAATTTAAAAGCTTGGGTTGCCTCCCGAGCGCTTTGTTTAATATGGTGCTTCGGCGACAGGAATCTCGATAATAGATTTGTTTAGCGGTAGTCTTTGACACACCACCCTATATTGCTCAAAACCAAAGCTCAAGGTGGATGAAATATTCTTCCATTCATGCCCTTGACCCTCTCGGTGTCTTTTTGCACAGTAATTGTGAAACCCCGAGAAAATCTAATTTTCTCGAAAAATGGTAAAATCGTAATTTCGGGCAAAACCCGAAATTTTTCTAGATCTCGGATGACGAAATGGATTTTACCATTGGAATCCTCTCGCGAAATCTAGCTACCACGTTGAATTTCGTGGTCAGAACGGTCGAGAATTTGCACATTTTTAGTTTTGAGTATCGGATGCGTAAGCGACATGTGATGTGAAAAAAGTCACCTATAACATGTACTCATGTGACACGTGTTGCATTAGTAGAGAGATGATGAAAATGGGCCAGTAGAGACAGTGCCCGAATGTCAAAATCGAATTTTAGGGACATGGATGGCATTTTTGAAAGTTAAATGATAATAAGGACAAAACTTTTGAATAGTAGTCATCTTCTTCCTTCAAGGAGACCAAACGTGAAGGGGATGGAGAGTGATGCGGTGAGTGAGGGTTTTGATTTTTAGAGAGAGAGTATGCAACTTTCCAAGATCCCTGCCACCCTTTTGACCAAAGTCTGATTTCTTTCAGCCTAAGAAGGAAAAGTGGTTCTACATAGCGAGGGGCCGTCGAATAACCGGCTTGCAGCTCACAAACCCCAGAGGTAGGGCTCTTATCCCCACTTGTTTTCACCCTCGTTCGCGGTTTCAGATGCTGTGCCGGAAGCCAAGGCCCGTGAGTGGAGCCGCTTGGATCATCCCAACCCTGAACTGGAATGAATTTAGGCTCGTGTAAAATCCCTATCACATCAGCAGTGAACCTGTCAGAAGTTCGACTCGCAATTCCATTCGTCACTATGCCCGTGGTGCATAAGGTCTGAATGCATCACGACCCGTTCATAAAGTGAACCTGATCTAGTGGTCGCCTACGATGTTCCTGCATCGTTATTTTTGACTGTTAAAAAATCAGTCCCTGAAACAGTGAATACTGTAAAAATTCATTCATGTTGTGTAAGCCGAATCGCGGCAGTCTAACGGCCTCAGCCTGGGTGCAGAAATCTCACAGGTTAAATGAATGCTTGACAAGTTGACTTTATGGTCACAAATTAGGTAACATACCAGGGTGCGACATCGAGTTGAATATTTATTTAGCTCGCGGATAATTTGGGAGTTGTTTACCAAAATCACACTACATGTGGTGGACGCAAATTTGATGTAATATGGCACGTATATCGGGTTGATTGTGTCAAAACTCCACATAATGCATTCATATGCACCCGCAACCTGTAAAATTAGGTGAGTGCATGATATAACTAAAAACAAAACCCAATTACGGTTAGAAAGGAATTAATAGATTTTCCGAAGAATGGGGTCCTGTAACATTATTTCTCGACGAAAATCATGACTGCTTTCATTCTCCAACACATCTCCATTTCTGAGGTGGCAGTCCCCATGACAATCAGCAAACTCTGGGCAGAGGTAGACATGAACAATCAAGCCTTTCTTTGAAAAGAGTTTTTCATATGGCTAGCAAGTGAGAGCCCATGAGGACTTTCTATATATGGGAATCGGCACGGTATATCCATAGATCACAAATTTGCTGAGTGTTATTGGATCAGCTCAGATATGTACTTAGGGTGGGAGTAAACCCACACCCACCATCAAAGTAACAGCTCACCTTCCTGTCAGGAAGATCACTTTCAGTACGTGAGCGTTTCGGCAGCTGACCACAAAACAACTTTGAGGTCAGATGAAGAGCCTTAAGTCAGGCTGAAGTTTTCGGGGTGGCTGAAGACTGTGCATGAACTGCAGGATTTTGAATGATATGCTGAAATTCAAATATATCAAAACCTCTTTAAATCATGATATATATTTGTCAGATATATGTCAGAGTGGCTGAATGCAAACTGCTGCAGGTCATTATTTTTACCTTATTTGAACTCGTGAAGTCACTGCAATGTTATGATTTAGGTTTAGGCCTGCGGCAGGCTGTATTAAATGCACTCCCGTAGCTCCCATTGCGAAGGGTGCCTGGTTACTCCGACATTAAGGAGACTCACGCTGATTTGTGTTGTCAACCACCTAAGCTGGGCATCAACACAGCTATCCCTGAAGTTTTTCGTCTACTTCAGAAGATTCGCAGGTAAATCTCTGAGACATCTTATTGATCATCATCTGATTGCCTGGTTATTGAACAAGGAAAGTGGACTCGTCTTCCCGGAACTCTCACCAAGCTCTGTAATTTTCAAGAGCGACAAGATTTGCGCTTCCCCGTGGCTGTAGGTGGTCTGGCTGGCAAGGCATGGGAACCGAGTCATCTTTTCTTCTGTCTCAAGATCAAGTCCCGCCGAACATCTTAATTTTACCAAACTCTTACTAGGACATTTTTCGATTATACCCTATGATGGTCATGAAAGACCTGGTCCCGCAAGCTGGCAACCTGGTCGATTTTGCTCCCCCAATTCTTACCTTTTAAACATCGAAACATCAAGCTCTTCATGTTTACACCCCAAGTCACACAGGGAGTTTTTCCCGACACCCAGCCTCCCTGAGTTAGAGAATGGTATATATGTGCCAACTGACCAAGCCGTAGTTTCGCAGACAGCACCACATCTCTCCGGCGTGATGGTCCCATATTCTCCAACTTTCTTCTTACTTGGGTTGGGCCTTTATAAACTCACCAGCACCCCATATCCAAAGCGGCTCCAAAAAGTAGAGCATAAATTTCGAAGACATCGCAAACTGAACCTTTCCTTACTCACCTTTTCAAACCTCTATGGATACACTGGTATGCGCCCCCATCCTGCTCTTGTCCTGCTTCTTGGCTGACCTTGCCATCATCACGACACTTCATCCTGGTCGCCACTCCTTGGGTGACTGGTCTTTGGGATTGATCCTGTCCTGCTCCTCAATTTCTAGTTCTCTTACCGTCAGGTTGAGGTTCGGGATTTAACTCTCTTCCAATCTAGAGCACGTGGCCTATGCACTCTTTTTCCCTTCTCCTTTAAGCCACCGAACTGTTCTGCACGAACCGGGAAACATCTCTCTTCCTCACCCGCAGGGCTTATTCGAATCCATTGTACTCCTCTGCTTATCAACTCACTGCTGACAATCAATCCTAGTGGTCCCGGTTCCTGACATTGCTCTTGTCCTGAACTTATAAAGCACAGAGAGGGCATTTCATAAGAAGGTTTCTGTTCAAGTCCAATCTTTTTTCTTATGGAGGTTCACTGGGCCGCAGGGCATGGTTGTTCCGGATTGTTCCTCCATCTTCTGAATTCATGCCACTCCTATCTCCTAATGATTACCAACTCTGCCTTGATTTTGGTTCCCGATATAAGGCCCCCACATCGACCTCGTTGTCGAACCGGAGTAAACCCATCATCACGACCAGCCCCGCTCACCTTTGTCAGGCCTTAATTTAACATCGCGTCGCCATGCCATCCTCCATCGCGACCTACCAACCCGTACGGCCTGAGATGGCATTTCTCTGTGGGCAACTTTGTCTAGTCTACCAAAGTAAACATGAGCAACCCTGCATTTGTTGAGAACCTCGTTATCTGTGGTCGCTATACCTTCATCGGTGTAAAATTTTCCTGCTCACCTACTTCCGGGTATCGCAGCCAACGCTTCCAAGATTTATGTTGGTTCAGGTCTTTTCTATTAGCTAACCCTCCCCGCCGGGCGCACAACAAATTGCTCTTAGTTTCCACCTCGCACCATTATAAAAGTATGGACCTCGATCCATCCGGTCAGCTCGTGATGTGGACACTCTCAGTCAGAATTTATCCCAAAGTCACTGCGTTCTCCCGTACCGTCAAAAGTATCACTTCTCGCACCGCTATGCAATTTTCGCAGTGGAAAGAACTTGGTCGTGAACTTCACCAAGTCGCTCCATGAAGTAATGGAATATGGTGGCTGATGTCAACCAATGTTTGGCTCTATCACCTGTGCATGAGCCGGAAAACACCTCAACTCATGCCCTCTCTAATCTCAACAGACTTGGATCAGGTCCGCACTTCTATGGAAGTTTTAGTCAAATGCATATTTTATTCTCATTAGGCAATTGTGGAACAAGATAACCAAGACCGTAAAGTTACCCACCTCTGAATCCTGTTGTTCGTCGAATAGTGGTCTCTTATAGCTCGTCCCACCTGAACTCAGGCTGTTCTTCTAGCAACACACGAACACTATCCGTCTGCATAAACCCGCCCCGGGTGTCGATTCCACTTCATTTATTCCCATTTCGGTCCCCTGTGGGCCCCGCTTGCCCTGGGCTGGGCTAAGATCCCTGCTTCTTCCAACATCTCCCATCTGCTAGATTTCTATTCTCAGATCAAGCTCTCTCGTTTCTGCGTAACTGTAAAGTTCCTTCCGCCGGACTCAAATCCTGGCGTAGCCACCCCATCCCGTCACACGCCGCGCTCACCGTAACCTCGACTACAATCACTACCAAACGTAAAGACCAAACTTCACACTTTGTAAAGACAAATAAAAACAAAAATCTGCAGCACATTCCAATTGTATTGTTATCAATATCACACTAAACTTATCCCCTAAGAACAATAGACTAAAAACTTGGATAGGCCTAAAGTGTGATATTATGTAAATGCGTACACCTATATGCTAAAGTGCACTGCGCCCGAGCAATATAGTGTACCTAGGTAATGACACCGACCACGTGATAAGTGTGTGATTAATGAAGCTTCAGCCCTTAACATATCCTGATCGCAAACTTTGAGTGATGCTGAATTAATGTGGCGGCAATTTAAACTAACCTAATTTATCTGTGCAAATAATGCAGCATGAGACTAGTAGTCTCCCTACCACTTTTGATGGATTACCTAAAAGAATTACTATTCAGTATATCCGTGGACTTATCGATGACTCCAAGTGGTTCTTCCCTACGAGATACCCCCTCGAGGTGTATCCGCCTTATCTCACAAGAAGTGTGGTTGATTCCTACCCCAAACCCAATGCTCTAAAGCTTAAATGTTCTAACCTTAATCGCCACCCTGACCCGATATCTCTCTTATGTACCGAGTTGGACCAAGGGTTACCATCAGATCCCCGGCGCCCTCATCTCTCGATCCCCGCGATACTCCAAAGAAATCATGCCACCGTGCTCGCGACATCATCATAAATAAATCACGTATATGTAGCAAATGCTAACAAGTCATAAATAACTAAATAATATAAAATCCAAATCTTTAATCCATGTAATCATGACAGGGTTCAATAAAACCCTAGATATGAATCTAGAACATACTGGACTCGGATATAAACATAATCACTGATAAAACATTGCGCCGTAGTTAAGAAACAATACAAAAGCAACTGCTTGTTTCGCCGACCGTTCGCTCGTGGTTTCCTCGCCTCGTAGTGTATCCTCGATGCTGCCCCTCGACCGGGTCCTTTTTCTTTAATGATGGAGGCGTAAATTTATCACGCTAACGTCAGCGACGCTGGTCGCCAATTTCTATTTTCTGCTTGATCCAATCGCCGACGCTCGTCGCCTTTCATATTTTTCCTCAACTCCAAATGGTCCCAAAACTTCCCGCTCCACCTCGCTATTCACACAAAAGCAAAAATCGACATCTAGCTATATAACACGTATTTATCCCGTAAAATAACGCTAAACCATGCGACAGACGCTGCACTTGCATGAGCGTTTAGGGCACTCATCATCTCAACTTTATTTTCAACTCAATGGATTGTTCGAATCTCAACTTTAACCCAAGTGTTTTCTCGACTAATGTTCGGTTATAACACTGAATAAGGCAAAATCGCATTCAAATAAGATTCCTATCATATAAAATGACTACTTAAATGACCTTAACGAGGTGGTTAAATATTATTCTTTCCCACACTGTATATTCTTCTCCTTATTTTATCACAAACAAATTTGGTCAAGCAGGATGTGTGTAAATAAATATTTTAATTATTTAAAAATAATTTTAATATTCATTTTATTTTCAATTATTCATATATACTTCACTTAATACTTGGAAACAAAAATAATAGAAGAGAATTAAGTTTTTTTAATTGTTATACATTTTAAAAAAAAAAATTTATAATCTCTATAGTGAGTAACCACTCTTCAACATTCTTACCTGAGCCCTTAATGTGAAAAAGATAATATTGTTATTTCACTTCGTTAAAGATCATTTAAGTAATTTCATTATTTTATATGACCTAAAATGTCATTTGAATTAAATTTTTCCTAATTCAAATAGCTTAATAAGTTTTTATTGGTCAAAAAACACTTTATTGAACAAAAATAAAATTGATATTGATCAAAATAGAAATAAAAAATCAAAATTTTAGACACTTGATTCAACAAAAACAGTGCTAGAGACACCAAAATAGAAAAAAAAATCAAAAGTTTAAACTCTAATTGAACAAAAATACAGTTGACAACCAAAATAAAAAATTAAATCAGCCACTTAATTGAACAACAATAAAAGTTTGAGACATTATATTTATTAAATAAAAAAATTTTACAAATATATATTTTTGGTAATCTTTATTATCATAAAATCATCCATCATTAAAAATTCAAATTAACATTTAGACATTTATATTGGGAACTTTGTACTAAAATTGTTCTTTATTTGGTCATGAAAAATAAAAAATAAAAACACAGTTTTTCCTGAAGTCTAAATATGAAATAATAATAAAGATAGGGAGTCCAGCCTGTAGTTAGATACAATGTTTTAAAAATTGGACTGGTCATTGAACCGAAAAAGTTACCGGTTCATGGTTCAACGATCAAACTGCGATTGAAACGGTGAAGTCGCAACATACTAATATTCAAAACTTAAAATAAAAAGATAAGTATATAATTAAGAATAGTATTATATATAAATATATAAATATTTTTTAATTGTATTAAATAAACCATGTATAACATGTAAATATCAAAATATATTAAAAAAATGAAGTATATAGAATAATTTATTAATTAGTACATCTAATTAATTATTTATTATTATTATTTTACCAGTGCTGATGATTAGTATGTATATTTTTAATTTATTTAAGTAGTATGTCTTATTTATTATTATTATTATTGTTATTATTATATATCTTTATTATTATTATAATATAAATTATCTCTTGTCATTTACAGCTAACTTATATTATTTTGTGTTGATATATTATGTGATTTTATTATTTTGATTATATCTAACATATTTTTGATATCTAACAACAATGGCATACCAATACATATATGCATTCCCCACTCGTTTTACATCTCATATTTCATCTCAATCTTTAAAAAAATAGTTTACTTTAATTTCCTTTGTCCTAATTTTTAACATAATTTTCTATGTCCCAATTGGCATGTAAAATGGTTGAAAATTAATTTTAATAACACAAGTAAAAGTGTATATTTTTTTGTTGGTTATATTTTTAATAAAGTATAACAAATAGATTTATTATTTTTGTATAATTTAAAAATATTTTTAAAAGATTAAACAAATGGAGAATTCATGGGCAGTGGAGCGCCTGGCACCTTGTCGCTACTCCTAGGTGTCTCAAGGCTCCCTTTATAATATTCATGCAACATTCTTCATTATGCAGCTCAATGGGCCTGTGGATTCCAAGTTGTTTCAAGTGGGCTTGTTGTTGAAAAGGCCTGTCGAGAGAATGTTTTACACATTAAGCCTAAATTTGGAGTATATTTTTTAAACAAAGTATCTATTATAGTTTTTGAAACTAGTCCCTGCTCATTCGCTGGCTTTTGCTTTTCTGCTGCCTGTTCTTGCTTCACGTGCAAACGAGTTCTCGAGATCAAACCGGACTGAGTGGTCGGCCGACTGCTGATTGGCCTGAGATGGTCTCGATTTTTAAAATTATTGCAAAATATATTATTTATTTCTATAACATTTCTTCCCTCGAAAAATGTAATGTAAGTTTCTCACTTATTTGTAGCTGGTGAATTACTTCAACATATAGAAAAGGATGCACAGGACGTGTTAGAAAATTAAAGTATTTTCAAATTAAAATTGCATCAAAAATCAAACTTTTGATTAGATGAAAATTAGGTTCCCTGGTTCCTTCACCGTTCCCAAAATCTAAGTTAAAAATGCCATAATAAATAGACTAAAGAGAATAAATTTTAAATGTTAGAAATTATTGTATTTTATTAGGAAAATTGAAACGATACTATACTAGGGGAAATATAAATGTTTTCACCCATCATGTCGTTTTGCATTTAAATTGTTAAAAATCCTAAAATGTTGAGACTTGTTTGAATGCTAAATTTATAGAATTGATTCATTTTTTGTTGTGGATGATTGATTGTTGATCCTTTCCTGCTATGTGTCTTCCTCCTTTTATAGCAAACTCCAACAGTGATATATAAAAACCAGAAAAACAAAGCTTTATGCTACAAAACCAGACACTTAATTTAAAATCCGAAATTCTTCCAAATCTCGGATACTTAAAACAAACTTCACCTTTGTCTGCTCGCGAATCTAGCCTACCACTGTCGAATTTCATTGAATTCCAAGACAATGGAATTTCACGCTATTCTAGAAGACCCCAGCAGTGAAGAGTTTTTGACACTTAAGATGCAGAGAGGACCCACATTCATGCCACGTAGTCACTTAGGTTAATTCAAACAAAGAACACAAGTGGGACCTATAAGAGACATGTGGCAACACATGATTGGAGAGAAATCCAAGATAGATGGATAAGGTGATAAGGGTAATCCAAGGAGCCAACGGTATTGACACTGTAAGTAAAAAATCAAATCCTAGACTCAGACCTAAACAATTCTGTATAATAATGTGCAGTGTGGCATGGTATGCAAAGGGGAGGTATAATAAAGCTTAGTGAGAGAAGCCCAATTTTCTCTCAGCTTTCCTGACGATCGAATCAAGCAGCCTCCTGTGACAAGAAGAGCAAGTGCTTCTTCTCAGAGAGTTTCAATAGAAACTCAAAACTGAGTTTTCAAGAACCCAAGAGGCAAGCCCTCTCCTACTGATTATTTTCTACCCTGCGGGCCGGTGGTGGTGGTGTTTTGGCCCCAAGGGGGAACATTTGGTTGCGTTTTGAACTTTCCATGGGTGCCACCCTATTTTGACTCAAGGTCGCATTAGCCGAACTCCCCTTAGGACCCGGCTTGTCAAGAGAAGTAAAGGGCTCATAAAGTGAGTCTCGTGCAACTATAGTCACACCGGAACCTGATAGGGCTTGAATCTCTCCAAATCTTAATCAGAGCCCTCGCTATGTCCATCTAATCACTGGTGGAAGGGTTTTCGAATCTGCGAAGGGCAGGCTTGTTAGTGGTTGTTTGCCGCTAGAACCCCAAATGGGCCACTACTAGGGTTTCCGCCAGACTCAAATCTCTCTAAGCACGCTGGGTCAATCTGGGTTAAAACACAGTTACAAAGTCAGAAGCCGCTCATTAACTGGGTTAAACATACGACAGCGTAAACCCATTAATCCGTTAGGGCAAAATACAATCCGTTAGGGTAATCTGCTAGCTTTACTAGGTCACCGGCTAGTGTTAGGGTCAGTCTTTGGCCCATGCGGATTCTCAACTCTGATTAGCCATAACTTTTCATCCCATTGTTCATTGTTCTTCGGACTCATGGGAAAGCCCATCGAGTCAAGATTCAGCCATATTTGTACATTTACTAGTACACATAATAACTCAATGGGAAATCTACATGTTTTTCCAAGGCTGCTTTGACGGTTATTGGGGCTGATATTCGCTGGGACCCTCCTAACCCTAAACCACATAACTTCGTCCTGAACCCGTTTCGTGGTTCTGAATTCCATGGAAATCCCATTGAGTCAAGATTTTGTATCACTATATGCTTGTGACATTGTGCGGCGGAGCACAACCTTCTTAAATCGGTGTTTTCTGTGGGCTGTTAATGGTTAGGGTCATGATGATGCCCAGGCTTTTAACCCTGACGCCATAACTTTCGGTTTTAAACCCTCAAGCCAAGTGTTTTTGATTCTGCGGAAAAGCCCATGAGTCAAGATTCTCCTAGCGATATTCCTGGGTGGGATGATAGTGGGTGATCATAACCCACTCTAAAATCTATGTTTTCCAGGGCTGTTGGACCTAGGCCGTGATATTCATGTGTGACCTCCAACTTCGGACTGCCATAACTTCTTCGTCCGAACTCCTTTTTGGTGTCTTTAATTCCCTATGGAAAGCCCATTGAGTGATTCTTTCATGTGCCCGTGAAGGACAAATGATCATAACCTACCTGAATCTATGTTTTGCACTGAGTGTTCAGTTATTGGTTAATAAGACGTGAATACAAATACATACTATCAGACATGTGTTGTAGCTATTGTGTTTGGTAGGAATTACCGCTTGAATCTTCCTATGAATGTATGACATTATTGTTTAGTCATGGATTGATGAATGCTAATATGCTTGATACGATATCTTTATATATATTAGCATGAAGTATAGGAAATTTAAATGCTTGTAATATATGTTTGCATGGTAATTGACATGAGTAAAATGATACTCCAGATTTGTATGTTGTTGATAAATGTCCTAGTGATTCATGTATTGCATGGGTTAAATGCACATATAGCACTCCATTATGTATACATGGTATGGATAGGCAATGGCATGATTGCATTGCATTATAATTCCTTCAGATCACATGACACGGGTGTGAGTACATGGTAGAGATCGACACCGTGTTTATGTGCTCGATATATATCGTAGGTATTAATCGACACTATGTTTAGTGTTCGAGGGTGGGCTCATTTACATGGGACAATGTCCAAAATGATTCGCATCTGCTGAAAATGAAATGAATGTGTGTCGGGCGAAGTAAGTCGGGGCAGATCCCCAAAATGAGAGGGCAAAGACCCACTTATTCGCGGCTAGACATGCCTGCCGGGGCGTATGTAAGTTTCAGCAGAAAATTATCTTGAAAAGCAGGCCGGCCCCAGAGGAAACCCGAAAACTGCGGGCCTTGGCCAATGCAAACACAACTTTGGGAAATGCAAGCTGATGGTCAGGAAACCCCGTCCAATGGTTTCGGCTTATAAACAAAGCTTTTGTTTTCAAAACATCATCGGCTTTAACAAAAATGATGGTTTAGTTGAAGCTTCTTCACATTTGACATTTTCACGTATGTGAGCCTATGAAAGACTTCTGACATGGGATAGCAAATCATTCTCATCCATGGCATGTAGACATTCGGGAGTAGAATGTGCATATTTTTTTACTTCTTTTAAATGTGTTGGTTTGATCACCTGCATGAGCATCTTGCTAGAGCAACCCCTTTACAGAGATTATTACTACTGTGTTTCTTTAACCTGCTGTGTATCTCCTTCAAAATACTTGAGAAGACAAATACTCCTCTGAGGCTTTCCATACGAAGAAGGCTCAAGTTGTGGCCTTTACAGAAGCATTTTTGCAAAAACATATTAGAACACCTTATGTTTAGATATATAAGTATGTAAGTAAAAAAAGAGCCAAGTGACATCAAACTTGTGGACTATTATTATATGAAATTGGTTAATTGTAAGAAAAATATCATACATAAATGGTTCTCGTATATGAGACATGTGACGTGATATCAAGCACCCAATAATCCAATGTATGCCGTTTGACGAAGGATTCTGTGTTGTCAATCCGAACCCCCGATAGGCGTCATCTTTAGTGATGTTGTAAAACCAAACTACATGTGGATGATTTTCTCCATTCTCCATGTTCCACTTAATCCTTACTTCAAAAACTCACTTCCCCACCTATCACAAGCCCCAGCTCGACTTAGGCATGTTTGGTAGTGTTTCTAGAAGTTTTTCTAGACCCAGAAATTTTTGATGCTTTTTGACAAAATAAGGCATTTGTAACATTTTTAAGTGCTTTTAAAAACACTTATGAAAAGTTTTCTTGTGCTGATTTGAGAGGTGCTTTTTTGAAAAACACTTTAAGTCAGATATTCTTAAAAAATATTCATTTATTTATCCCAAATATTCATTTTCAAAGAGGAAAAAAAAAATGAGGTATATATGGGTAAGGGTGGTAATTTCTTTCTTAAAAACGATCTATTTATTTTTATTTAAAAACCTAGGATAATATCATATATCTTTATGGCTCAAATCTTGCAAACATTAAAAAATTCTAATAAATCATAAAAAATACTTTATAAAACAATTGTTTTAATTTTTTTGCTTAATAAAAATTTTGTATATGTTAGTTTAATTAATCATTTTTTTAAAATATTTTTTATAAACGATATGAATAATTTATTTTAGTTTTCTTATTACCAAATGTTTATGTATGTTTATTACTTAGTTCAATCTTATAAATATTTTTTAAATATTTTATAATCATAAAAAATAATTATTTAGGTTTTTATTGTTATATAAATATTTATATATGTTTCTGATGTCCATTAATTCACTTATTTATGTAAACATTTTTAAATTCTTTATAATCATAAAAATAGTTAATTAGATTCTTATTGTAATGTTATTTTTATATGTATTTATATACTTTGTAATGTGTCTTATTTATTATGATATCCTATTTTTATATAATTAAATATTAAATGCAGCTCCCTTAAGTATTTTAATGATATAAAAGTGTTTTTATTCAGATAAAGCAATATCACTTTACAAAAACCCTGGTAGAATTATTTTTTCGATTCTCATAAAAACCTATAGCTGCTGCTGGTAAATAAACATCTCTGGTTGGTGCGAGGTGGCAAAAACCTAAAAATGAACCGAAAATAGGTTCAATCCCACTGGGCGTGTCAGTTTGCTTTGTAGCCACAAATCTCTATTTTTGATTTGAAAACAAAACCGTGGTTTGGTTATGTGGACCCGAGAAAATTCCAATTTTAAAATGGTAAAATTGTCATCTAAAAACCGGGGCGAGATCCTTATTAACAAATCCACTTCACCTGCTGGAACTGCTCGCTGGCCCAGCTACCGACCAGCTGACTTCGAGAACATTCGAAATTCACATTTTTCGAGGCACCCAGTGTTGGGTGTCGTAAAACTGCTCATGAAAGACATGTGATGTGACAAAAGTTACCCATTACATGTACTCATGTGACACATGTTGTGTTTGATTAGTGAGAGAATGAGAGAATGGCCTAGTTGTGCCAAATGTCAAAATCAAGAAATGGACACATTAGGAATTAATGAAAGTTTAATGATTAATAAGGCAATGTTGTCTTCAAACAAAAGAGAAACGTGAATTAGAGGCAGCAGGTGGTTGATTTGAGGTTGAGAGAGAGAGCTCCTCTCTCAGAGATTTTCTGGCCATTCCTGACCGTCTGCTTCTCGAAAGTTGCCAGCTACAAAGTCGATCTACGCGGCGCAGGGCTATGTGTGGACAATCGATCATGGAGTTCGAATAACCCTCAAGAGGTAGAGATCTTCTTCCCTACTTGTGTTATTCTTTGCCAAAGAGCCATAAATTGTCAGGGATGTTCGAGGCTTGATTATCGTGTTTTCTGCCTCAAAATATTGAGCGGAGAAAATCTCCATTGTTGCGGGCCGTGAACAAGGCCAGCTTCGAGGGTTTCCACCGTTCAAATAGTGACGATTTTTGTGCGAATTTTTATGATGTCAGTGATTCAAAATGCGAATTATTTGTGCTTGCCACCAGCCGCTCCATGTGTGCTAATCTATGTTATTGATGTGCAACTCAATAACATGATTTATGTGGATTAATTATGCTTTAGTATATACATGTTTTATATAATAGCACGAGTTTGTCGATCGGCGATAATTTTATTCCATATGCAACTGGGCACCCTAGAATATTAGGAGTGTGCCGCAATATGAAAGAAAATAAAAGGAAAAATGTTTAGAAAGAAATTCTGAAGGAAGATTTCTCCCGTTAATTGCCTCAAAGAGTCGTCAACAGATCACTTCATGAGGACCATGACTGCTGGAGCGCATCCAAAGAATTCGCCTGAGGGTAGTCCATATTTACCGAATCTCGAGTGCTCTCGAGAACGTAGTTTTTGCTCTTTTGAAAACTGATATTTTATTCGCATTTGCTTGTGCACAGTGAGGAGTCTGCAGGACTCTGATTACGGGATCGCATGTAGACATCTCGATGTGTCTGGCGTGACCTCGATGATTGTTTGCCGACATTTAATTTAGGTGGGGAGTAACCCACATAGGAATTACTTTGCTCACCTGTTTATGATTACTATTTCAGTGTCAGAGGTAATAGTGAGGATGACGCCACCAGAGTCAGTTAAGAAGAAAGCCGGATTGTGGCTTTGGTAGAGACTTTTGTATGACATGTATTAGAAATTGTACGTTTTAATATATGCTTGAATTAAAGTTTATTAACTCTTGAACTATGGTACTATAGTTGATGTATTTTTTGTGAGTATTGATACAGAGCCTAAGTGGCCACTTGTATGCGGACCCTACATGGCCATTGTAAATCGTTTTGGAACGTTGTATTTGCAGAGCCCCCGCATGCTGAGACTCTACTCGATTTTCATATGAGTGGTGCTCGTTACCCGACAACTCCCCAATGCGAATATTCTGCTGCTGACGTTGTTAACGAGACACCCTGCTTGGGGCGCCACGTGTTAACTAACCAAAATATATATATATATATATATATATATATATATATATATATATATATATATATATATATATATATATATATATATATATATATATATATGTATATATGGGTTAAAGTTTCCTCTACTTGTGAGTTAGGACTTTCCTATAGCTTAACATCCGTCATTTTTACTTTTCTTTGAAACCAAGTTTTTACCATTTTCTTCCCAAAACCAAGTATAGGCTCGAGCTTGAATTAGTTTTTTTCACTCAAGAAGAAACAGGTGTTGATGGAAAACTCCACAGATTAAATTCATTCAATCTTATAAGGTCACACATATTTGTATATGTATTAAATGTATATTTATAAAATAATATAATATAGAGATTGCAAATGAATAGATTGTGGCTCATTTCTTTTCTTCTTTTGCATTTTTTATTGTATTTATAATAATTATTATAATTTGAACTTAATATATGATTATAGAATTACAAATTTATTTTTTAATTATGGTTAATTGAAAAATTAATATATGGTTAATCAAACAAATGGTTAACCGAATATTTGGTAAACCATATTAATGATTAGTTTGTTTATATAAATAACAAACCAAAACCCAATCTGTCATTTTTATTTCCTTGTGTCATGTTCACTTAACCTAAACTCATGTCACCCCTAGCTAAAAGCCGCTGTGCCACAAGAAGCAATGTCAAACTGGCCCTTAGTCTCCAAAGAATAAACAGATTTGAATGAAAGCCCCTTCTCATCCTTCCATCTTCTCCCCTGTAAGTTTTTCCCTTCCATCGCAGGTTTTCTAGTGGCGGCCTCACCCAAAAGGCGACCCTTTAAACCCTTAAAATGTCTCCCCTGGTTTTTTACAAATCTCCTGAGAATGGGGCCCAGTGGCTAAAACCGTGATAAGTCAAAATTGCCGTGCATGGCCTCCGCAACCATGGATTGCAACTTGTATAACTTCTTTGTTTGGACTTCAAAGAAATCCTATTTTCTTAACTTTATAAGCTTGGACTCTTAAAAGTTATCTAATAAATAAACAATATATACTTGAGCCCATTAAATTTGGCCTCCTTAAAATTGTTACTGGGTCTATTTAGCTCCTGGCCTTCCAAAATGGCCATGCAAATTTAATATAAATAACAATCTAGTTTATAATCAGTCATAATTGATCAAATAACGTTCAACACACAAAACATTATATGTAATTAGTTTTATTTGTATACTCTTAGATGACATGTTAAAAGCTTTCATACACACCTTTGATTATAGAAGTCAAAACTCAGATAACACAAAATTTCGACAAATGCTAGACTTCTTTTCTTTTAGCTTTTTCTTTGCTATCCTTTTCTACTTAAGAAAAGCATGTTATCATTCCAGTTTCTCCCAAAATCACCCTCTACGCTTTTCATTCCTTTTTTCCTTACTCAATCATATTCTAATAAAACCTGTGGCTTATTTTTTTTTTCATGATTTATTCATCGCCTTGATGTGTATTTGATTGTCATTATCTTTGCACGAAAGTGCATCGTCAGCCTTGATGCATTTCCGGGTGATTGTATCGCTTTCAATGACGCCTAGTTCTTTGTTAAGGTAACGTTTATTTCGGCGTTGGGACGATTCAAACTTATGCGCTGATATACACTCGTGATAAGAAAATCAAATCTCACTAGCATTTACAATCTGAGTTATATACATATATATTATACTTGCCAAGTAATATCAAATTTGTAGACTTAATTATCATATATATGAAGCTGATTCATTTCATCATTATTAACCTCGACGTTGCTTCATTATTTGTGGTATTTTGTCTTACGTTTATCTATTGTGATATCGATTCGAATCAATAAATTAAAATTGACGGATGCTTGAACAGACATATGATAGTTATGATGCAGGAGAGACTGTTATGCAATAATTAGGAACATGGAAAGAGCATTTAAATGCTCTTAATCGGTGACATCTTTAGGAGTAAACAATATCTGTTAGTCAAATAATTCCATTTACTTTCTTCTCAAAATTATATATTATTTTGGTCTCTTAAAAAAAAAATAATTATAAGTTATCATGAATTTTTTTCCGTTTGATGGAGAGTAATATATCAAATTAGAAGATTTTATCTATTTTCAGGCACATCGGATCAATCAAACTTATTATTGTTATTATTTTGATGGTTATAGATTCTGATCGACCGCTTTAAAAAAACGCTTATTTGGGAGCAACGTTGAAATAAACGATTACATGTAGTCAAAAAATACAAGTTTAACTCCAAAGTTGTCAATCATATTACGGCCTACCTGCATGCCTCACATAAACCTCACAAATACTCATCACTAATTGCCCTATCTTTAATAATTAATATCTAATTACTATGGTTGAATTGACACATTAAAGAATATGACATATTTTATCAAATTAATTTCATATGTAATTGTTCATTAACCTATTGATAAATTAATAGTAATATTTATCTATTTACACAGATGGTTAATATTTTTACAAATTAGTAACTTAAATTCCTGGTGTGTTGTTTTTAAATTTTGAAAATGACTTAATCTTTTTCTAAATTATGTTTTAATTTTTAATACTTCCAACAAATTAATATCTTATAAATCTAAATTATTAACAAAACCTCACACAATAGTGTTAATATCCTTATTGTGGATCACTTATATAATTTAAATACTGAATTTTACTAATTATCAACTAAATTATATCTAAACACATTTATACAATCAAGTCAAATAAATAGCTATGAATATCATTTATCCGTCAATTGTCAAAAAGGACCTATATCTTTTATCCATTAACATGACTAATATATTTTGTAGATAGTTTTTTATGAAAGAATATTGTTTATTTGCCGTTACCATCTTTTTTTTAATGCTAAATTCCATTCTACTTTAGTACATGGCATTGGCGAAAGCAAAAAGGTCAATTGATTTGATGTATGAAAGGTGTATGGAATGAAATCTGTAAATATGAACATCTATATTGTTGAATCATAATGAAATTCCTAGATATAAACCCGCTGTTGAATTAATTCATGTAACTTAAGACAAATAATAAATTATGGCCAAGTATTTAATGCCAACGAAGACAGTTACTTATTCAGAAAAGGACATAAATTTTGCCACATTCCTCCTCACCATCCTTTTCTATTTTCCATGCACAGGTGAGTCGGTGACAGGTCACATCATGATTCATATTTCCACATTATTCTTCCTTCTTCAATGTCAATGCCACAGTTTCCACTTATTACTTGTATTGATGAAGGAAGCCATTTTTCTGTAAAACCTTCCATGTTCACAAACATCCAATTAATACTGCACACCTTATGATCAAATAATGTGAGACTGTGTGGGTGGTGAGCTTGAAGATCTCCTATGTTGAGCAAGACAGATATATATATATATATAATATTTATATATATATGCATATAATTATTTATTCTTTTGATTGTAAACTGGCTTAGTATTTTTTGTTCTAATATTACCTTAAATTTTATTCCGTAGATTTCCTAAACAATTATAATATAGTCAGTAAAACAGCTTTAAAGTAATAATAAAATTAATATATTGTAATAACACTATTTTAATTTTTGTAAATTTTTTTTAATTTTTTTTATCTCATTTCTTTTGTTTTTTTTATATTTTTTTCAAATTTCCTTAATACATACTTTCAAACATATCCCTATGAAAATTATGAACGTTAAGATAGGATTTGCTTATTTATTTTTTAAACACAAACACAAATAAGAGTTGCCTAAGTTATAGTTTGAAAAATTATAAATTTTGTAAGTGATGCAAATTCTTCTGTAGTTTTTTTACTTATTTACCACTTATCTTAGAATCTGTTTTATTATTTAAAAAGTACCAAAAAGAAAATATTAAAATAATTTTTGCTGTTTTGGTTTGCCCAACAAAAATTGCGCTTGTAAAATCGGTTGTAAAACAAAATCATTTAAAGATATTTCTTTATATTATTTGCACTCTTTATGCGATATAATTGCTTATTAATCTCAAAATTTGAAAGGTCATGTTGATAACTCGTCAACACATAGAATACCTATGGGTATCATATATCTTGATACCACTATATCGCATTCCATTTACCAAGATCCATTCATGCATATATATTTTAGAAAATTATACAAATTTATAAAAACAGTTCATAAGAGTCAAAGATACAACTCTCTTATATACAAAATATTATATGTAAAGCTCCCAGTTTACTTTTTTTTACAAAAAGTTTTTCAAAGTCATTTCGACTTTTTTCACACTCAGGTCCTGGATGAAAATAATCGCTTATACATAACTGCAGACCTAGCTGCATTCCACGCATTTAGGCGAGCAATGTCACATAGCGATAACTCCTATAAAGAGCTTCCCACCTAAATATACACGCAATGCCATGTTCTCATGCCGGTCAATACACACGATTCCACTCTAAGAATTTGTCAGATTCTAAATGGAATCCTCAAGTGATGCATGAAATATGAGAGATCTTATTACGCCTCACCTAGCCTCACTGCAATTCCCTCACACACTTAAGTATACAGAAAATCGTTATATTCTCGGGATTTAATATCCACTGATCATTTTAAAATCATCATTTGTTTATAAACAGTGCTTTTTTGATGATACATCATATTTTTATATTCCAAAATTCATGCAAGGCTTTTCGTGTATGATTTTTGGTGATCACAACAGCTACGCAAACCCCAGACATTTTTATGGCCCTTCAATCAGCCGGGACCAGGTTCGAATTATAATCAGTGGGGTTTTTCACCGAAAAATTCATCCTTCTTACAGACAATTCCTAAAGACATATTTTTTCAAGCTTATGCAAACCCAAGACTTATTGAATGTTGTTTCATTTTACCTGGGTCTCACCCAATCAAACACCAAACTACAGCCTGTCATTTGCATCAAACTATAAATACCACACCTATGAGTCATATTGTTTTCTTGAAGTATTATGCAATAATAAACAAAGTTTCGTCACATAAGTTAAATTGGCGTTACATGTATAATACGTATTAATTATATGAAACAATTTATAAACTATACTTAGTGCAGTACCATGGATAATTATATCTAAAAAATAATGGATAATTTTAACACTAATTTATACCAATTATTATTAACATCAATATATCAACATACAATATGATTCTTAATATTGTTATAAAATTTTCAGCAATAACACACACAATGTATTAGTTTCTCCACACAAATCCACATTCCTCAGTCCCACAACCTGGTCATACTGGGGTTTCGGTGGCTTGAATCTCAGACTCAAATCACAATTTTAGTTTGCTTTATTATTTATTTTAACAAATTTAAGACTGCCATTAACGGCGTATGGGTCTCCGTCATGAAGCGATCTTTCAAACCCGGTCCAAACTATCCAAAAGTTCAACCGCCGTCCAAAATCGGGCCCTAGCGGCCAAGCTGAACCTGGTTGAATGTTTCTCTTTATTAAACCTTTAGATTTAAGGAGAAACCCAATAAAGGAGAAAACCCTTTATTTCTTTATTTTCGGCACCCCTACCAGAACTGGGGGGGCCTGCAACCCAGCCCGAGCCGAGCCAGCCTCTCAACCACCCAGCCATTAGCTCGGTTTAATTTTAAGAGGCCCTAAGTCCCAGCCCCAGCTAACTGAGCTTTAAAAACTGCCCGGCCTCTGGTCTTTAAAAAGCCTCATTCGGCACCAATAAAATGCTTCCAGAGGAATCACAGCCCCAGCCAACCCTAAGCCTGCCTCCCAATCCCTGAGCCTGGCGCCATTTTAGGGCCAGAACTCCAACCTCTCAAAAAGCTTCATCCTCAGAAGAGCACTGAACTTTTTTGTAATCATTAAACAAAACACACCAACATGAAATAATTTTTCAGGATTTGAGTTTTTACCTTAGCCGACAGAAAATGATGCAAAGCCAGCCAAAAAGCCTTCACCTCCTCTCTAACAACATTTGTTTCTGATTACGCAATTCCACTCGCTGAACAACCTTGGTAACCGAAAAATTTCCATAAATGAGAATTAAAACTAGTAGAAATTAAATAGTGGAAGATTATAAGCTACCCTGTGTATTTATCAAGAAAGTCTACTGACTTGGCCTTTAATCTTATCTGGGTTAAAGAATAATGATATCAATCAAGAGTCACTAAACTCCCATTGAAGTAAACAAACGTGAACTATTTTGAAATGATGCACCAAGGAAATATTGAGCAAGAATACCAATTTCCTCCCGACTACCAAGATGCGCACAGACACACTTCTGCCACCACCACCTGACGCCCAGACCGGTGACCGCTTCACCATGTCGAATCCACCCAAAGAACTGACTTGGTACCCTGCGTTATACTTGTCTATTCTGTCCCAAAGCCTGCCTGCGCTCTCTTCATGAACCCCCACCCACCATCACCCTTGATGCATTTGACCACACCACGCCAGGATAGCGCTGGCAGTCCAAAGATCAGATCCTGGGCACCTACTCACCCCGGACGAGATCGATCCGTTCATCAACAAGCTCACCGATCTGTGATCGCGGGCCCCAGATTTGTCCTCAATGCTACTCAAGATCAAGACTGCTTAGCTTCACACAGAATTCACCTTTCTATAAGGTTTAATAGATCCCAACAACTCCCCACTATTTCGGGTATAACTGAATTAGAGCACTGCAGGATCAATCCGATCTGTAATTGAAGGGCCAAGCACCCAACTATCCATGTCCTTCCCTGACCGTCCCCCTCAACCCTCACCTATCCACACTGGGAACGACACTGGTCGCCACCCACCCCGCACATCTGGTACCATTTCCACCGAAAGCGTGACTGGAAAGATCTAGGTGCACCCTCGCCGATCTTGCTGGATTCGCTGTAGTTCCGCCGCTCTCGCCTGGCCACGCCTCAACGGCTTCATGAGTGGACCACGCATTTGCCATCCATACCACCCACTCCAGAGCTCGAGGATCCATTACATCAATATCCGGGGACACACGATTCCGACTATCACTCCTGCGCGCCTTAAAAGCCTGGGACTAACTGAAAGACCAGATCCCGCTTCGTCTTTTTTGGCGACCTGAGGCGGTCCACCTCCAAAGGGATCTGACTGTCCATGACGAGTCGAGCTTTTTCAACTTGAGCTTCAATGAGCCCGAGTCAAGTCCAGCCAGCCTCCCCAAATTTGATCAGGTGCTCAATAGGAATGGTGTTTCGCTCTAGCTTCAATTTAGCCGAGTCGGTTTCCAGCTTTCTGAGGCCTGAGTTCGAGTCGAGCCTCTTGCAGACGGCTCTGCTACCCCAGCTCTGCACTGAACTCTCTCGTCGAAAGAGACCACTTGGGCTTCTCAAACTAACAACTTTCGATCGTCAGAACACCGAGAATCGAAACCTTCTTTTTTTTCTTTCCTTCTCTCCTCCCCACTGATCTTTCCCCCATTTTCTTCCCTTTCTTCACTTCCTTTTTTCCTTCCTCTTTTCCTTTCTTTTTCTCTTCCTTTCCTCTTTTTCTCCTTCTTTTCCTTTTTTTTTCTTCCGTTGATTCCTTTTTTGCTTTAGATAACAGTTAAAACTTCTCTCACCTTTCCTATTTGTCATATGTCACACTACATAACTTTTCATGACGTGTGGTTTCAACCTCGTTTCGTTAGCTATTACATCCATAAGTGATTTACTTAATATATTGACTAATTCATGCTGCCATCCAATAATTCAATACTTTAAATACGCCGAATTCGACACGTCTGAACCAACAAAATTGACGTTAAAGCAGATAATACATTCTAATCCGCCAAATGTCATTCCCTATGACGGTAAAATGATTTTTAACCCACTTAAGGATGGGAACACCGCTACGCACCATATTTTTCAGATTTATAGGCTTCAATGGTGCTTGCAATTGGGTTGTTGTGTTATGATTCCTTCCGCCATCGACAAACATAGTCGTTGTAAGAGAGCCTTTCGGTGCAAACCTGAAACATGCACTAATATGGATTTTAAACAACTGATTTTAATAAGTTCAGATGAATTTAAAAATGGGTGCACCAAACCTCGTTAACAATTTTCTTTTTCGTTCCCTTTATTTTCTTCCTTTATTAGTTACGCTTTTACACTGTGACTTCCATTTCTGCCAACTTGATTTCATAAGCGATGCTTAACAAAGTGCCAGAACTCCTTGACCTGCACACCCAAATATAAAAACTACTTTAGACATTTGAATATAAACCTGATTTAGCACATTAAAATAGAACTTTTCTCGATATTGTTTGTTGGCAAAACAAATTGTAATTGTAAGGTTGCTTGCCATGGAGAATGAAGGCAAGAATGATAACAGAGGGCTGATTTTTTATTATGCCTGAACATCTGAATTATACTAACAATAAAATGTAAACAAAATAAAAACATTTTTGGTAAATAGAACCCAGATAGAATAAACCATATACATATTATTAATCATGATTTGAAAATCCCAAGACATAATGATGTTGAATTTGATTCCACTTAGAATTTTTAATGACTCCATATCAAATTTATATTAGAAGTAATTTTATCAAGCTTCAACAAACACCTACTTGAAAGGTAAACACTTTATGAGCAAATTCTTCTGAATCCCTCTAAGTGCCCTATCTTTTCTCTTTTTCCATGGACATGTCACATCATGCTTCATATTTCTCACATTTTTCATTTCCTCTGCGCCAATGCCCAAGCTTGGTCCCAATTCTCAACAAGTATTTACTAATGAGAAAGTCCTTCAAAACTAAATGTGTATGGTCTGTTCCTATTACCCAATAACGTTAATAATGGATTCGTGTGTAAATAGGAATGCTTGAACTCAGCTTGGTCATTGAAAATAATATTTAAAAAACACATTTTGATAAATATTTTCTAAAAAAATCCTCAATAAAATTAACACGATTTAAACAATTTTAAAACTTATATTCTTGTGTCATCCTGATTGCAATTTCAAACGAAAGCCAGATAATAAAATAAAAATTAATGGTACCCAAAACTTAACTCATTTTTATTTTTTTATTTTCACTTGATATCTTTTAATTCTTTCATTTCAATTTTTTATAAATTAATTTCCAAAACACACCTTATGTCTTTTTTTTTTAATACAATTTCAAATAATTTTTATTATAATATAATAGTAAACTCTGTTTCCTTATCGAGATTCTTTCTGCTTAACTTGTTATTTTCAAACTTTTAAACAATCATCAATTAAACGAATGTAAACCCATGATCTTTTATAAACTTAAACAAATTCTAAGAAATTATTAAAATAGATTATTTTGTACATTTTTAAAGTGAGAAAATAAAAACAAAAGCTATCTGCTCTAGAAGTTGTGAAACAAGTTTTTGGGGTTTATTAGTGATGAATTTTTCTATGACTTTGAGGATACAACCCCCAATTTTGCTTTACTTATTAATTTGAAATTTTATTACTAGTTGTGCTTAATTCCCAAACACACTTTAAGGAAAGATAGAAAATTACTTTAATTGTAAATTTATTTTATATTTTTGATTAGAGATTAAAAAATTCTAAGTAGCATAAATAAAATTAATTAAAACTACAAATTCCTTTATATTACCTTAATTTTATTAGTTTGATTAAAGAGATGATAGCAAAAAAACAATATATTAAAATTATTTTATTTTCATTATCCTTCCCAAAAATTTTTCTCTTTTACTTTTCTCTCCATTCTTCCCCCCTGAACTCTTCTCCTCCAATATTTTGTATTCCTTTCTTTTTTACATTTTCTCTCTCAATTTATCTCAGGAACTCCCCTCATATTTTTTCAATTATTCAGTACCTAAGATATTAAGCATTTTTAATAGATAATAACATAAAATATTTTGGTCATTACTATGATAATAGACTACTCTGGGTAGCTTAATTTTAAAAATAGAATTAAAGCATGTTGTTTTGAAATTTTTATGTTACTTCAAATCTGTAATCCAAAAGTAAAAACAGACGTCAATATTTAAAATTTATTGGTTGAATTCGTAAAGAGTTTGCTGAAACTCCATTATTTGAAAGTATAAAACTTTATTTCTGAATATGAAATTTTACAGAATCAGCGAACCCCTGAACTGATTGTTGAAATTTTAAATACACGTTACTAGAGCATCTCTATTAATAATAGAGCAAAGTTAAATATAAATATCAAATGAAAATTAGCTTAATAAATGAACAATAAATGAGAGTTAAAATATTTAAGTTAATAACAATTTCCTTGAACAATTATTTGGATCAATATTACTAGAAACTATTCATTAAGTTATAATTGTTTGAACTGATAGAATTGTGATCTTCTATGTCCCACAACGTGCACTCTGCGTACTCATATAGATCAATGAGCGTTAAATGAATAAGTGATACATATGATATAAATCATTAAGAAACACAAAATTTAGGTAATAGACTTAGATTATAAACAAAGTACTTTGATAAATTTCATTACGAGACAATTAATCCAGAAAATTCTTTAGATTTAATCTAAAAGTAAACTGATTCTTTTAAAAACAAAAATATACTTAGATATTTTTTTAATTTTGTGACACCTGTTAAATGCCTGGGGCTCCTCAAGAACATTACTCCCAACACAAAAAGTATTTCTCCAACTTCCCCACTGCTTCCACCTGTATGACCACCCTTTTTTATAAAGAATGTTACAGATTTAAAAAAGCCTCTTTGAGTTTTTCAGGATTTCAAGACCTCTTGAATTGGCGGACTTGAAATAAAAATAAAACCTGTGTGGCACCTTCCAGCCACCAAACATCAAATCATGTCTTGCCTGCCTTTGAGAAAATCATGCCCTATCCTATCTGCTTTGAGAAAAAGCAGACAACATATGATCTGTTTTTTCTGTTTGATACGATGAAGGCCTTGTCTTGTTATGGAGAAAGCGAGACTTTTGACGCCAAAGACAATATGCACTTTAAATGTCTGTCGTAATTGTTAAAGTCACGGGGTCATTTGTAACCTTTTTTTTTTATATATATAGTTTTTGAAATTCCAATCGTACTCATCACCAATGCAGTTGATGAACAAATTAGATCTACGTATTCTTTGAAAATTTTGATTTCCTTGACACTTCCTCAAATTTCAAGGTGATTTAAAAGTTGAGGATGAACTGTATTCTTTTAAGGGGAATTTTATGACATTCATACCATCATCTTATTTTAATTTGTTGAACCAAACAGATTCGGATCATTATTGTCCCTCATCAGAATATATGATGCAGATAAAGTTTTATATTCTTAAAGTTTTCTTAAGTATTAATTTTTATAAAATGATTTCAGTGTTTCATTTGTTTTACAAAAATTCAAGTCTTTTATTTTGTGGTTTTTTATCATTTGGAACAGACTCCTATGAAATCACTACTTTAAGTCCACTGAAAAAATTGTTTGAAATTTCTCTCCCGCTAAAATTGTTTGACAAAAAAATGTTATGGCCCATGTTTTTTATCGTCTTCACCAATCTCAAAGTTTGAAGAACAAAGCTTCAGAATCTTGCTGGCCCCAATATTTTTAGTCACTTTCAAAAAATTTTGTATTAAATACGCAATGCTCTATTCCTAGTGTTCTTGATATGAGAAATTTGAAACGTACTTTAGTATCCACGATAATATTCATAAAATCTACGTGGTTTTTGAACCTCATTTGATTTTAGTAAATATTTTTCTTTTTGTAATTTTTTGATAATCAAATTTTCTAAAGTACATGATATGATTAGCTTTGGTGATTTCCAAATCAAGAATCCATTTCCTTTGTGTGGTAGACGCTTGAGCGTATGTTTTGAGTTATGATTTGGTACTTACTCCAAAACTGTAAAGCGGTTTTGGAGTTTGAACTTGAACCTTGGCATGGGACAAGACTCCCTTGATAAGTTTGTTATTTTGTGACACCTCAAACCTAGCACCCCGTGTCGCAGCAGAAGTCACAAATTCCAGAGAACTATAAACTTATTAACTCACATTATTCTTCATCATTCTTTGAAAATATAAACTTACAAAATATATATATATATATATATATATATATATATATATATATATATATATATATATATATATATAAAAATTATCATATTACAAAATAATATCATCCCCACCATTGAGTGATCAACATATTCACTATACTTATATATATAAAACCTCTTTTCATTGTTTTCAAAAAATATATGTACATCATCTTAAAATAAATCAAACATCGCTGAATGCAGCACCTAATGTCAGGTTAGCCTTTACCGATGGACGCCCTAACTATCACCGCTCCCTTAATACCAACACGGATAAACACCCATACTGTGTTTTTTATAACTTAGCTGGGATTCATAACACACAACCTAACGATTCACAAGTTAACATGTATAAATGCATCTAACTATACATATATATACATTTAACCACTTATCACTAATATTTCAACATAAGGTAATAAATCATAACAATTCCACTAATTGATTTATTTGCATATTCATGACATTCATTAATCTTAGCCTTATGAGTTATGCTTATGTCTCACATCCTTCATATTTATAATTTCATTACGTTTTTCATTTCATATTTCCACGTTTTATGCATTTTATAAGCATTACGTATCTCATCTTATGTCATGTCTCGCATATTCCAAAGAAGGGATCATGACGTAAACTATACGCGGGCCTCGACTATCACTATACTTGCATAAATGGCCCATAAACTCGTATCGTATTTGCATTTAACAAACAGCCTCGTAGTGATCCAAACTGATCCATGTCATCGACTCTAAACGAGGTCACTGGCTCCGTGAACCGTATGTTGCAGCATTGTTATTCCTATAGATATGCCTATATCTATCCAACTATTCTGGCCATAAGCGTATTAATCGTATGTATTATGTTTTCTTACCCACCTTTCACAAATATCAAAACACATATCCCATATATATGAATAATTATCGATATCCTCATATATATGAGATATCTCAACGTCAATTATTCTCCTTTTCTTGGTGAAATAGTTTCACATATTTTTATGACCATTTGACCGTATTCTGCTTCTTCTCGCATAACAAAAATACATGTACTTTCTTCACACGATTAGAGTTCATCCTTTCAAGCATCTTAATCATCTCAATATATTTATCCTATAACATGTGAATATTAATTCATATGTAATTTTTTATACAATTTTTATTATTACATACTCTGAGCACCAAGAACATATCTTTTTATTGGTTTTCTATAATCATTTAAGAGACATCTAAATTCTCGTGGTCACATAGGAGAAGACAAATCTTCACAAACAAGGGGTTTGTCGAGTCGGGGAACCTTAACTCCACTAGTACAGCTCCCCTTTTGTGCAATTTTCTCGGGTACAATGGGGGTCTAAATCTGATTTACACTTCCTTCACATGGAAGTTGCTCTCCTAAAAGTCTAAGGCTTACCAAAGAATTTGGAATCACTACATTTGGATAAACCTATCCCAAGATATGACTCAAATACTCAAGGTTGGTCTGGACGAACCTTAACTGACAGAAAACATACCACTTTGATGAATTTTTGGGTACAATGGGGTCTAAATTTGATTATACTTCCTTCATAGAAGTTGTTATCCTAGAAGTCTAGTTTATCCAGAAATTAGAATCACTACATTTGGATCAACCTATCCTAAGATATGACTCAAACACTTAAGGCTAGTCTGGTTGCCAGTCAAAACCAAGAACTGGAATTGAATTCCAAATTGCCATAGTAATATAATTTGACCTGGTGGTCTTTGAATATTTAAAGTTACGGGTCTTAGGATTTTCCTCCCTGAATTAGAATCCTCATTCCATTTGTGAATTTTCTAGGGTTTGTCACGCCGAACCTTAACTGACCAAAAATAGAGCTCCCCTTTTGTGAATTTTTTGGGTATAATGGGGGTCCAAATCTGATTATACTTTCTTCATGGAAGTTGTTCTCCTAAAAGTCTAGTTTAGCCAAAATTTGGAATCACTACATTTGGATCAACCTATCCCAAGATATGACTCAAAAACTCAAGGCTGGTATGGACAAACCTTAACTGACAGAAAACATAGCTCCACTTTGATGAATTTCTGGGTACAATGGGGTCCAAATCTGATTATACTCTATGGAAGTTTGTCCTAGAAGTCTAGTTTATCCGTAAATTAGAATCAATCAAGATTTGGATCAACTCCTATCCCAAGACATGACTAAACATCACTCAAGGTTGGTCTGGTCGCAATAAAACTAAGAACTAGAATTGAATTCAAATTGTGGCTCATTGTAATATAATCCGACTCGTGGTCTTTTGAATATTTAAAGCATCGGTCTTAGGATTTTCCCCTCCAATTAGAATCATTCCATTTGTGATTTATGGGGTTCACGCACGAACCTTAATCGACTAAAAATAGAGCTCCCTTTTGTGAATTTCTAAGGTACAATGGGGTCCAAATATGATTACACTTCCTTCTATGGAAGTTGTTCTCCTAGAAGTCTAGTTTACCTGCACTTCAATCACTATCGATCAACCTATCACAAGATATGACTCAAACACTAAGGTTGGTTTGATGAACCTTAACTAATGTAAAACATGTACCCACTTTACGGATTGGCACAATGGGGTCCAACTGGAATATACTCCTTCATGGAAGTTGTTCTCCCCAGAAGTCTAGTTTATCCAAAAATTGAAATCACTATATCGGACTGAACCTATCCCAAGATATGACTCAAAACACTCAAGGTCTGGTTGCTACCAAAACCGAATCTAATTGAATTCCAAATTCAAGGCTCATAGTAATATAATTTGACCTGGTGGTCTTCTGAATATTTAAAGCTATGGGTCTTAGGATTTTCCTCCAATTAGAATCATTCCATTTGGAAGTCTTTAGGCCAAGATATGGTCAAAACAAAAACAGGGGTTTTAGAAATATTTTGACAGCAAATCACTTAAAATACCTACATGTTTCTTTACACATTCTTTTACACCAAACTTCTCCATTGAGGATCCAAAACAAAATCACAACACCAACAAACACAAAATAGAAGAAGGAAATCGCAAACCTTAGCCAAACTTCAAACCCTAGCTTTCTTCTTCTTCTCTCTCTCCTCTTCTTTTCTCCTTCTAATTCCTTCTCACTTGAACAAGTAGATTTGCAAAGAAATTGAAGAGAATGCAACAAAAAATGGCTCTTCTCCCTCAAGAACTCGTAAGCCCTAGCTCTCTTCTCCAAACACCCAATATGAGAACTCCTCTTCTCATAGGACCAATTTTGGTCTTATCCCCTTTTTGTTACAAGGCTATGTTTGACAAAAAAAAAAATCTCGTTTTTGGTTAAACTTTCTTCTTTTTCCATTTTAGTGCCTCTTCATTTTATCATTTGCAAATCATTTATCACAAATTCTAATATGGCATAACATCATTTAACTTAATGTCTCTTAAGTCCTTAATTTTTAATTGACCATTATACCCTTGATTCCTGATTTAATTCCGGGTTTATCGTTTTTCACTCTTAGCACTTAAATTCCGGAAAAATACAAATTTTGCTTTTATTAAACCTCTAAACTGTAATAAACTATTAAGATATAATTTGGGATGTTACACATTTTCCCTGTAAGAATTCCCGTGAAAGGAAATCAAGTAAAACATTTGAATATCCTTTTATAAATTCAATTTCAAAATAAAAAACAGATAAAATAGCTTGTCATCGAGCAAAAATCTGTTTGGAAACAAGATTTTGAACATCTTTTTGTAAAATTTATTTCGCACTCTTACAATCAACTCGTAAAAGAAATTATTTGTTAAAAACATCACTTTGAAATTTTTGAATACAAAGAACTATAGCTAAAATTTCCTTTTGACAAAGAGAATAATTTTCACAGACATTATTCTATATGCCTGAATGAAACTGACAATGAAGATTTTGTTTTAAAATCTTGCTTGAGAATTCCACTATATCCTAAGTGTCGGCGACCTGCTTCTATGTTAGGAAAAGCTCTAGTGTAATATACCTAGACAAGGAAGTTCCTTAACTTGAGTTTTGACATGTTTGACTATTCGTATGATCTTCCATCCAAGGAAGAGGGTTTTCTTAAGCCTTGAAACAAAGGCTTGATAGACGGCCTTTAAGGTTTAGATAAAATTCGACATAATTAAGGTTTCCAAAAATCTTGAAGTTGATTTTTATCCTAATTTCATTTGGAAATTTGTTTGCAAAATTAGTAGCTCTTTGAATTGGTTTTATCTTTCTCGATAGATTTCAAATCCTAAAATCTTATTTGAGTTTCTGGGAAAGGTTTCATTGGGGTCGAAATTCAATCCATTTTCTTGATAATTTTTTGAAAAATTCTTAAGTGTTGGAAACGTTGTTCGATTAAATTTGAAAATATAAGAACATCATCAATGTATACTATGAAAAATCTAATATGATCATTGAAAATGTCATTCATTATATTTTGAAATTCTAAAAGCGCATTTTAGTCCAGTTACATCACATCATCACAACCAAACAGACTGCGGAATGCGCTTTATATTTATCTTCTTCTTTAATTCGATTTTCCAAAATCGTATTTCATATCTCAAGTAGCCCAAGTGGTACTCTAGTCAGAGGTTTTGTTGATAACAAACCAAGGTTATTGGTTACTAATGGTTAAAATTGAGTTGAGTGAGAGGTTGAGATTGATCAAACATCAAATGAAGATAATAAAAGCTAAAGATGACAATGATGAAGTTGATCAAGCACTTGGAAGTGAAGTTCACTCAAATCAAAGAACCAAGATGACAAGTAACCAAGATTCCAAGCTCAAGTATCAAGTGAAGATTTTGATAGCTTAGGAATCTATATAAGGTGAATGCATTTATGTACTTTAGGATATCATCATTTATCATGTCACTCACAACCTCTAAGCCAAATTTATAAATTGAATATCTTTTGAAAACATGAGTTCAAGCATAAAAACCTCAGACTTTATAATCCCAAAATGTACTTCAATGAAACATCTAGTTTAAAAGTGTTTGGAACAACAAAAACATGAATTTGAAGCCTAACCCGCCGACGGGGCTGAGGTCACCCTGATGAAACTGGTCAATCTATCGGGGAACAGAAGAGTGGTGAGACTTAACCACTGGATGCAAGAGGCTCATCCAAAGATCAGAAGAGGAAACTATTACTCCGCTGTGTGAAACGATCGAAAGGTCGAGTGTAACGTATATATTTCAATGGCTAGAAAATAGTGACTCGAGTGCAATGGTGATGAAACCCAATGAATCCGCTTGAAACAATTAATCGATTATGGCAACTACAACCGGTCGACAAACGGTAAAATTCCAACGGCTATAAAAGGTAACATTCTGTGCAATAAATCTGGCCAGTATACATGAAACTACGCCGACGGTCATTGATCGCTTGCGCCTTAAATGCTATCGAGTTCCCACTCATAAATAAGAAAAGTGGGATCACTTGATAAGTAAAGACACTTGTCAATATCCTAATCATCATTTCGATAATCACTCCTCAAAGTGACATTCATGCACATTACATGAGCATATTGTAGAGCATCTGTGCGTTGATCAAAAGCTTGAGTTGTATTTGAAAAATCTCGAGAGCTGAGAGAGTGTCTCATCAGGCTTAAGTGAGAAAGCTTCAAGTGTATATAGCTCAAGGAATTGTGAAGAGCCCATTGGAGTCAAAATCTAATTGTAAAGAAGCTCAGAATTGGAGCTTGGAACTTCAAGTGTGTATAGCTTGAAGAGGTGCCCATTGGAGCCATAATCCAAGTGTAAAGAAACTTCAAGTGTCTATAGCTTGAAGAGGTGCCCATTGGAGCCATAATCCAAGTGTAAAGAAGCTCGGGATTGGAGCTTGGAACTTCAAGTGTGAATATTCAAAGGTGTCTATTTGAGCATAATCCAAGTGTGTAAAGAAGAAGCTCTAAGTTGCTTTCACTGTCAACTCCTCACCGCTTGAGTGCAGAGGAGAGTGACGGCGCGGGGCGCATGCCTGACTACTATAAATTCGGGGTTAAGATTTCTCTATCCTTTATTTCATTTTTTGGCTGCTGGCTGCATTAAATTGAATATTTATTGGTGTTGTGCGAAGTTTTTAAGAAAACCACTCTAACTTTGAATCTTTGACTTTGCTGGTTCCTTCATGAGTAATTTCGAGTATCCTCCAAACTTACTTTATCTCTGCTTTTATCGATAAATTTTATTATATTCATTTCTATCCATAGCAAATACAAGTAAATATAAATAGCTCTAGAGTTTAATTGAAATTCTCTATTTTCTTCTTCATCATATTCTTCTAGAGGTTTATGGATTTTATTCCCTTCAACAACTTTTGTAGGAAAGGTGTAACCACATAAAATTGTTTTCCAAACTTCCAAATCAAGGGATTGCAAATACCAAGTCATTTTGTTTTTCCAAAATTGATAATCAGACTCGACAAAGAAAGGGGGTTTGTTGATGGGAAAACTTGGCTTGAAAAGGCCAGAGCAAGTTTTAGTTTATGCTAGTCATTTTCCTCTGTGACGATTAAGTCTTGAAATAAGAGGCCAAGTTCTAATACCAATTGAAAGTTAAATATGACTTAGCAACCTAATCAAAAGGAAGGGTGAATTGGTTTTCTCAAAAACTTTTTTCAAAACAATAAGAAACCTTCAACTTAATTCAATAACAATAAATAAAAAGATAAAGATAGAGAATACAAACTCGGATTTATAGTGGTCTCAATACAACTCCTTGCTCTTACGCCCACTTCTCTCCTCAACCTTAAATCCATGGGAGGGTTCCACTAGTGTCAAGGTCCAACCCGAGGTTCTTCCTTTTACACTTGGATTTTGGCTCCAATGGACACTTCACAAATCCTTCAAGTTATACACATATGAAGCTATCACTCTTAAGCACAATGAGACACTCTCTCTAGCTCTCAAGATAGATCAAATACAACTCAAGCTTTTGATGAATACAAAAGTGCACTCTACAATATGCAAATGAAATGAATGCAATAGGAATCTCAATTTGAGAATTGATTATTAAGAGAAATGATGATTGAAGGAATATAACATAAGTCTCATATACATTAAGTGAATCCTAACACTTTATTTATAGAGTGAGAACTTGGTAGCAATTAAGCTGCCAATCGGTCGACTGTTTCCTATAAAAATAGTCGCCAGGCACTATGTTACCGCGATAGTCATTGGAATTCAACCTGCTAGGACGACCTACGACTGCTTCACCAACTCGACCGATTGCTTTCCTTCGCAGACCGCAGATGTTATTGTTTTATGTCATTAGAATTCGCTCGCGATGAACTGGTCAACCGTTTCACTCAATCGGTCGACTGTTTCCTATAGTGCACTTCAGGTCACTCAACCGATCAACAATTTCCTCTTTTAGTCTTTGGATGAGCTACTGCATCCAACCGGTCGAGTCTCACACCTCATCTGGTTCCCAACCCGATCGACCATCTGCATTGACCGCCTGCATGCATTCATCGGATTCAACTAACTTAGTTCCCCACAACACATCCAAAGCATTAATCGCCGACTGCTTGGCAATGACCCTAACTGTCAACCTGCCTATCTGATACCATAACCAATGACCATTACAACCCAACCTGTCGACTAATCGATCACCGGGCCAGGCTTTCATTTATCCGTTAACTTTAAATGTTAAATTTCATGTAATATTTAAAACATTTTTTAAACCTTAAGTTTCATCAAGCACGTTTCAGATTATTGCCTTAAACTTTATGCTCGAACTCAAGTTTTTAAAGGATATACAATTTTGCCGAGTTGTGAGTGATGCATGATAAATGACAATATCCTAAAGTGCACCAATGCATTCACCTTACAAGGATTCCTAAGCTTACAAAATCTTCACTGATGCTCGAGCTGAGTCTCGTTACTTTTCATTTTGTAATCCCGGTCTATTGATTTGAGTGAATCCTCACTTCCAAGGTGCTTGATCAAATACATCATTGTCATCTTTACCTTGTAATATCTTCATTTGATGCTTGATTAATTTCAACCTATCACTCAACTCAATGTTAACCATTAGTAACCAATAACCTTGGTTTGTTATCATCAAAACCTCAATTAAAGGTACCCTTGGGCTAACCTACGAAACTCAAAAGGGTCAGACATTGCAATGTCGGACTGAAGAGACAAGGTAGGAGAGGTCAACAAATAAGGGAGATTGTGCGGGCATCCGGCTTCATTGCAACTCGAGCAAGAAGATCACTACATACCTTCATCAGGAAAGGACTGTGCCGAGATGACGAGGGAGTACTTCCAACCCAAAGGAAGTAAGTTAAGGACCCATGTCTCGAGAGAAAAATGACGAGAGTAAGGTGATGTAGCGATGAATCACGATGGAACGCCGCCCCATGTCGATAATGTCGCCAACATACCCAGCGCATAAATGGTAACATCATACGTAGATGAATGTGAGAAGTGTATGCAAAGTGGAGTTCGTAAAACCATAGTTAAGGAAAACCGTTTCAACTCATCGTACTACGCCCGAGGTGCTTCGCGAAATTTCATGGGATATTTTTCTTTTACTGAGTCGACACACACGATTAGGATGATTAGTGTCCATGAAGTCTCAGGGTCAATCCATGAATGTGACGCCCCAACTCGCATAGGGTGCCGGGCTTAGGTCATATTTTTTTTTTTTTTTTTTTAAACTTATAACCTTTACACTTGCATATTCATATAATGTTAAACAATTAACTTGTATTATATTCTGTAGCAGCGGATTACAAAATATATATACAAGCTCCATATATGGAAGTGTTCAACATTTACAATATTTACTTTAGTTTACAAAATTCATATACAAAATGCACTCCAAGGTCTTCCAAGCACCTATTGACGTGGCCTCACCGCCGATGCATTGCCCAGCCCTCCGGTTTCTTTTCTGCACCTACACTGGACAATCCGTGCTGCTTTACGCCTT
The DNA here is from genome assembly GCA_016808115.1 of Tetrastigma voinierianum. Classification (NCBI taxonomy): domain Eukaryota; kingdom Viridiplantae; phylum Streptophyta; class Magnoliopsida; order Vitales; family Vitaceae; genus Tetrastigma; species Tetrastigma voinierianum. The sequence goes on from JAEQBH010001225.1 coordinate 96,207, forward strand.
AGGGGTGGGAAATAATACACCCGATGACCTCCATTAAGGGTCACCCCACTTCTATACAAATGTGATATAACACATATAATACATAAATTCTTATCATTTCTCATATATATACTCTTCATAACAAAGCTTCATTTTCACATCTTCCATATTTTCATGTCATTCTCAGACTTTACTTCTTATTCAGAGTCAGATACTTTCATCGCATAAATGCTATGCTTCTCATATCATGTCAAGTATATATTCTACCTTCGTTTGCATATACCTGGGCTGCTTTCTTTATGTTTCATGTCCGTATAAACCTTAGAAGTGGATACAGAAACCGTAAAGGCCCGTGCTGTTGTCATCAGACAGACAATGATCATTCCAAAGGCGCAAAGCCGCAGGTGACCCTTTCAGGCCACCTCGATCCAAACGGATCTATGTCATCGACCCAACCAAATTCCTCGATATCGTAACGCAACGTACGTAACTTACGCCGCAGAATTCTATTTTTCCTAATAGGCATGCCCATCTATCCTCTACCAGTTCTAAGTGCATAACTAATGTGTATTTTATGCTCAGATATATCTCTATATTCCCGAATAATTATTGTCATTCTAAGATCATATGTGATATATATATATATATATATATATATATATATATTAAAATTATCATTTATTCATAACTTTGCATTTTTCATGTCTCATTGTATGCATAAATAATCATGCTTAATTCCCGTATGCTTATGAGTTATTTATGAATAACTATAGTTACTCTGCTGCACCCTACTGTCATGTTTTCTGACTAATATGAGTTCCAATCTTATCATGCTATCTATCGATGAATTCTTGACTCAATGAGGCTTTCCATAGAGCCCGCAACACTCGACCCAGCCGTGACGGCAAGCTTACACCTTCCCAAGTCGGAGGTCATGTGCGTCACCGACGAGTCGACTGACCGACGAGCTGCAATCAAGTGAGGAGCTCAGTCTAACACTTCGGTCTGACATCTAATAAATCTCCTTAGTATGGATGATTCTGACCACAAGTCGAGAGTCCAAGAACACCCAACCTGAGTTCGTATCGGCTGGAGATATGACCTTCCAAGTCGAGACATGCAGCCGTTTCTGACAGAGCCACCTGACTTCCATGAGGCCACCAGCGATTGCTTCGGCCCGACACCTTGGTCTGACATCTTGACCCTCAGGTATATGGATGATTTCCTTTACCTCAAATGGGCTTTCCATAGAGTCCAAGAACACCCAAATCGGAGTTCACTGGCGAGATATGACCTTCCGAAGTCGAGGTCATGCACAGTCAGCCTTAATTGAGCCGACTACAGACTCGACGAGCTGCACCGGCGACGAGCTCGGTCTGACACCTTGGTCTAACATCTTATATCTTCCTCAGATATGGATGACTGACTCAATGGGCTTTCCATAGAGTCCAAGAACACCCAAATCTGAGTTCACGGCTGAGATATGACCTTCCGGGTCGAGGTCACAGCCGCCTCGACGAGTCGACCTGGATCGACGAGCTGCACCGGCGACGAGCCTGGTCTGACACTCTGGTCTTTTGACATCTTATATCTTCCTCAGGCATATGGATGGATTCCCACCCAATGGGCTTTCCATAGAGTCCAAGAAACACCCAATCGGAGTTCGGGACGAAGGAGATATGACCTTTCCGGGTCGAGGTCATGCGCAAATACCTTGACGAGTCGACCGGATCGACGATGCCCGGAAGTATTGAGTTCTGATTTTAACACTTCGGCCCTTAATCTCTACTAATCCTCCCATACATATCAATGTATTCTTGACTCAATGGGCTTTCCATAGAGTCCAAGAACACCCAACCCAGCTCTTGGACGAGGAGCATCCTTCCGTGTCGAGGTCTTTAATGCCAGCCAACTCCGACGAGCCGACCCGTTGACGAGCCCCACAGACTTGACGAGCTCCTACAAGACTGGACGACCTCCAAACAAAAGACCTGACCATTCCCAGACTCGACGACCCTTACAGACGACCTCTACAAGACCCGACGACCTCTACAGATCTCGACGACCTCTTCAGATCGACCCCACAGATCGACTCCTCTCTGGCTGAGTCAGACCCATTTGATCGTTTCGTATAAAGACCATAACTTGTCTAAAAAAGTCTCAATTAGAAATTCAAAAGTCAACATCAAGTTCATTGATGTGGATACAATTTATCGAAGGCCTACCTGCATTCCCTTTATTTTGACTCAAAACTCGTTTCAAGGTTAGGCTAATGTGATATGATCAATATAGTGAATTTTCTGTTTAACTTTACAATCAGACTCCTCTTCTCAAAACACATCTAGGAGCCTTAGAGCCTCTCCTAACTCAACTATGAAAAATGAGTTTGGGAGTTTCCAAATCCAAACCATACACAAAAACAAAGTATTCCAAACCACGACGAAACGTTCTTAATTAAAACTAGATTTCCATTCACACCCAGAATCTCAGCACAACATACCATATAGTCTGAGGAACCACAGATATAAAATCGTACCCATACTCAAATTCACACCAATACTCAAATTTAGTAATTCCCACACTAATACTCAAATTTAGTACTCCATACCAGGATCTTTCTTCTTCTTCTTCTTCTTTTCTTCTCTCTTGTCCCAGATTGCTCTCTTTTTCTCCAAGACTAAAATAAGATATTTTTCGGTCTTTATCCTCCTTATTTGATCTTTAATCCCATTTTTATTTTACTTTGGCCCTCCAACTCTTATATAATATTTTCAAATCAATTTATAGCTATTTTTTACACAATTTCAAATCTTCTTTTTTATTATTTGTAATTTATCTCATGTGTATATTCTACTTTGTTTTTATATTTATTTTATTCGAATAAATATACATTTATTTACAAATAAAACATGTTATAAAACCTGTTAGGGTATAATTTGGGGGTGTTACAACTCTCCTTAAAAGAATTTCACCTCAAATTCATACCTGATCTAAGAGTTATGATACTGTGCTCTCAAAGTTGCTTTCCTTGCCCTAAGTAGCTTCTTCTCTACCGTGGTGTTGCTAGAGAACTTTCACTCAATGGTACTTGTTTGTTCCTAAGAATCGGTTACACCTCTCTCGAGCCGTAACGGCTCCGCTCCTCATCATATGCACAAATCCTCTCAGACTTGTATCTCTTGCACCGGTAGTATGTGCGACTCATCAGAGCGGTATCTCCGAAGCATCGACACATGAAACACATCGTGTAATTTGGCCAACTTCGTAGGGAGTGCCAATCGATAAGCCACAGGGCCAATACGTTCCAAAATCTCATACGGGTTCTAGCGAACCTCGGGACTCAACTTGCCTTTCCGACCAAACCTAAGAATTTTCCTCCATGGTGATACTCCTTTAAGAATCTTGTCTCCCACTTTATATTCAATATCTCTCCTCTTAAAGCTGGCATACTTCCATTTTTGTCTATCAATAAATCTTATTTTAACCTCTGCCGAATAACTTGTACTTTCTCTTCTGTATCTTTTACTATGTCTGGACCTATTAGTTTATGCTCATTTAATTCTGTCCAACACACAGGAGTTCTACATTTCCGGCCATACAAAGCTTCATATGGTGCCATACCAATGCTTGACTGAAAACTATTGTTATAGGTAAATTCCATTAATGGAATATACCTATCCCAACTTCCCGAAAATTTATGACACAACCTCGGCCATTATCTTTCAGTACTCTGAATCAATCTCTCCGGGATCAGTCCATCCGTTTAAGTGATGGAATGTCGCACTAAAATTTAGCTTAGTGCCCAAAGCCGACCGTAATTCCTTCCGTAACTCGATAAATCGCGGATCTCTATCCGACACACAGACACTTGCACACCATGCAATCGCACACCATCTACATATAACTGCCTAGTCGATCCATAGAATAGTCAATCCCCGACCGTGATAAAATGGGCCTAATTTTGTGAGCCTATCTACAATCACCTGCATGTAGTCATGTTTTGTTGCGCGAAGGGAAACCCGACACAAAAATCCATGGTAATGTTATCCCAATTTCCACTGAGAATTGGAAGGATTTAACAAACTCCGGTTGGCACTTCGTGTTCGCCTTTGACTCACGACACGTCAAACACTTAGACACATATTCGGCCACATTCTTTTCATTCCTTTCCACCAATAAACCGTTTCAAGTCTCCGTACATCTTATTCCCTACAGATGCATGGTAAATACCGTATTATGAGTCTCAAATAGCAACTTTTTCTTTAACTCTTCACATATGGCACACATAATCTATTCTGGAAATACAAACTTCCAGCTTCTTTCTCTAAAAACTTGGTCTTGTCACCATCTCTAACCATCTGTAAATTTTTCTGTAACTCTTCATCATTTTTCTGCGCATCTATAATCATTTGCTTTAAAATGGGTTGCGCTTCTAGTTGAGCTAACATAGCTCCATCATCTGCTAATCTCCAATCACTATAATCAGAGTTGATATTGCTACCACTGCCTTCTAAAATTTTTAAAGCATCACATTATATTAGCCTCTTCCTCGGGATGGTAATCTATGATGCAACATAATCCTTAATAACTCTAACCACCTCCGCTGCCTCCAAACCCTAACTCTTTCTCAACAAGTACTCGAGACTCTTATGATCCAGAATTCTACACTTTTCTCCGTACAGTGTCGCCATATTTTTAAAGCAAACACCACCGCAGCCTAACTCTAGGTCATGAGTGGGATAATTTTTTGTTCATGTGGCTTCAATCTGTCTGACGCATAAGCCACTACTTCCATCTTGCATTAACACGCATCCCAAACCAATGCATGAAGCATCACTATACAAGGTATACTCTTTTCCCGGAGTAGGCTGCGTTAATACTGGTGCTTCAACCAGCATCCCTTTCAACTGTTCAAAACTATTTTGACATTTGTCTGTCCACTCAAACTTTATTCCTTTCCCCGAGTAACTCGTGAGCTGAGAAGCTATGACGTAAAACCCTCTCATAAATCTTCTATAATAACCTCGTTAAACCCAAGAAAACTTCACCCTGCATTTTCGAGGTGATTTCCACCACAATCGTTTCAATCTTAAAGGTGATCAACTCTTATACCTCGCCAGACACAATGTGGCCTAGGAATGAAACTTTCTTTAGCCAAAAATCACATTTGCTGAGCTTAGCATATAACTTCTTTCTTTAACGTCTCTAAGACTATTCTCAAGTGTTGTTCATGTTTCGTATCCTCTGTAATACACTCAGATGTCATCAATAAAAACCACAACAAATTGATCCACATAGGTCTAAAACCCTATTCATCAAATCCCATGAATGTCAGCTTGCATTCGCCAACCCAAATGGCATGACCAAAACTAATAATGACCAGACGGTTCTAAATGCGCCTTTCTCATCTCCTTCCTTTACCTCAATCGATAATACCCCCGATCGCAGTCTATCTTCGAAAAGACACCCGCTCCTTTCAACTGATCAAAAGATCTTCAATTCTCGGCAATGGGTACTTGTTTTTCACTGTCACCTTATTAATCTGCCGATAATCGATGCACATCCGTAGAGTGCCATCTTTCTTTTTCATAAATAAACAGGTGCACCCCAAGGACACACCGGGTCGACAAACTTTATCTAAAAGTTCTGCACCACCTTTAATCCTTTCACTCCGTTGATATCCCGCACGGTGCCCTTGACATAGGGGTTGTTCCCTGCACAATTTCTATGCATAAGTCCACCTCTCTCTCATGTGGAATACCTGCAACTCCTTCAGTGGAATACATCTGGAAATTCCTTACTATCGGGATCTTTCTACATCAACTCGACCTCTCGAGTCATATCAGCCAAGAATGTCTCACATCCTTTCCTCATAATTCTCCTAGCTTGCATAAAGGGAGAGATGACATTAGACATTACACTTGATCCAATGCCTTGTACTATTACCTCGCTCCGGTCGAGCATCTCAACACTACTATCTGGTCCACAATCAACGACTTCTGTTTAGACAACCAATCCATTCCTAGAATCAAGTCAAACTCCTAAGGGCAAGGCTATCAAATCGTTGAGAAACTCTCTTGTTTCAGGTAACAATGGGGCAATTTCAGATATGTTATTCCACACTAACGCTGTGCCCCAACTGACTAGTTACATGCATGTCATATGCTAATTTCTCCATTGTCAGGTACTTTGTCAAATACATGCCCATGCACACATATGAATGAGTAGATCCAGATCAATCAACGCATGCATCCTACAATATCATATAAAGAAAATATACCAAATATAACCTCGTGGAGTTATCTCGATCCTCACGAGCCTTCATAGCATATGCTCGTAGCCGGGTGTCAGAGGCATGTGATCTCATCCACCCGTCTCTCGAAACTATGCCTCCTCGTCCTCTATGCTGATATGGACCACTACGACCCCTACCGCGATCACGAGTCGAAAGTGGTGCCATAGATCTCTTCCTCTCACCACTCCTTGTCACCACATATCCCTCGATTCGGGGGCACCGTGGCATCAAATGATCAAGGCTTCCACACCTAAACACCCTCCCGTTACTAACTCCACAAACTCCAAATGCCTTTTATGGCAATGAGGACATCTCAGAACTCCGTCTCACCGAAGACCCAGTACTGCACTCACGAGCCACATCGACCTTTGCCTTCTCTACCCTCGAGCTTAACCATATTCCGATCGAGTCGAGATTCTCTAGCTCTTTTTCCCGAGGAGGACGAAGCTCCTCTAGAAAACTTCTTCTTTGAAATCTTTCGCCAGCCGCTTCTGGGCCTCTACTTCATTGCACACCAACCGATAGAAATCCAATCGCTTGAGAGAAGTCATAGGTGCCAAATAATTTCGATGGAATCACGCACCCATCCTCACTGTCACACCGAAAATGCCTCTGAGGACCAATTCCGGCATATTTACTAAGACGGCTAAATTCTTTTTTCATATTCAAAATAATTGATAGTCTGCTTCAAATTCAGAACTGCTTTCCACTTAGAATCCATATAATATCTCAGAACATACTTGCCCTCGAACTCTTGAACAAAGAATTCTATGTCGTGATTTGAATCCTTGACTTTTGAGCACTAGTTTCCACTAATCGTATGCCCCACCCCCGCAATAAAGGAGATCGCACATGACGCCTCGACGAGAAAGATCTAACCTCTTCCAATATTCTTCTAACTTTTCTAAACTGCATCTCTAAGCTCGACTCTTCCATGCTCGACCCATGGAATTCTCCGTCTCCCATGTCTTTCTTACCGTGTCTAATGGAGCTTTAGGAGGTCAATCTATCCAAACCCAGCCATGTCTTCATGTATATTCTAAACAAGGCTTCGTGGGCTCATTAGGTACATTACTCCGAAGGTTCGTAAGCCGATAACCCTGTTCCATCAAGTTAACACTCGTTGTTCTTCCGTGACGATCCATCTATACAAAACACAAGGACATCCACATCGTGCCAACACATTACTAAACATAGGCTTTTCTATCATGTATACTTATCCAAGAGCCGCCTAAACCTAGGCTTTTCCGTAAACGCGCCTAAAACCTAGCCTCCTGATACTGATTTAACTCAGACGCCTCAACTCCTAAGACAGGTGTCAATGTATGTGGTCATATTTTTATTTTTTTTATTTTTATTTTTAAAACTTATAACCTTTTACACTTGTATATTCATATACAAAGAACAATTAACTTGTATTACTGTAGCAAATGATTACAAAATATATATAAGCTCCATATATGGAAGTGTTCAATATTTACAATATTTACTATTTACAAAATTATATAATAAAAATAGACCTAAAGGTCTTCTCAAAGGCACCTATTGATGTGCCTTTGAACTGGATGTGGATCAGCCTTGCCCCTCCGGTTTCTTCTTTCTGCACTACACCTGATTGAACACCCAAGTGTTTTACGCTTGGAAATAAATACACCGATGACTCCATTAAGGGTCACCCCACTTCTATACAAATGTATATAACACATATAACAGCTACAAATTCCCCATCACTTCTCATATATATACTCTTCATAACAAGTTTCATTTCTTGTCATCTTCATACTTTTCATGTCATCTTGTACTTTGCTTCTACCTCAGTCAGATACTTTCATTCTCCGCATAGCAATGCTATGTTTCTCTATATCATGTCATATGATTCTCTACCTTCGCTTGCAGATATACCTACTGCTTTATGTTTCATGTCCGCATAAATCTTAGAAGTGGATACAGAAATCGTAGTTCGGCGTTTGTTGCCACGAGACAATGATCATCTTATAAAGGCGCGAAAGCGCAGTGGTGACCCTTTCGGGGCCACCTGATCCAAACGGGATCTATGTCATCGACCCAAACAGGGCCTCAATATCAACGTAACGTAATCGTAACTTATATGTCATAGACTTATTTTCCTAATAGCATGCCCATCTATCCCTACTGTGCTCCTAAGCAGACAATCAATGCGATTTTTTATGCTCGTATATATCTCATATTCCGAATAATTATTGTCATTCTAGAATCATATATGATATATATATATATATATATATATATATATATATATATATATATATATATATATATATATAGTATATATATATATATATATATATATATATATATATATATATATATATATATATATATATTGTACCTATCATTTATTCATAACTTTGCATTTTTCATGTTCCTACGTATGCATAAATAACTATGCTTACTCCCAGATGCTTATGAGTTATTTATGAATAACTATACATTTACAGAACTCTACTGTTTCATGTTTTCCGGGACTAATATGAGTTCCAATCTTATCATGCTATCTATTGATAATTCTGACTCAATGAGCTTTCCATAGAGTCCAAGAACACTTGAATCGGAGTTCGTGACGAAGAAGTTATGACCTCCTAAGTCGAGGTCATGCGTGGTCGGGCCTCGACGGTCAATGATTCGACTCGGACGAGTCGAGACCAAGTGACGAGCTCAGTCTGTCACTTCTGTCTGACATCTAATAAATTCTCAGGCATATGGATGGATTCTGACTCAATGGGCTTTCCATAGAGTCCAAGAACACCCAAATCGAGTTCGTGACGTAAGGAGATATGACCTTCCGGTTGGAGGTCATGCGCAATACTCGACGAGTCGACTGGTCGACGAAATTAAGATCAAGCGACGAGCTCGGTCTCGACACCTTGGTCTGGAGATCGGCATCTTCTCAGGCATGAATGGATTCTTTGACTCCAATGGGCTTCATAGAGTCCAAGAACACCCAAATCGGAGTTCGGGACGAAGGGAGATATGACCTTCCGTCGATGGGTCATGCGCTACTACCTTGGACGAGCCGACTTTGACCGACGAGCCTGCACCGTCGACGAGCCTCGGTCTGACACCTTGGTCTGACATCTTATATCTTCCTCAGGCATATGGATGGATTCTTGACTCAATGGGCTTTCCATAGAGTCCAAGAACACCCAAATCGAAGTTCTACTTTAAGGAGATATGACCTTCCGAATTGAGGTCATGCGCAACAATTTCGACTGAAATGACTCGATCGACGAAGCCGCAGACCGGGCGACGAGCTCATTTTAACACTCGGGTCTGACCCTACTATCCTCCTATACATATCAATGTATTCTTGACTCAATGGGCTTTCCATAGAGTCCAAGAACACCTAAATCGGAGCTCGGACGGAGGAAATATGACCTTCCAAAGTTGGAGGTCTTACGCAATCAACTCTGACGAGCTGACCTGAAGTGACGAGCTCTACAGGACCTGACGACCCCAACAGACCCGACGAATTCTTACAGACCTGACGACCCCACAGATCTAATTCCCACAAGACCGACGACCTCTTCTCGTGATCTACCTCACAGACATGACGACTTCTGTTGTGACTTCCACCTCCTGGGTCAGTCGCACCCATTTGACTGTTCATAGTAAAAAGACCATAACTTGGTCTACAAAAGTCCGAATTGAGAAATTCAAAAGCCTAACATCAAGTTCATTGATGTGGCTACAATTTATCAGAAGGCCTTACTTCCAGATTCCTTTTATTTATGACCTAAAAACTCGTTCTAAGGTCAGGCTACTGCATATGATCAAACATAAAGAATTTTCCCTCGGTTTCAAATCTTACCACTGTAATCTCTTCAAACACACATATCTAGGAGCCCAGAGCCTCTCCTCAACTCCAACCCTACACAAAATGAGTTTGGGAGTTTCCAAACCCAAACCATAATAATAAAACAAAGGGGTTCCAAACCATGTATCTAAACGCTCTAGACCAAAACTAGATTTCCATTCACCCGTAACTTACACAACATACTCATAGTTCCATACAACCCAAGACATGTATCCGTACCCATACTCAAATTCCATACCAATACTCAAATTTAGTAATTCCATACCAATACTCAAATTTAGTAATTCCATACCTGTGATATTCTTCTTCTTCTTCTTCTTTCTTCTCTCTCGGTCTCGTATTCGCTTCCTCCTTCTCCAAGACCAAAATAAAAGACATTTCTTTTCATTTTATCCTTATTTGATCTTAGAACCCATTTTTATTTTACTTGGTCCTCCAACTCTTATAATATTTAAAATTAATTTTGGTAATATTTTGCAATAGCTCTCAAATCTTCTTTATTATTTGTAATTTAACTTATGCATATTCCTACTTTTGTTTTTATTTATTTTATTCCAATAAATATACATTTACGCTATTATACCCAAAACATGCTATAAACTCGTTAGGGTATAATTTGGGTGTTACAAATGTGAAACATCCTCTGAAGGGTTCCTTATAAGAATGCATTGTTGACATCCAACTGACGAAGGCACCACCCGTTACTAATGGCGAGAGACATAACCAAACGAATAGTGGTTGGTTTCACCACCAAACTGAAGGTTTTATGATAGTCAATTCCAGGTCTTTGATAAATCCTATGAACCACCATACTTTTATACCTATCCATGTAACCATCAAGTGAGCTGCCATTCGAAAAGATCCACTTATAACCCACAAATTGTTTGAAACACCTGTGTGGTACCAATTCCTAAGTGCCATTATGAACAAGGGCATCAACTCTTCCGACATTTACAAAGGCCATTTAGGGCTCCTGATGGCTTATAAAGGTCTGCTCAAGTTCCCAAGCAGTTAGGTAGAGGAGAGCTATTGGACCTGTTTAGAATGTGTGGTTAACGAGTGGCTTGAGGAGTCATGAGCAGCTGGGCGTGTGTTGAGTGTTGGGGGGTTCTCAAGTAAGGACATGGTATTGTCGTCGTGCTCGATTAGTGGACAAATGATTGTTGTCGGGGAGCCGGCGCGATGGACGCATGGGGAAAAGGCACGATATGATGGCAGAGGGCTTGGTTCTGGGGAGTGGTATTGTATAAGGGTACTAGGAGGCTCTGCAGTGACAACTCTACAATGGGGAACCTAAATGGTGGTTGGTGGGGAAAAGGGCAATCGGATGATGCGGAGGGCTCCCAAGGTTCTCTGCGTAGTCGAACAATTCAAATAGAAAGGGTTCCGGGCCTGTATGGAGGGAGGGTCGAGAGACCTGATGCACAAAGGCGGTGTGACCACAATAGGGGCTAAAGGCGTGGCCGAGCCTATTAAGAGCGGTGATGAGTGGAACCATGTGGTAATCAGGACTTATTAGACTAAGGAAGAGTAGGATTGACTCCAGACAAGAGAAATATGGACTGATAAAAGCGAACATGACAGGAGTGGTGTGGCCTCACTGGAAGGATCAAAACAAATGTACGCACTTTGTGTAAGCGAGAGCCAAGGAAGACAAGAGTTTTAACGAGGAGCAAGTTTATGCACTGAGTAAGGTCGAAGCCATGGATAACACAAACAACCAAAGACACAAAGTTTAGAGTAGCTGGAGGAGACCTAATAGCTGTGATATGGAGAGGACATCCAAGTGTAGGTGCTGGAGACGACACGAGATATGCAGTTGTAAGAAAGGCATAAGGACCAAGGAAGGGGAAAAAGGTCTAGAGAAGTGCCAAACCTATTTTAATCCACAATGGCAACGCTCGTAGAACCATTGTGTTCGTGAGTGTGTGGTGGAGATGTATGACGAGAGATACCAAGGAGCGTATTAAGAAAGTTGACAAACCCATGTATTCACCCCCATTATCCAAGCAAAGGGTAATGATCTTCCGTTTGAAGAAATTCTCAACATTGAAGCTAGGAAAAATCAAACTAACATCGGATTTGTGTTTTAGTGGGTAGAGCCAGATATAATGGGTGAAGTGATCAACAAAGACAACGTAGTATTTGAAATTGTCAGTTGATAAAATAGAGATGTCCATACACGTAAAAGATAATTCCTAAATGGAGCAAAAGACACAATTGTGGATTGAGAAAAAGGTAACTTATGACTTTTATTACAAAGACAGTTGTTACAATGAAAAGAAGGCGACAAGGCAGACACACTATGTAACTTGTATTTTGAAACAAAATGCCGAAGAATGTGCGTGGAAGGATGGCCTAACCGATGATGCCATGTATTAGGAGAGGCTTTGACACTAGAGAACGCAATGATGGAGGTAGAAGGTTTGGTCGACCACTCATGAACGCCATCTTTAGTGTGGTCGTGAAGTAGTATTGCCCCCGTCTGCAAATCCTTCACATGAAAGGAAGATGGTAAAAACTCAACAGATGATTGGTTTGATTTGCGAAATCAGATAAATTGCTTTCATGTTAGGAACACATAAAACATTTTGTAAAGTAAAAGAATGGGAAGGGGTAGATAAGAAAGTTAAGCCCGAATGAGTAATATGTAACCCAGTACCATCAACGATGATAATGTCATCTAGATCGTCACATGGAGCATGAAGGGTAAGGTTGTTGAGGTCTATGGTGACATGATGAGAGGCGATCGTCCAAGAACTGCCGATGATGTCGGGGATGGAGATGCAACATGATCCATGGGTGCCACCACATTGTGCGCCGAGGAGGACCGAGCAGGTGAGTTGGAAGGAGATCAACACCAATTGCGTATCCGGCACCGATCGACTGGCGACCAATTGTGGCACAGTCGCACCACAATGTGAGGTTTGAGGCGATGATTCAGTTCGAACCAGGATGAGCCTGAGGTAGGAGCAGACGCAGATTATCACCACAGAAGGATGGATGCGCGCAGTTGACTCAGGCAGATTTCAGAGCACATTTACAATCAGAATCAATGATATAGACGGATTTATTCAGTGCTAATTCCCAATTGATCTTGATCAATTTTTCATATAATTCATCAAAAAGATTTGGGATGTCACAAGTTTGGACAATATCGGCAAAGGATTTGTAATCATCATCCAAGCTGTCTAAGATTTTGTCAATAAGATCCTCATGATCAAGCGGTTTCCCAAGAGCAACAAGTTGATCATCTCGGCATTTGATAAACTGCATGTATTTAGTGATTGTTTGGGGACCCTTGATAGGGGTCTTGAGTTGGTCCTTGATTTGCTTAATATGCCCACGAGATCGATGAACATATGTTAGCCGTGGTGAGCCGTTGGCCACGAGGTGGTGGATTGTTGAATCGAGGATCAAGGGAGCAGATACTCCAACAACAAAGACCAAAAGCAGTTCGGTCTCCTAGCGAATCCAAGAGAGAAAATCCAGATTTTGAGTTTCCTTGTCGGCGGAGTGAGTCATGGCCGATGGACAAGGGTGAAAGCCATCAATATATTTGTGGAGGTCGTATCCAATGAGGATAGCTTCAATCTAAAGCTTCTAGGATAGGTAGTTTGTTGAAGTGAGTTTAATAATGTTTTGGTGGGAGATGTTGATGAGGGTGGCAGGGTGAAGTAGGTTATATGAAGAATTAGGGACCGTGGATTTGTCATGTTCTTGAGCCATGATGCGTGGAGAACAGATCGAAGGGAGGCTTAAAGAGGATGGGAAAGAACAATGAAGCCGCCGATGAGGGAGAGGCTCGAGGACTAGGGAAGCTCAGAAGGAGAGGCGCCGAGGACTGTGGAGGCTCTATGAGGAGTCGAGGACTAGGGAGAAGGGAGAGGTTCATCGCGGGCTTGATACCATGTAGAAGACTAAAATTGAAGATTAAAACTTATCTTTTCATTGAATAACATGATATATAAATAATACTAATCAATCAAACGACCGTAACTAAACTAACTAGGTATAAACCGTTAGGAATAAATTGTCCTTGTTGTAGAAACCTGGAATGCATAAACCAATTGTTTGACAGCGCGAATACACACATAATGTCGCAAATAACGGTGGCTATTCAAGAAAAACCAAAATAAATTAAATTAATAAGAATCCAGGAGAATATAATCAAGTCGAGAAACAACCGAAGTTCAGGAGATTCACAATTTCCTTAAGACAAATTCGCCTTCTCCACTAGTGCTTTGAGATTCCCAAGGCGTCTGTCTCCTAGAATAAAACGGGTGTCGAATGGTAGACAAAAGAACTTTGCCGCCACTCCGATGAACTGATGATGTGTTCGCACTATCACCGACAAAAGGACGAAGGAAGGAAAACTCGAGACTCTATATATTCTTTTAAGGCACCTTCGATGACCTTTATATAAAGGAGAGACCTGACCTTTTGGAATGTCAAACCTTTTGGCTTCCCAAACCCTTAGAATTCCGAAATTAATTGTTCAATGAATGTCATTAATTTCTCCATTGAATGTCAATCATTTCATATAACTGAAATTCAAAGAATTCTGAACAATGAATTATTCAGTGAATGTCATTCATTTCATTCACTATATCTAACAATTCCCCACATGAATGAAATTGATGACTAAAGGCGAGACCAACTTGGTGATAGAAGCAACGGTTGAAACTTGCATAGGAGAGGTGTAGGTGTTACCCCTTTCAACCTTCCTCAGGAAAATATGTTTACTCTACTAGCTAAACAATAGACACGATGTCCTTGAACTATTCTTCCATTTGTGTAGACGATAACATATCTCACACAAGAATCTTCCAAACACATTTCGCTTCACTTTATGTCCAAGCCACATGGACATGTAGCCTGTTCTCAGAAAGAGTTTAATAGGAATTTTGCCCTATTCAATTCCCTTTGAAGCGGCCCCACTTCACTCTTACATAGGTGATCTCTTAAAATTAAGAGTAGCTCATGTTACTCTTTCCAATGCATAGAGATCATTAAAAGCATAGCTTAACCTATTTCGTATGAGCATCACTGTTTCATCATAGGAATGGATAAGGGAAGATCCCCACAGTGATATAACCAAGTCTTTACGCTTAGTCGTCTCCTTAACCTAGATTCGATCTCCAAATAACTAGGTTAGGTATCCACCATATCGACTTATTCTCTTTTGTGGGCTTTAGTCTCATTCCTTCGATGACTTTTCAACTAACTCTCCATTAACCCTTGGTTAGCTGATCCAAGAATGTTATCCTTAGATTTTACAAAATCTACGTAAATAACCCCAAATATCGTTGTTTAATCAGATTAGTTCACGACGGATATGTCTAGACTTACCATTATACATACTGTTTTGTGCTCTACCAATAGCAGATTGACTGTCACAATATATGCATATCGAGGCACCGGGCTTTCTGCCACTGAATGTCCTCTAGGAAGTGGCGTAGCCATTCTACCTCTTCCCCACATTTGTCTGGCCACCTTGGAATGTCCTCTAGGAAGTGGCGTAGCCATTATGCCTCTTCCCCACATTTGTCTAGTGCTATAAACTCAAATTCATCGTGGATCCGTAATAACTGCCTGCTTTCTTGAGGATTTAAGGATACTATTGCAATTCCCAATGTAAACACATAACTACTGGGGGTAAATTCAAATACAATACCGTGATTAAACCTAAAGATCATTTTCCAAATATTCAAGAAAATGTCAATTCCAATAATTCAACACAACTTCAATTATAGCCTAAAGGTTTAGGTCTCTATAAAGTAATTAGGATCTTTTACACGCTGGGCCCTGCCCGATACTTGTCCTGCATCGTTGCAATAAGGATTTTTCAAATCAGCTAAATCCTTGTACTTTCAACAAAGATTTTCCAAATCAGCTGACTCCTTGTATGTACCAACAAGGATTTTCCAGACCAACAAACCACTAGTTTGTTTGCCAGAAATGTTTAGTTTTCAATCAAATGAGTTTTTTTTTTTTTCCAATTGTCTTTCCTTTCCTATCGATCACTTTTCCTTTATATCCAATCTTTTTTTTTTTCCTTCCAAAAGATAAACTCAATTTTGTGTACAAAGGATAAACTTACCGAAAGCCAAAAATTAGGAATTTGTTTTAATAGAACAAAAAAAAACTTCCTTTCTCTTTTTCTTGTTAGAAGAGCTCCAACCCAATACAATCACAGTTTGTTGGTTTTGTTTTTCCCCTTAAACAACAAACCGTATGTTTGTTGGTTTTCGAAAGGTTTTCCACTACTTTTCCTATTAAAGAAACAAAAGAATTGTTTCAAATAACAGGCACAACCTCGAAAACTTGGTTCGTTTCTTTTTTTCTCCACACAAGTAACAAACCAAATCGTTTGTTTACCTGAAACTTGGTTCATTGTCATCCGATAAATCAGACGGTGGTGATGAGACCCAGTCATCACTATTCAGTGCATATAATCCTCACTGCACTCTCTCAATTCCCGCTATCAGGATTCGAACCCTGGCCGTACAGGATCCCGGTTAAGAAGGGCTTTTTCCACTCGAACGCTTATACATTTTTTTTGTTTTTTGTTTTTTTGTTTTTTTGTTTTGTTTTTTTCCCCACACAGGTAACAAACCAAATCGTTTGTTTACCTAACCAAAGGAGTTTTTCCTTTCATTTTTTTTTTTTTCATGTCCACAACCAAACCAATCAACAACTTCTTGTAGAGTCTGAATTTGTCTTAAGATTGTTAGAATAAATTGTCTCCTTGTTGTAGAAACCTGGGAATGCATAAACCAATTGTTTGGACATGCCAAGCAACATACACATAATGCTGCAAAATAATGGTTATTCAAGAAAAACCAAAATAAATTAAATCAATAAGAACGGAGAAGAATATAATCAAGTTGGAGAAACAATCGAGTTTTATGAGATTCACAATTTCCTTAAGACAAATTCGCATTCTCCGCCGGTGCTTTGAGATTCTCAAGGCGTCTGTCTCCCAGGATAAAACGGGTGTCGAATGGTAGACAAAAGCACTTTGCCGCCACTCCGACGAACTGATGATGTGTTCGCACTATCACCGACAAAAGGACGAATGAAGGAAAACTCGAGACTCTATATATTCTTTAAGGCACCTTCGATGACCTTTATATAAAGGAGAGACTTGACCTTTTGGAATGCCAAACCTCTTGGCTTCCCAAACTTTAGAATTTCGAAATTAATTGTTCAATGAATGTCATTAATTTCTCCATTGAATGTCAATCATTTCATATAACTGAAATTCAAAGAATTCTGAACAATGAATTATTTAGTGAATGTCATTCATTTCATTCACTATATCCAACATAAACAAATCCTAGAATCAATCAAAATCTAAATATTACATATTTGTAATTACAGACTTTACATTTAATCAGACTTTACATGTTTAGATTTAGAAACTAATTTTCTAATAAAAAATGAGGTATTTCTCCCTTATCTATTTCCAATATGGGATTGTCTCTCACAAAGGAATAAACATCTTAAGCCTCTAAATTTTGGGATCTACATAAAGGTAGATTGATTTGATATATAAAAGGTGTAAACCTCGTTACACTTCATGGTAACCTGTTCAAAAGTCATTCCTAACAAGCAAACTATTTTTTTTTCTTTTTATTATCTTTACCTTTAAGTTATTTCTGAATATTGACATGATAATTTTTCATTTCTAAATTTATTCTTAAAAGCACAATCAAATAAAAATAAAAATTGAAAAGGGATACATTTGCAAAAATTTTTAATTTGCTTAAAACGAAAAATGAGATAAAAACAATTATTTATGAAATGAATTTCGTAGCTTTTCAATGTTGCGTTTTTATTTTTTAATTTTTTGGAAGAAAGTAAGCATTAAGAATATAAGATGTCTTAATTATAATTTCTTATCCACTCATATATGAAGCAAACATGATCATAATGATATTTAAATCAATATTTTTTAGATTGATTTCATAATGTTTTCTTTTAAGTGGGCTTGATCAAGAATCTACCAATTTTATTATATTGCATTATGTTAAGACTTTTTATGGCTTTATATGTAAAAATTTCAAATACATTCTGATGAATATTTTGAAGATATTAGAAGAAGTGCTGATGAATATTTTGGGAGAGATTGTTGAAGAAACGCTAGTTAATATTCTAAAGAATTTTTTTGGAAGAGATCTCATATTTGATGAATATTTTTGAAGATATTTCTAACGATTTTTGGAACTTTCAATTGGTAAGTTTTGTTGATTAAAATATGTGATTGGAAATGAGATTTTGTATCATATATAATGTAATATGAACTGGCCCTCAATCCTCCTAGTGGATAAATATGTTTTATGGTTTGTATAGAATATGAGAGAAAAGTCATAGTTGCCTTTATTCGTGTCAAACATATTTTTTGCCGTGGTTACTATTGATGATGCCTTTTTCAACAGAACTGGCTCTGAAACAGGTGGGGTCGCTGGCTGACCCGGTTGCTGGCCGATGCAAAGGCCCGGATCGTCTCACTGAGATACATCGCAGACCGCCGATCTACGGTGCTCCGACAGCACTTCCTCGAAAAACAAGGAAGAAGGGGGGTCGGCGAGGGCTATGCCCGTGGCCGCTCCGATGCCTAAGTCAGTTTCGTCCTTGGGAGAAAAGAGTCAATGCCTGAACATTCGCTTGCATACCTTTTAAAGGTCGAGCGGTCTTGTATTTGTAATGGTCGCCGTCCCATTTCGACGATGATTGTGGGTTCTTCCTTCTGAGGATAAGTTTCCTCACGTAGTCATCCTGCATTCAAGAATGGATTAGCCAAAGAGTTTACTTCGAATAACTTCCTTCCCTATCATGATATTCCACTAATGGTTTTTCAACGCTTCCTTCCCTTTATAATAGACTTGATAGACGCTCTAAGGAATATTCTATCATCCGTATTTGTAGAGATATACTGACCGCCGTATGGGCCTTCCGTTTCTTCCACCCCATGTTCGATCAATCCGGGCCGGGCTTTTGCTCGGGGTCGTTATGGAAGGATATGTACATGGCCCGACCCTCACCGCTCTGGTCAAGAATAAAATGCCCCACTCCAATTCTTTATCCTTATCACGCTCTGCACTACAGAAGGATTGCGTGGGCAAGGGTCGATTAAATTCACGACGCGGTTATTTCCCGTGTCCGCCAAGATGTGGATTAATCGACCGTCCACGCCATATGTTAATGGGGGGCTCTCGAGTTTCATAACATGCTTTATTCTTTGCTTTCCCCTCAAGCCATTTAATCTTCTAGTTCACTCCTTTAAATTTCTCATAACTCCCTTTGCATTTATATTTCTCGCGTCTTGTATTTCTGCTCGATTTTCTCTATCGGGTCAAGACAACCTTCTCGTGTTTCTTTTCATTCCTCGCTCACAGATTCTGTCTCCGTCGTGGTTTCTTTCAGATCGATACGACGAGGCCCTAGGGTTCAGCTTGTCCGATTGCTTAGTCACGTCATGGGTCCCAAACGCTCTTCCTCCTCAGACAATGATGATTCTCCTCGCTGATGCCGGCCCCAAGCAGCCAGGGCGTTTCCGCTTGTTTGACAGCTGTTTCATTCTCAACCCGCCCGAGGCGCTCCCCTTCCCTTAGGCCGTGAAAAGGAAGATAAACTCGATCAAATATCCAGGGCCTGACCACCTCAGACCGCCGTTCGACATTCTGCGAAGGTGGGTCCCAGTAGTGTTGGCCCTTTATATGAGTCTACTCATGGAACGACACCGCCTCCCGGTGTTCGTGATATGGTCTCCTCGATTTTTCGACTCGTTACGCTACCTCCGCGCCCTAATGGTATGTTTTTTCGAGGTCGCATTTGATAATCCGCCCGTTTTCCATCGCACCCTTTCATCAAACAAGTTCTTCAAGATTTTCATATCTCATTCTTCCCAACTCGGTCCCTAATGGTCGGGGCATTTTAGTGGGTTTGTCGGTCTTTTAGAGATTGTGGGACTCGCGCCCACGTGGCTTTGCTTCGCATCTTTGAATCCGATCACACGAGGGGTTTATTTATTTCAGACGTCCCTGAGTCCCTTCGTAATTTCTGACCTTCCTTCTTCCTTACAGAACACAAAGTTCGATATTTCACGGGCTCCAACCGGGAGCGACAACTCTTTAGATGTGGGAAGACACCCAGCGCACTGAAACGTGAGCACCCCGATAACCTTCGGAGTATTATCCTTACCTTCTGGGTTTAATTCATCTCAAAGCTCCAAACACGACCTCGGGGTTTCTCTTATATTTTTCGTATGCTCGCCTCGAAAGTAACACTAAGATACCACAAGGCCCGTTTGACTCGAACGCTCCGCCTGCTCCTACGTAGAACATATGCCTGATGTCCAGTCATTCGGTCCGAAGTCCACAAAATCTTCCGCTTAGTGGCCTTCGCCTCCCTCTACTCGAGTTTTCTTTCTGCCCATTGTGGTCGCTTCCACCCGAGGGAGATCTTAGGCCTCATCTCAAAGGACATTCGAAACCTTGAGCAAGAGAGGAAACAGATTCTCCTAAGAGGACTGGCCACCGCGACAAAGTTCTGGAGAGGATTAGAAGCACCTTCAGTCCCTCGTCCAAAGGCCCGTTCGGTCCTCATCCCCATCGGGCCGAGGTTCCCCCGGTTCCCGTTCCGTCCCTTCCGAGCCCATCGCAGGTGTGAATCCTCAAGCGAGGTCGCCATCATTGCTGGCGCGGCCCATAACTATATGGGAATGCTCCTTCGCACTTCATTAAGCCATCTCCGAAGGTGACAGCCGAGGAGGAAGAAAACAAAATCAAAGGTCGATGAAACTGCGATCTTTGTCGTTTAATGTCAACTTTCTACTTGTGCCGCTTCATCCATCCTCATGATTCGATATTGAGATATCAAAGCTGTTTCTGCTGATAAGGCCTTGGCCTTGTCTTTTCGTGTGGGACTTGTCAGGGTGTTTATAATTATGCTAACTTTCCCGTCGTCTGTACCAGTTCCCACTTCGTGTTTCGTTTCGCAGCTGCCACCATTTGAAGGGCTCGCCGAAAAGCCAACTGAATGAGAAGCATGTAAGGATCGCCTCGAATTTATAAGGCGAAAGTGACTACTTTGACTTCGATGACGAGCCGCAGACGTGCGCCTAAGTCCGAGAAATAGAAAGACTTACGCCGATCCAAGACACCTCACTCCAGCCGTGATCTAGCCGAAAATGTGGAAGGCGAGGGTCCGGAGTACTCGACGACCGCGAGGGAGAGCCCTCAAAGGTTCGAGATGAGCTTCAGGTTCTACAAGATGATTTGGTTGAGACTCGTGAGGAGCTGCAATCTACCCAGAGTGAGCTTCAATTGGTTAGGGAGGAACTCGTCATTTCCGGACGACAACGGACTGCAGGAGTTGCATCGCGATCACCCAGCTCAATTTTAATGAAACAAATTTTTGAGATCGCCGTCGTGAGATTTGGAGGGCAAGGTATCACGGAGACCATTCGGCGTGAGTCCCTCGGTCGCCGACCCACTGAAACGCCGCTGAGGAGGTCGGATTAATGCGACCGAACTTCATCTCGCGCTGACGCATTTGGTTGTTCGTGAGGGACGGCAGGTCATCGAGTAATCATGATCGGGGCCGGTGCTCATGGGCTTTCCCGGGTGGCTTGCTCAGCCAGTGCCGCCCGTGTGCACCCCGACCGATTTTGACTTCACCTCCCGAGCGACGGGGAGGCGCTGAGGAATCTTTCTAAGACAAATGAATCCCTGCAGCCTAGTACTATGTCAGGCCCCTCTCGTTCTTCTTCGTCTGATACTTGAGATCCGAAGCTCGTCTCCGCTAATTTTATTATACTTTTCTTCTCTTGTCAGTCCTGGGCCTACTACCTGTATTAACCCTCTTTTAATGGATACTGCCTCGGGAATTTTTAATTCTATTTATTTATCTATCTTTGCTCTTTCTTTTTCACCGCGCCGATGAATCGAGGATCGTGGAAATTTAGTCCGCCGCCTCTAAATCTTTGTAAACCGCTCGCTTCCACCCGCACGGTGCGTATCTTAACTTTGTCAATTCGGGTCCGGGCCCTCGCTGTTCGCTTCGCGGTACGACCCGCCCTTCGCTCACGCGTCCCGTCGAGGTATCAAGGTCAGTTTACAATGTATGTGGTCGATTAGAGCTTGATTATACACGTCGAAAGGAGAGTGTCTCAAGAACTCGTCAACGAAATGTGGCAGGAGCCCGCCTGTTCGAGTACGCAGCCGGGCGCCTGGCCCCAAAGCACGGGTAGAGCTCAAGCCAATGAGAGATTTGCAGGGAGGAGCCCGTCCGCTCGCACAAATGGAAGGGCTCGGCCCCGATAAATATAAGGAGCCTGCGCCCGTGCTGAAGGAGAGCTCAAGCCAATGAGATTTGTAGGAGGAGCCCGTCTCGTTTCAAGGCACAGCTGAGGGCCTGCCCCGATAAACAGAGGGAGCCTGGCTCGTCACAAGGGAGAGCTCGCCAATGAGACTCTCGTAGTGGAGGAGTCCGTCCGCTTGAAGCACGCGGAAGGGGCCTGGCCCCGATAAGGAGCTCACACCGTGTTGGAAGGGAGAGCTCAAGCCAATGAGACTTCAGGGAGGAGCCCGTCTGCTTGAAGTACAGCCAAGGGCCTGCCCCGATGTAAGGAGCCTGGCCGCCCGTGTAGGGGAGAGCTCACTCCAGACTTGCAGTGGGAGGAGCCCGTCCGCTTGAAGCACAAAGAAGGGCCTGGCCTGACAAGGAGCTCGTCACCAGTCAAGGAGAGCTCTGGCTAATGAGACTTGTGGAGGAGCCCGTCCGCTTGAAGTACAAAGTAGCGGCCTGCCCCGAGCATGGTAGGAGCTCGTCCGCTCTCGTGTCAAGGAGAGCTTGTCAATGAGACTTCAGGTGGAGGAGCCCGTCTGCTTGAAGTACAGCGGAAGGCCTGCCCCGATAAATAGAAGGAGCTCGTCACCCCGTGTAAGGAGAGCTCGGCCAATGACTCGCAGGAGGAGCCCGTCTGTCATACAGCTGAAGGGCCTGGCCCCGACAGGAAGGAGCCTAAGTTAGCCTCGTGGCTCAAGGGAGCTCACAATGAGACTTGTAGGGAGGAGCCCGTCCTGCTTGAAGCATTGTCAAGGGCCTGGCCCGACAAGGAGCTCACACCAGTGTTGAAGGGAGAGCTCACACGAGACTTGCAGGAGAGCCCGTCTCGTTTCAAGTACAAATAAGGGCTCGTCCCGATAAATAGGAGCCTCGCCTCCGCCCGTGCTGAAGTGGGAGAGCTCACACGAGATTTGCAGGGAGGAGCCCGCCTGCTTTGGCACAAGGCTGGCTCGCCCGGAGAAGGAGCCTGCCACTGTGCTAGCTGAGCTCACAATGACTTAGGAGGAGCCTGTCTGCTTCAAGTGTCAGCATACTCACCTCGACAAGGAGCTCGTCGCCCGTGAGGAGCTCGCCAATGAGACTTGCGGAGGAGCCCGTCTCTGCTGAAGTACGTGAAGGGCTCGCCCCGACAAATAGAAGGAGCTCGTCACCGTAGGAGAGCTCACAATGAGACTCAGAGGAGGAGCCCGTCTCTGCTTCAAGTACAAAGGGAAGGGCTCGCCCCGAGCAACAAGGAGCTCACACCGTAGAAGGGAGAGCCTGGCTAATGAGTCGTAGGAGGAGCCCGTCTCGTTTGAAGCACAAAGGAAGGGCTCATTCCCGAGCAAATAAAAAGGAGCCTGTCACTGTGGCTGGGCGGGAGCTCACAATGAGACTTCAGAGTGGTGAGCCCGGTCTGCCAAGATGCAGCGGCCTCGCCTCAGATGGCGAGCTCACACCAGGTTACGGGAGAGCTTGTCAATGAGACTTGTAGGGAGGAGCCTCGCTCGTTTAAAGTACTGTGCACCGAAGGCTCGGCCCCGACAAGGAGCTCGTCACCCGTAGAGGGAGCTCAGCCAATGAGACTTATGCGAGGGAGCCCGCTCAAGCCAAGACAAACAAGTGGCTCGCCTTTGACATGAGCCTCGTCGCCGTGCTGAAGGGAGAGCTCACACGAGACTCTGCAGGAGTGAGCCCATCCGTCAAGTGGCGCTGAAGGCCTGGTCCCGGCACGGCAGGAGCTCGTCCCGCCCCGTGTCAAGGGAGAGTCTGTCAATGAGACTCTGCAGGAGGGAGCCCGGTCCGTTCAAAGCACGCAAGGCCCGTCCCGACAAATAGAAGGAGCTCACACCCGTAGAAGGGGGAGAGCTTGTCAATGAGACTCGTAGGGAGGAGCCCGCTCGTTTGAAGTACAGCCAAGGGCCTGCCCCGATATGAGCTCGCGCCCGTGTATGGGAGAGCTCACACGACTTCAGGAGGAGCCCGTCTGTTTGGGCACGCTGAAGGGCTCGGCCCCGACAGGAAGGAGCTCGTCACCCGTGCTGGAAGGGAGAGCCGCCACGAGATTCCCAGGAGGAGCCCGGGTCCCGTTTGAAGTACAGCCGAAGGGCTCGCCCCGAGCAAATGTGAGGGAGCTCAGCTCGTCGTGCCGCGGAGAGCTCAATGAGATTTGCAGGGAGCGAGCCCGCCTCGCTTCAAGTAGCGCTGAAGGGCTCGGCCCCGATAGAAGGATCTCTGCCGCCCATGTTGAAGGGAGAGCTCAAGCGTAGGAGGAGCCCGTCTGTCTGAAGTACAGTGAAGGGCTCGTCCTGATAGAAGGAGCTCGTCAGCCTGTGTTGAAGGGAGAGCTCGTCAATGAGACTTGTAGGGAGGAGCCCGTCTGTCTGAAGTACAGTGAAGGGCTCGTCCTGATAAATAGAAGGAGCTCGTCAGCCTGTGTTGAAGGGAGAGCTCGTCAATGAGACTTTGTAGGGAGGAGCCTGTCTGTTTGAAGTACAGCATGGCCTGCCTTGATAAATAGAAGGAGCTCTGGCGCCCGTGTAGAAGGGAGAGCTTGTCAATGAGTTGTAGGAGGAGCCCGTCTCGTTTAAAGTACAGCAGCGGCCTGCTCGAGCAGCCAAAAGGAGCCTGTCACCGTGTCAAGGGAGAGCTCACAATGGGACTTGTAGGGAGGAGCCCGCCTGCTTAAAGTATAGTAAAGGCCTGCCCCGATACAACAGCTGAGCTCTGCCTGAGTGTTAACCTGGCTTATGGCGCTGTGGACAGCGGTATAGTGTGAAGGACCAAGCTTCGCGTGAGGATCCATTTTGTGCAGGAGACGCCTGCATGAAGAGGCGCTGCGAGAGGAGCCGCTTGTGTCTCGCTATTGAAAAGGTGAATCGCTTAATGCCGAATATGGGAATCAACGCCGTATGCCTTCTGGTGCTTTCTCCATAAATAGGAGTTCTCGTTGCCTCCAGGCCTACTTTCCCCTCTCTCTCTCTCTCAAGATTTCTCTGCCCCACACCGGGCGGTGATGAAGTTTGTAGAAGATGGATGCTTGGCTGCTCGGTTGCCCTCCAGCCAAGCCCTCCGACGCTCCGGGTCATGCTTCCCGAATTTCTCCGCAGGTGGGAGTTGTGTTTTTCCCTAGTTTCCCCTTTATGGGAGTCATGTTATTCCCTAGCTCGCTAGGAATGCGCCCTAAAAGGGGATGGTGCATCCCTTGCACCTTACTCCTATTCTTTTTCTTTCCTTCTCCGCTATACTCTCCTCTTTCTTTCTTTTCTTCTTTCTATCTCCACCGCTTCATCCTTCTTCTTCTTCTCTCTCCTCCTGGTCCCATCTTTTTCTCCTCTTTCCTCCTTCTTCTCGTTTTCTTTTATTGGTGTCTTTCTCCTTCTCAGTTTCCTTCCCTCTAATTTGAGGGTATTGCTTGTACTGAAGCCCGGAGGGAACTACTTAGATCAGACGCTTTATGATGTAATCAGACACTCATTGATTGTATCTAACCAAGACTGAAATAAAGATGTGCTTTTATTTCTATGAAATTTCTATATATATATATATATATATATATATATATATATATATATATATATTTTTTTTTTTCTTTTTTTTTTTTACATGTTCGAACCTGCTTGGAGACATCCAACAGGAATCAAAGGCTCGCCCACTTGTCACCCGTGAATCGTAAGGCCTTACTGCGAACCGATGCCTACTGATAAAAGCGCTTAAGATGCTCCGTGATTCCATGTATGTCAGAAAATTTTCCTTCCTCCGTTTGGAGCTCATAATTGGCCCTGGCTCGACGACTCAGATATAATATAAGGGCCTCCCAATTAGGGGCCCAACTTCCCATGTGTTGGATTTTTCCTTGCGGCGTAGTTTCAAGACCAAATCTCCCAAAGACGTAACTCGGTCCGACTCTCTTTGTCAGAGTGCCTAGCGGCCCTTCCTTGGTATCCCTCTCGCACATTGTTGAACCTCAAGCCACGCTTTTCTCGTCCAGAGCTCTAAGTCTCAGACTTGGCCCCATTGTTTTGTTCCTCCGAGGCTAGCTCCGACTCGGGAGACTTTACTCCACTCTCAACAGGGCCACGCTTCGTGCCAAAAGCTAGCAAAATGGAGTTTCCCCGGTTGCCGACTTCGCGCCCTATAGGCCCATAGTACTTCAGGAGGGAATTCACCCAACTCCCTTCGATCTTCCGCCTTGGCTTTCAAGGCGGCTTGAGGGTCTCCGATGGTGACTCTGTCATTCATTTGATCGGGGTGAGTCGCGACGCACAGTACTTTAATCCCGAAGCCTCTACACAAAAGTCCCCGACTTTGGCGCGACAAATTGCTTTCCGTTATCCGAGACCAAGGCCTCGACACCAAATTTGCATATGATCTGCCTCGCCATACGGCTGCATCTCGCTCCGTGATTGTGGCTGGGCTCTAGCCACTCACTTGGTGAAATAATCTACTGCAACGATTATAAATTTATATTGGCCTTTACCTATGGGCAAGGGCCCCAATATGTCCAACCCCCACTGCTGGAAGGGCCAGGGGCTAGTGATTGATGTCAGAGGCTCTGCTAGGAGGCGTGATATTTTAGCGTGTTCCCGCAGATTCTCGCGATCTTTTACTGTGTTGGTAAAGATTCGAGCATCATGTACAATAAGATCCCTACCTCAAAACTTTCCCGCCAATGTTCGAGTCCGACATGGTTCCCGCAGATATGCCTTCGCACTTTCTTAGCACGTATTCGTGTCTTCTCCCCACGATGCATTTTAGAAAGGTGAAGAATCCTCGCTTGCGGTGAGGCTTCCTTGTGATTAGTAACCCGAGGATCTCACTCTCATTCTTAGCCGCCTTTCTGGGTCGCCCGTAAGGTTCCGCTGCTAATATAATCCCGGGGTCAGGTCCATCCAGTTTTGGTAATGGACCCCACCGGGCAACTACTGCGCCGTAAGGGTCGGCGGAGGGCTCATGAGGTATTCGACGTTGGATTCACCAATGCCTCAAGACTGCGGCCATTTCACAAAGGTTCGCACCTAATTCTTCGCTCGGGGACGACTTGATCCGAATCGATACAAACTTTTTTAATATATCACGGACTTTGGCGAAGATATAGAATCATCTTCTCACCTTCGGGCCTCGTATGTGTCTTCAACTGTCCTCACTCACCAATCGGGAGTCGCTTATGGACCTCTAGTCGATCGAATTCTAATGAATGAGCCGAGATTGAGGCTCGCTTATTACGCTTCGCACTCGGGCCTCGTTGTTGGAGGCGTGAAACCCAAACCCGGTGCATACTCAATGTCTATACCTCCGGTGAGAGGTCGATTAAGCTCGCTCCGCTTCTCAAGCATTTGAGGCTCCATCCACAAGAGAGCTTCCATATGCGGGAGGTCGCCCTTGATCAGCGGGCTCTCAATAAGCTCATCGGGCGACCATGACGAAATCGGCTAGATCTCGTCCCTTTCTTTAAGGGCTGTTTTTGGTTTGTACGATGTCGACCACGCCTATGGCCCATTTCATCAACCTCCCAGACTCCGGCTTATGTAACACCCGGCCAATGGGTATCATTTCCGACTTTATGGTGTGAGCCCTGAAATAAGGACGGCTTCCGAGTCAGTGTCACTGAGGCTAGTATTAATTTTTCCATTTCTGATACTCGGTTCCTCAGGCTCGATCGCAGCAGTAGACCTGGTGCCGTACTCCGCCTTGTCTCCGACTTGTTGACCGCGCTAGCTGAAAACTGACACGCTAAATACAATGTGAGGAGTTCTCCTTCTATCTGCTCACTAGAATGGGAGGCGAGCCAAGTATGTTTTCAAGGTTACAAACGCTTCTTCACATTTCTCATCCGATTGAAAGGCTTTCTTCAAAACTTAGCAAAGGTTGGCATTTGTCACTTGCTCGACACGACCGACTCCTAGAGCCGCGATCCTCCCCGTTAATCGTTGTACTTCCTTTATCCCCCCGATGGTGATGGTACGTCAAGCAATGCCGGTTTTATCCGGATTTGGCTTCACCCCGTGGCGACTATGAAGCCTGGGAATTTTCCTCAATGACACGCCTACAGCGATTTCCTCACGGATTCGCCTTCATGTTATAACCCTCGTGATCCGAACGCCTGAGAGGCGAAATGATGGATACCGGGCCGAGCGGACTTTACCAAAGATACCGCCTATGTATACTTCCATCAAGCACCTATCTCGCTTTCAAACATCCGGCTCACTAACCTTTGCAGGTTGCCCCGCATTCCCGAGCCCAAATGGCATTACCCGATAACAAAGAGGTCCCTGCGGGCAAAGGACGAATGACGTCTTCTCCTGGTCACTGGGGTCCATGCTTATCTGGTTATAACCGGAAAAGGCGTCCATGAAGCTAAGAAGCTCATGGCCTGCTGTGGCATCTACGATAAGGTCGATCCTGGAGTGGGGCCGCCCTTCGACATAAAGCCGGTTTATATCGTGAACCAATACGTAGCCGCGATTCGCATTCGCTTTCGACGAAAGCACAACATTGGCCAAACTAATCCGGGTATTCTACTCGATTGCTCCTCGCTTGGAGGAGCTTTCCACTCTTCGCTGATACCTTTGTCTTTCCGTGCTAAACTTCGCGCTTCTCGCTTTAACCGGGCTGGAGCATTGGCCGGGTATTTAGTTTATGAGCTACATCAATGATGTTACTCATGTCAGCCGTCTCATGCGAAGATGTCCCTGCTCACTCTAAGAATCGTGTGAGGAGGCCTTTGAGGCCTCTCGCAATTTGGAGCCGAGCAAAGATGCCTGGTCGCCATCCAATGTTACCGGGTTCCACTTGAGGGCTCCTGCCGAGTGAACACTTCCATCACGCATATCAAGCCTTCACCTACGCTTGTCGACCGCTTTTGCTCTATAGAGGCGCAGGCCTCGTGCCACTCGGCCGATCTCCTCTTCGAATCATCCCAACACCAAGCATCGTCGGGAATTTGATTACTGTAGTATTATGCCGAGGGGATGGCTTTATCGCTGAGAGAGGGCCTCAAGAACATGTTATAGCCGATTTGGCGGCCCACTATAAGGAACTCATTGCCAAGCAGCGTTGGGCAAGGGGCTCCTAAGGTTAGAAGTACTAGTTGGATCGATCCCAATGGTAACACCTTTTCTCGAAAAACCCACTGAGACGAAAGTGTTGATAAAGTTCTAGCTTTTCTCTCCAATTCCCATTTTGTCGAAAGCCGCGCAAATGATGTCGGCCGAGTCCCGCGTTCACTTAGGACCGATGGACCGCTGTATTTGCCACGATTGGCGCCGGATTACCGTCATCGCCATAGGGTGCCGACACCCTTCCAGCCCCAGCCTGAGAATGTGATAGTAGTGTCGACTCGCGACATTTTAGACACGACCGTACTCCCCATGTCCGATTTTATGTCGCGCAAGTGGGCCTTCCGGCCAACTAGATTCCTCCTCCAAAGCAAATCCTCCCGAGACTCACGTGGATTTCTGTGGGTTGCCGATGTCGGGTCGCTGGCCCGACGAGGTGTGGTACTTGTGCCTCAGCCTTGCCTGGTTCGGGTCCGGTCTTGAGCTTGATTCCCCGGAGATATAAAAACGCCCGAGATGGATCCGCTGCCAGGATAAATACTCTATTCTTCTCAATCAGATATACAGCTTATCCGCGGCGATGCCCATAGTCCCCCGTGGAACTCGCAAGACTTAGTGTTATCTCTAGTAAATGTGGGATTTCACCATCCGCGCCGCCATCTTAGGAACTCGTTCCTTCCGTGATTTATGGTAGAACTTCTGCGTGACACCGAGGGTCAAGTATGGAGTGAAGGCCGAGGCGCAGTAGCGCCGCCGCCTGGCCGTGAAGGGCCCAGCGATCCTTGGCATTCCTTGCCTTTAGGATCGCTCCCGCTCGCCCCCGAGATTTCCCCCTCTCCGATCGCTTACTTCGGGGCTCAGCCTCTGCCGC
Source organism: Tetrastigma voinierianum (assembly GCA_016808115.1). Classification (NCBI taxonomy): domain Eukaryota; kingdom Viridiplantae; phylum Streptophyta; class Magnoliopsida; order Vitales; family Vitaceae; genus Tetrastigma; species Tetrastigma voinierianum. Next base: position 126,599 of record JAEQBH010001225.1, read on the forward strand.
TTCTTCGTTGTCTTTGTCCTTGCCAGCGAAAGAGCTCTCCTTCTCGACAGAGGGCTCTCCTCTCCGCTTATGTATTTTTTCGCTCATGAACCCCATGTTAGATTGAGGGTTCTTGAGATGTATAGAACATCGTGCTCCTTGACCGCACTCCCCAACCCCGCAATGAAGGCCGTGACAAATAACTTTCACAAGTACATCTATCTTCAGACTGCACAAACCAGCTGAATGAGATGACTTCAAATTTTCCTGCGGTTCCCTCGTTTGGATGGTTACCGCATGGTAGCTCGGCTTCTGTATGTCCTAGCCCCGACTTAAGTGAGACGAACGCGATTGATAATTCTCTCGAATGACGAAACCGCTGGAAGAGATTCGTTTGAACTGTGCCAGCGCCGGCCCTTTAAGGTGGTGGCGAACGCCCAGACGGACACAAAATCTGACACCATACCCATCCGATTTTTATAGGTATCGAGATGGTCTATCGGATCTCCTGACGCCACTCGAACGCTCTCACTTGGAGGCATCCCAATTCTGGGCCGGAGCGTAGCTTAGCACTCAGGTGAAAGGTGATTCGTCATGCACCAAGGTATCCATGTCCGTGCCCCTTTAACTACCTCTACCAGCCGAGCTCTTTGGCCAAGGTCCCCGAACCTTTGCTCCTATGTCTCGTCTTGCAATCGTGATGTTAGGTTCTACTTCCGCGTCCTCTCAGTACCGCCGATTCTCTTCCCTACGTGGGCTTGTCGTGAGCCGTGCCCCCCGCTCTGACTAGATTTCGCTCTCGTCTCGCATTTCTGGGAATACCATGGCCGTGGCTGGTCCCTCGTGGTGGAGGAACATTGTGACCTTCCCCGAACCGGTCGCCTTCCTGGGGTGTTGTATTTGTCCGGTGAGTTGTTCCCATCTCCTATCAAGCTACCGACGAGGCGAGTGCTTCCACTTCCGCTTCAGATTGCTTCTCGATCGCTGGGCCCCGCCGACCCCGGTGGCCCGTCGTCCGCATCTTCGTGCGGGTCCGGCATCCTGTAGGATTAGCTGCTCCCCGCCGCGGTTCCTAGTTGATACCATCGAGAATCGAAATCGCTTATATGTGTAAGAACAAATGCTCCTACGTACCGCGCCAACCGATGATGCCTTTTTCAACAGAACTGGCCGGAGCGCGGTGGGGCCGCTACCGGACCCGGTTGTTTGTGGGCCGATGCAAAGGCCCTGATCGCCTCACTGAGGCAAGATCGCGGCACCTGGGCCGACCACAGCCCGACAAAGCACTTCTCCGCAAAAAACAAGGAAGAAGGGGGCAAAGGAATGCTGCCCAGGGCCGCCCGATGCCTAAGCCGCTTTCGCCCCGGGAGAAAAGAGTCACCGCCTGAGGCTCAGCTTTTGCATACCTTTAGTGCTGGGAGCGGTCTTGTATTTGTACGGGTCAAGTCTCATTTGGACGACATGATTAGGTTCTTCTTCTGAGGATAAGTTTCTCACGTAGCTATCCTTAGATTCAGCAATGGATTAGTCAAAGGAGTTTACTTGGAATAATCCTCCTTCCTTATTGGGCGATATTCCACTAATGGTTTTTCACTGCTTTTCCTTCCCTTTATAATAGGACTTGATAGGACGTCTCTTAAGGAATATTCTATCATTTGTATTTGTAGAGATATAGTTTGACTGGCCGTGTATGGGCCTTCCTGTTCTTCCAATTCCATGTTCTGGACTTAACGGGCTGGGCTTTTGTTTGGGCTGTTATGGAAGGATATGTACATGGCCCGACTTCACCGGGGCTCTTTTCGGGGCCGGCGAGCCGAAAATGCCCGACCCAGCTCTTTATCCTACCAACTATATTACATTCGAGAAAGTTTTGAAAAGACAAGAGCAGTGCTCAAGTAAACCGTCACTTCTAGGAAAATTCTTCACAACGACAATATTATCAACGAGGGAGTTTTGAGTGTACAAGTCCAAAATTGTCATTGTAATATTGATTCTTAGTGGATGATTCAATGTCTGGGCATGAGCCCGCAGATAAAATGTGGTGCACCGAATTACTTAACAATTTCTTGATTTCCCTTTTATTTTCCTTACATTTTTTTATAATCACAATATGATTTCATTCATTGTTATTGTCATTACAATTATGTTACCAGTGTTATAACATTGATCAGTAACATCTGAATATAAAACTACATAGACATCTGAATATAAAACTGACCCAAAGACATTGAAATCATAATATTTTTATTGTTTGTTAGAAAATAAATTTGAATAAGGGCATGTTTTAAATTTTCGATATTTAGCTCAAAAATAAATAAAAAAAAGCTGATAAATATTCATAAATCTAGTGTACTTTTTATCATATGAAAGTATATTTTGAATAAACACATTTAAAATATTTATAAATTATGAATTCAAACTGAAAGTGCTTCTTGAAAAGATACTCTCTAAAATTTCAGAAATTTTGATTGAAAGTGTCTTTTGAACCACACTTTCATAATTATAAAATTTTTGAATTTATATTAAAAGTGTCTTTTGAAGAGACACTTTACTTTTTTGAATCTTCATTACAAGTGAAAAGTCTTTGTAGAAGAAAAAAAAACTACATTAAAAGGGATTATTTTTCAAACTATATTTTTTTTAGATTTATTTATAATTTTTGTATTATTTTTCTAAAACTCCACATGTTTTGTCGTTGGGAATGAAGAATGATAATATGAGGTTATTTTTTATTAATTATATTTGAATGATTTAAAATGATAAATAATAATAAAAGAAAAGAAAATGAAATTCTATATATGAATGAACCTTATTGTTGAATCATAATCAAATCCCAGATATAAACTTGTTGAATTAATGCACGAGTATTTTTTAAGACATGTATACTAAATTATGGGAAAAGTTACAAAAAAAACCCCTTTTGTGCTCTTCCAAATCTCCCATTTACACCTTTTTTTTGTTTAATTTAAAAATATCTTTATGTTATAAAATAGAAGAACAAGAGAGCGAGAGATATAGAAGAAACAGGGGAGAGATTTCTTATTCCTTCATATGTATTGTGACTCATACAAAGGCTCCCTATTTATAGGCTCAGATGATGAATACATTAATGTGTATATAAATACGTAACCTACACATCCGTAACCTACACATTCGTAACCTATATACATCAATGTACCTATTAATATCGAGATTAATGGAGAGTTTATGGACATCCATAATATTGTTCATAATACTCCCCCTTGGATGTCCATGATACTACCTCATTAAAAACCTTACCAAGAAAACCCAGTGGGACAAAACCATGGTGAAGGAAAAAAGAGAACAGTATAAAAAAAAATTTACTCCCCCTCTTCTCAACATCACTTTAAATCTCTAAGCCTGTGCATTCCAATGCTATGAACTAGCCTTTCAAAAGTTGCAGTAGGTAGAGCCTTGGTGAATAAATCTACTAGATTATAAGTTGAAACTAAATTGATTGAACAAGAAGAACACCTCTTTGTAGACTATGAGTGAAAAGAATTTTGGTGATATATGTTTGTTCTAATTCTCTAATGTACCCATTTTTTAATTGAACAATGCATGTAGCATTATCTTCATACAAGGTCGCCGGAACCTGCCGCACAAACCACATGACCTCGAATATGATGTATTACACTTATCCAAAACATTCCCAACTTGTCATGAATTTGCTAAGATCTCTGCATGATTAGAAGATGCAAGGTAGAATTGATTGTTTCAGAATGCCATGAAATGGTCAGGACACCACATGTGAACAAATAGCCCGCTCAGGACGTGGTTATCATGAGGTCGACATATCCCACATCTGCATAACCAATTAATTCCCGCTTGGGTACATTGATAATATAGGCCCATATCCATCGTATTCAAGATACCTCAATATAAGCTTAACTCCATTCCAATGTCTTCTTGTTGACAAGAACTATATCTTGCTAATAAATTTACGTAAAATGATATATCAGTCGCGGTATGACTTGGTAAAGATACATTAGTGCTCCAATAGCACTAAGATATGGTACTGTGACCAAGAAGTTCTTCATCATCCATCCTAGGCTCAGAAGGATCTTTTATTCACATCTAATGACCTTAGAAATCATTGGAGTGCTCCATGGATGGTATACATTATCCATATAGAATCGTTTCAACACCTTGATATATGTTTGATTGATGAACAAAATCCATTCTAAGTGTTCAACTGGCAAAACCAGCAAAGGTTTGCTTTTTCTCCCAGATTTTCATCTCAAATTCTTTTCTTTAAGTTGACTAACGCTCAAATCTCATTCGAGTTCCAATAATATTCAGTCATCAACATAAACTCCGCAATTATAACAACAAACTCCTGGATCCAAGATCTTAATAAATAATATATGGGCAAAGGGGGATCATTCTTATACCTTTTCGCAGAATAAATATTCACTAACACGACATAATACTACACATGCGCCCAGATTGTTTCTCTAACCCATATAGAGATCTCAGATAATTTTATTGAGTAAAGCCCTCGAGACCTCGAATTATGTTGCAATTTTAATCCTTCTCCGATTTTCATGTAAATGTCATACCATGGTCTATATAAATAAGCCGTAACTACATCCATTAAACACATACCAAGTTTTTCATGTATTGTTAGGCTAATTAAATATCGAAAAGTAATTGCATCCACTACAGGGGAATACGTCTCTTCATAATCAATGACAGGTCTTTGAGAGAATCCTTGTGCAACTAATCGCGCCTTATACCTGACAACTTTATTTGTCGCTTCTCGCTGCACAAATACCTACTTGTATCTCATGGGTGTTTGAAACCATCAGTGTAAATACAATAGAGGACCAAAACTTCGTGGTTTGGAAAGAGAATTAATTTCGTCTAATTGCATCTTTCCATTTCAAGAATCATCTCTCCTCGTCTACATTCCTACGACTTTGGCTCAAGGTCCCTTACTGTCACTAATGAATGTTGAGTGCCACATTATAGGCAAATATATCATCGACGTCGATTTATTCCGATTCCACCTTGGCTTTGGGGGTCATGACATAGTTTATCTAGACTTCGATTGTCACAAGCTTCGTGTATCTCGAATTTCTTCTCGAATTACAACCGGGGACTCTTCTAGAGCCATAAATTCTCAATCCTTGATCCTTTGATCCTTTCTTTCTCGAGGATTTTATCTTAGAACCAACCGACGACTCACGCTTTACCGATGCTTTAGGTTCATTAGCAACAAATTGGCCTATAGTGGACATCAATTTAATCGAGCATTAGGCAAATGGTATGTAAAAGATGTAGTTACTCTCTCTTTGATTAGTAAACGATCCGCAATTGGATTTGCTAAATTTTGCAAATGAATAATCTTTTGAATCTGGTAGTTCACATTCCTTTATGCGAGGGTCAAGATGAGACAACGACAATTGATTCCAGAATTCAACAACTTTTTTCTTTCTGAATCACATTTTCTTTCTTTAAAGTTGGAAAATCCGATTCATCAAAATGACAATCAAGAACGAGCCGTAAATAAATTCTCTGATGTCTCTAAATATTTGATTATCGATGGAGATTCATATCCAACATATATTCCCTAATCTTTTCGGGACCCATCTTAGTGCGTTGTGGTGAGTAATCGAACATATACCGCACACCCAAAAATCCTTAGATGGGAAATGATTTGGTTCTCGATCAAAACCAATTGTAGCTGAGAGAACACATGATAAATTTGTTGGTCTAATACGACCGTCGCTTGCATGCAAAATAGCATGGCCTCAAGCGTGGTTGGGAGCTTGGCCTCATTAGTAATGGCCTTGCAATCAATTGAAGGCGTTTAATAAACGATTCCGCAAGACTGTTTTGTGTATGAACATATGCTACAGGATGTTCAATTTCAGCTTATTCCAATAGACAACACAATCATTAAAAGCTGGGGAAGCAAGTAAATTCTCCAGCATTGTCAAGACGAATTGACTGACCGCATAACTGGAAAATGAGCCTGTGAATCGAATTATTTGAGCAAGCACCGAGAAATGCTCGGGTTACGTGCTGATAATAAACGTATTATGTGACCATCTCGCTGATGCATCAACGTAATCATAAAATATCGAAATGGTCCATGGTGGATGAATAGCCCACATATATCCCTTGTATACGCAAAAATGCAAGGGGTTCCGCTCTCTATTTTACTGTGATGGCCTTATAATTAACTTCCCGAGAACAAGCAAAGACATGAAAATTCATCGACAAAAAATCTGATTTTTCTGAATGCCCACTTGAATTTTAATGATTCTCCGCATCATTAGTAGACTGTGATGTCCCACTGGTCATGCCAAATAATAAAATTATTTTCATTAGTAAACTTCTAGTTTACGATGGCATGTGCCTTAATTGTGCTTATGTTTGTGTAGTACAAACCAGAGGAAAAGACGGGTAATTTTTCCAATATATTTTTCTTACCCAAGACAACGTCGGTAATATATAAATACTCAGTGTTGTCTTCATTCGTAGTCTCAATATGATATCCATTTCGCTGAATATTCTTTAAACTCCACAAATTTCTTTGAAACTTTGTAGAATATAATGCATCATCAATATGAATTTTTGTTCCTCCGGGTAACAATATATTAGCTCTTCCGGAACCCTCAATCAATTTTGCACTACCCGATATTGTATTCACATCTGATCCTTGCATTATTAAAAAGGAAAAGAATTTTTTATCCTTAAGTATAGTATGCGTTGATGCACTATCTCATGACACATATCATTGTCACCGACGAGGATCCTACCAAGGAGTTTCATATTCTTCATGAGAAACAAGATATATAATAAGAAAATCATAAAATAACACATAACAAAAACAACTTTCATTATTCAATAGTACGACGACTTACATAACAGTAGACCCAAATACATAAATATAAACGGGAAATATTTTATTTTTGGAGATTTTCATCACCAAACAAGTGCTCAATATTCGCTTCAGGCTAAATAAAGAAATCAATTCTGAATATTTCCTAAAGCCTTTTTCACGATATCGTCACAGAGCACATTGGTGCATGAAAAGTGGAGAATGTTTTCTCCAACATATCCTCATCGCACTTTTTCTCCACATAACTCCACTGAGAACCGATTCTAAATATTGTCGAGTTATACTCACTGGGCGCATTTCAAATCTGCGCCCCAAATGCATCCAAATGCCATAGCGAGCTTTGAAGAATTCACTGCTTCTCGATGTTCATACTCTTTCCTTCAAACTGCCCATAGAACAAGTGGATCCTTTACAAAGGAGGTATTCAAATTTTCAACTTTATGAAGGGTGACGACGAAGAAAAATCATCGTCTACTTTTTCGAATGGATGTTGTATTCTTTTTCTTTAATTGTATTTCAAGACCATTTGCATCTAGATGGATTTCAGATCTAGTATCCATGACAAGAAATTCTTTCCCGTGATATCAAGAGCCACAAATTCCAATTTCGTAAGATTCGACATAATAATACTATTATAGATATATGAAATATATTAAATATTAGATAAGATAATAATATTGTAAAATAAAAAGAGATAGTTGTATATATACATCAAGAAATATACTTCAAGATATTTCTGAAATCAACAGAGTTTCCCGTGGTCGATAAGTTATAAAATAAGAACAAGAGAGCGAGAGATATAAAAGAAACAAAGCTTATAGATTTTATTCCTTCACGTAGTATTGTGATCTATACAGCGTTCCATATTTATGCGCTTAATACTACTTAATACATTAATGAGATATAAATACGTAACTTATACATCCGTAACCTACACATTCGTAACCTATATACATCAATGTATATTCAATGTACCTATTAATATCGAGATTAATGGAGAGTTTATGGACATCCATAATATTGTTCATAATACTTTAATGTTTATCTCCGTAGCTCAAGGCCGTGAAATTGTCATGCGATGTTGTTAAAATTGTGTCCTAACTAACATTAAAAATTTGGGGGCTTTACTTTAGAAAAAAAAAACCCTAATTATGATTAGATTTAGGGCAAACAATTCTTTCTCATGAAATTCAGCATTATCTCCATCACTATTTTGATCTAATCTCCACTATAAGCTAGAGATCCAGTCGAATAATTTTCTACTTTCAAATAATTATTAGGTTCAAGACTATTTTTCCGAAGATGGAGATTAATCATTCTCAAAACCGACGATCTTGAGGTGGCTGGTTTTTTTAATTAATGCTGGTAGTAACTTTGCTAATAAGATTATGACTATTTAGTCGTTTGTTTTTTCTAAAAAAATCAACTTCTTAATTTTTATCCAAAATTTAAAATAATAAATTTTTAAATAAAACTTAAAAAATATATATGTTTTTATTTAATTAACATGAAAACGACATGAAAAGCTTAATTGACTACAAAGAATATAATTTTTTATATTATATTATATAGTTTTTTCTTAATAGAGAAAAACATTAAAAAAAAAGTCGATATGCTGAAAGCAAATTGCTTTCCACAAAAAACAAAAAAACAAACGTTATCTTACACTTTAATAACATCATCAAAAGTAGTTGACTCTCTTATCTTGTTATACAATCCAAAACCCAAACATATTTTGCGAGTAAGGACCAAAAAGACAACTCACAACAGCACAAACAGTATGGCAAATCTTCAATTATGAACCGAAAATTCAAATGACAATAATTTGAAGCAAATTAAACAAATGAGTCGGTTTTATTGGTTAGAAAAACATATGGGTTTACCTTGCTTTCGTCTTTTTTTTTCTCCCCATAATTTGAAGGAGATTATCTCAAGCACAGAGCTAGAGCTACCAGATGGTGGACATGGTCTGTGACCGGCACGGGCATTTCAACAATCCATTGAAGCAACAGTAAGAATATCACGCGGGTGTTCTTTGGTCCTTTTGCAGTTTTTTAATTTATTGTAATTAGGGCTTGAGATGTAATTAGGGTTTTTTATTTTCCCAAATTAAACCTTTAAACTTTTAATGTTAATTAGGGTAAAATTTTAGTCACATCAACCGCTCATGTCACAATTTTGTAACTAAATTAACGTGTTTGATCCGTTTAAAGGGATTAAATTGAATTAGTGAGGATCAATTATGCTTTAAGATTAAATGAGACCCCTTATTTAATAAAAAGTCCACCAACTCATACAAATTAAACATAAAGACATATGTTTTGAAGAGACAAAAATACTCTCCCTTCCTTACAAACCCAACATCTCCTTGGTCACAGGCACCCCTACAAACTACTTAACCTTCCATACACCCAGTTTTTTTTGCCATTTCTATTTTATAATTTTAATATTATTCATTATTTTATATTTTCTTTTATTAATTATTATTTTTATATTTACTTTTAAATATATAAATACATTAACTTACTTATTAAATATATTATAATAATATTGGATTATAATATATATATATATATATATATATATATATATATAATAACTTTTATTTATAATAATTTCTTTATTTCATATTAGAATCTTATTTTTATTACTTAAATATTATAAATTTTATAGACCTAAAATGTGTATGCCTTAAAACTCCGGTGGGGTCCGCTGTACGCACCGCCAACCCACTGAACACTTCGTGGAATGCCTGGGTGACCACATCTCTCACGGGGTAACCCGCAGTCTCCTTTCAGACGAGCTCTACCCAAATACAATACTCAGAATATAACCCGTCCCAATCAACATCAATCATACGAGAGCCTATATCTGAGTAAAACGGCCTCTTGGGCCCATACCACAATACTCACTGCTAAATATCTATATCCAACTATATCCAATTTGTTTCTAAGTAGCTCAAATTTACTTATATACAACATATATATTAAATTGTAATTTTAATACATGTCATACATCATAAACTAAAGTCACAATCCGTCTTTCTTCTAAACCTCTGTCTCTAGGACGAAATGCCCCCAGACGCCTCCTCCTTCAGACTGGTGAAATAATATCCGACAGCATGGAAATGAACGTCAAGAAATGCGGACCACCCTAAGCGCTACTTCCACCTGCCAGAATGCAGAACGCTCTGTAATAAACACATCCAAGAAACGCACGATCCTAATTAACGCCCAACTTCGTGACTCGAGCCATCGACTTCCTCACACTCGCCTAAGCCTCGTATGAGAATTATTATGTTTATTTGTCTAAGTGACAACCTCCACGTATATATATATCACACCCAATGCCTCCGACCATTGATATTATTTGTGGACTATCCGATGTATATCAATCAGACACTCCATTTATCGATATTTTTAATATACTACCCTCCGATAATTACTATTTTTAATAACCTCTCCGAATAACCATTTTCTGTGATCGTTTCATGCACTCACCATCGTCTCTTAGTGGTGTTCTGTTAGCATAATAATACATGAATGTCAATTCCAATACAATTTATATCACATGAAAATATATCAACATGCATATTTATTAAATTCAATTCACACAATCACAAGCCAGCGTGAATTCGCAATTCGCAAAATTATTTCAACACTATTTCTACATGAACTTCTCGCTACTTAATTCCAAAATCACAAATCATCTGCCCACTTAGCGAACTTGCCACTGGGCCATTCCCTACCATCCAACCCAATACATGATTTAATACAAAATTGCAAAAATTTAACAACCTAAATCAGCTTCGTAAGGTAAATACTACCGCTCCATTTGAGTTTCAACAATTTGAGAATAATCTTATCCCAAGATTCGGGATCGATCAAACGGCCCCCTCACGGCCTCATCTCACCAAACATCGACAAAGTAATTCTAAAGCACGAATAAAACCCAAGTAGGAGAAACTCTACCCCGGCTGAGTTTGAGGAAACTCCCAACTGTACTCACGGCCTCTCCGCGAGAGTGCCCCTTCTGTCCCGACGACGCCGACTAGCCGATCTCCCGCATTTTAGAGTAGAAGGTACTTCTTAAAAAATAAAATCACAAAAAACTGCTTCCGCTCCCGCTTTCGCATCGCGCCAAATTCGGTTGTTTTAATTTGTTCAAGAAGAAGCACTCATTCCTATTTTGTCATTTTCTAACTTAAACAATTTCAAAAATGACCATTATGTCCTCTCTTTCCTGTCCACTTGATATTCGCACCATCTCTACGGCCCATTTTCATCATTTCTACTCATGCCACTTGCATGGCATATGACATTGTTATACGCGATTTTCGTCAGACGAAAATCGTTTTATGGCACCTGAACCGCGATGCCTCGAAACGTAAATCTCGACCGCCTCGAATTCAATAAATTTCCACGTGCTAGCTAGATTTCGCGAGACGATTCCAACGGTGAAATCCATTTCGTCATTCGAGATTTAGAAAATAAATTCTGGATTTTTTAATCGAAATTACAATTTCAGAAATGAACATTATTTATTTTTCCGTAAATTAGAACTCCCATTCTGGGTTTTACATTCTCCTCCTTAAAAGGAATTTCTGCCCCGAAATTATGGACAATCACAATCACTGCGATGCATATAACGTGCACTCTTACCATACAAACATCATTTAAATCTTAAACCACTGCCTACACTCATCCCTAAACAAAGGATAAAAAGGCCCGCATCGTGTCCCCCTCACGCTCCCACGCTGATTCCTCCACTCCATAGTGCCACCATAACACTACTAAATTTCATAGTCTCGCGTCACAAAACCCGATCACGACCATCCAAATGCACACTACCCCTCTCAGCGTCCCATCAAATCACAACTCAACTGCTCCTCAACCACCACATGAGCCTCTGACCGAGTATACTTCCGGAGCATGGAGACATGAAATACCTCGTAAACACCCGACATGCTGGGCGGTAAAACCAACTCACGCTACAAGGCTCATCATCCGAGTATCTCGAAAGGCCCAGGGATTGAATCTCAATAGCTTCCCACGTCGCGAACCCGACACCACTCCTTAAATCACCGATAAACGTGATCACCAACCCGAACTCTAAGGGCCGACGTCATACATCCGCATAGCCTTCTCATTCCGCTCCGAGCCTGAGAAGACGCTCGCGATCGCTTCACCTTCTCCGAGGTGTACTGAATGATCAGACCCGCGATGGAGCTCTCTCCCTACCTTGGTCCAACATAATCCAGCGACTCCACATGGCCTCCCATACAATGCCTCATATGGCGCCTATCCGTATACTCGCCCGATAACTATTGTTGTAGGCGACCTACCAAGAGCAATTGCTCTTGTACCCTTAAAACCCGTGACGTATGTCAGCAGCTGCAGGTCCCTCTAACACCCATAGGTTAATCCACACAACGTGTAACCCTACACAACCCTTACTTGTGTGTAAACGCGACCTTCCAAGGTCACAATCATCGATAGTCCAATGGACCACAACCTAATCCATGCCTCATGAATGAGATCCATATAACACCGGTTCTTGCCGTCTCACCAACACCCAACGTACCTAATGGGTATCCAAATCTCGAGTCACTCCCGACTCCTATCATCCAACTTTAAGTCTACATGATAACTCCGTCCGTGTGTGTTTTCATCTCAGTCACTCCACTCCATCACTAAACTCTAAGTCTATGTGATACTCGACTCGTGTGTTTTCTGCTTCAGCAACATAATCTCTTCGCTTACACTTCGAGCCCTGTTACATTCACACACATAAATTGGGGATATCTCCTGGCTCCTACACCCCACACCTGAACGATATCTCCCGGTATCTTACACCCTAACCTGTGCTTCTCACCTTAGGGGATTTGATGTTCTTTGCTTTGCACACAATACACTCTCAATTACTCTTCACTTCCTGATTCGAACTATGAGTTTTCATTGGACGTAGTCCTAAAGACAAACTCAACCCACACTCACCAAGAGTGGTGAATGACCGTACCGTGCACCCACACCCGATTCGACGCGATGTTACTGTGCACATAAACGCAATAATGCCACATTGTGACACCCAATTCCGGGGTCCACCATGAGCAGAGTCTTGGAGATCTCCCACTCATAATCCCGACCTATCATATCAACTCTCACCCTACATCCTAGGGAAGAACATCTATACCTGGCTTCTCTAAAAGCTCCTTAACTCTGCTCCAAACTAAGGCCGGTCTGCATGACAACCCAGCTAAGGTCCCAATTACTGACAACCCGATGGCTGTTAACTCCTCCATGTCAAGGATGACATCAACAACCAATATGTCTACTACCCCAAGGTCCACTACGCTCACAAGCAACTCCGATTCATCTCGACTTCAACCCACATCGCCCCTTCTCTCGCTCATTCAGCTATGCTTCAGAGGCACTAAACTCGAAACCGGTTCCTCCTCGACCGCACAGGTGTGGAGGAATGAATCGTATATTCTCCTCGTTCTACAAATGAACCGGGACTACGTTGTCCCAAAGTCCCGGGATCCCCGCCTTAGCAATCCGATCTCATACGCCAACCCGGGTCCCGGTCCCGAACTCGTGTGAAGGTCTCCGCCCTTCCCAACTAGAAGAAGCTCCAACCTCCTCTGCTACCAACAACACCCGCAGATCCCGAGGCTCCGAGCATCATCTGATCTCTCATGGTCATTGTCCCCAAACCATGGAGTCCATATCCAGAGGGGCTTAAGTCCCACGATCCCGCCCGAATGGATAACTTCATCCCATTCTCGACCAATACCCAACCAATCCTAAGAAACTATGTATTCAAGATCGGCCCGGCCCCCAACCTATCACCGCCATCTCTTCAAGGACCACACTCTGAAGTGCCGACATCATGTCCCAAAATCTCACCTCAAGAAGCCAAATCACTTATCGAACTTAAGGCGATGTACCGATGGTCCCTTTTAACAACTGTGAAACAACTTTGATACTCATGCTCCCACTCTAATTATTATTATTATTTTGAATATATGGTTCATATTGCATTATTCGGGTTCGTTTTTATCCCAAAACAATTTTTTTTTCAGTTCACTTTATTTTAAATGAACTTAGTCAACTCCATTTCGACTTCCGAGATTTTCGCAAAAATCTCGTCCCTAAGTCATCGATAGCTTATCACCCGTAAAATCAGAATATTCTACTTGTCTCGCACTCGACCGAAAACTTCTCTTTCTTCTCGGCTCGGTTAGGATTTCTGTGAGACTAATTTAACTACAAGAGTCTGCTTTCGTCATTCGAGATCTAGAGAATTTTCTAAGCTTCCCTAAACTCTTCTAGTAATTTATTATTTTTATTATCATTTTGCCATTTTTGAAAATTTCTAATTTTCCCTGCTCTGTATTCTCCCCCCCCCCCTTACCGTAATTCCCGTCCCTAAAATTCACACATACTAAAGACACACAAACACATGCATATGCAAGATTATTCTAATGCCAATGATTAGACCACGCACCTTCGTCCTTAAATAGTAAAGGATATGTGACCCGCATCTTGTCCTCGCGTTCCCACATTGCTTCCTCTACGCCTCGGTGTTACCACAACACTTTTTACTAACCGCACGGTCTTGCGTCGCAAAACCTTATCCCGGCTATCTAAGATACGCATTAGCCCCTCCTTGAAGGTCTCATAAGTGTCAACAGTAATCTCTCCCCAATCCACTACATGAGTCGATCCGGAGAGCATTCTAACATGGAGACGGAACACCTTAGCGGACACCCGATAAACTCCTGGGTGGTAGCAATTCAACCGGAGAGTAGCCAGCCTGGCAATCTCCGAGCACTCCCGAAGGGCCCAGTATACCCCAACACTCAGCCTTCCCTTGCTTGCCAACCCGACCACCTCTTAGGCATCACATTTAAGAAGACGATCACCCACCTCCCAAACCCCAGAGGCCCAGCCGCCTCTGGAGTAGCTCTTCCTGGTCCCGCTTATGAGCCAAGAAGGCGCTTTGGAATCAAATCCACCTTCTCAGAGGTGTCTCTAATCATATCTGGACCAGTGATAGAACGCTCTCCCATTTTTATCCAACAGATCAGTGATTGACATGGCCTCCTATATAAGGCCTCATAGGGTGCCATCTGAATACTCACCTGATAACTGTTGTTGTAGGCGACCCACTATGCCGTTCTCCCAATACCCTTGAGATCCAAGACACATGCACGCAGCATGTCCTCTAAAATCTGTATGGTCGTCTTCGACTGACCATCTATCTAAGGATGAAATGTTGTGCTCATCATCAACTGTGTACCCATGGCCTTTTGGAAACCCTTCCAAAAGTGTGCCGAAAATTTGGGATCCCTGTCTGATATGATAGAGATTGGTACTCCATGTAGCCGAACAATCTCACGAATGTATAACCCAGAGAATTTCAGTGTGAAGGTCATCCATGACGCTAGAAAGTGTGCCACTTAGTGAGCCATTCCACTATAACCCATACCTGCATCACGCCTCCGCGGTGTCTCAGGTGTACTGGCAAACCATCGGGACCTACTCCCACTTCCATCAGCTCACCTTTAATGTATCGGAGTAGTCCCATTGGCCCGATGCTCATTTGCCTACCGACACGTGAGATACCGGCCGAACAAAATCTCCAACGTGTCGCTTCATTCCGGCCTCCACACACCGCAACGGCATCCGACATCTTCGTGCACCCGATGCACAAAGAAAACGAGAGCAAACTCCCGAGGATCTCCTCTCTCAAATCGGTCCGCTGGGGAACCACAACCCGTCCCCTATACCGAAGACTACCATATGTGTGGATGGCCCAACCTTCTGGCCAATTGCAGACTCCAACAAAGAACTTCACCCCTGAATGGGACTATATTTCGCTGGCCCTATCCTTCGACTCAATCACCTTGCTCAGTAGGGATGGCATAACTACCAAACTCCCTAGTGCTCCCTGAGCGGTGATCAATCAGACTGCTCAAACCATCCCACAAGCCCCAAGCATCCGCCACTCCTGAAATTACACTAGCCAGCATTCTCAGACTCGACTCTACGCATCACCAATTACATTCATTTCTACCGCATGCAAAGTGAAAGTCATAATCCTCCCGTACACTTCATCCCTCCACGTTGCCTCATAAGTTGAGGTCCCTACCGTAAAGATATACCTCAGACTCTTGTGGTCTAAAAATACCTCAAACTACTCACCATACATATAGTGGCGCAAAATCTTTAAGGCAAAGACTATGGCTGCCAACTCCGAATCATGTGTAGAGTGATTCTGCTCATGATTCTTTAGCTGTCTGGAACCATAAGCCACAACCCTCTCGGACTGCATCAAGACACATCCCAGTCCGTCCATAGAGGCATCACAATACACCGTGTACCTCTGTCCATGTTCTAGGACTATCAGAATAGGAGCTATAGTAAGCCTCATTTTCAATTCCTGGAATGCCTTCTCACACAGGTCATTCCACTCAAATTTTTTTGACCTCTTTCCTAGTAAATAGAACTAGAGCGCTCCAAGGTGAAGTGCTCGGTCTAATTAAACCCTTGTCTAACAATTATTGCAGTTGGACCTTGAGTTCCCGTAACCACTGCCATCCATGAGGAGCCATGTAAATGGTCAGACGCATCAGGTGTAACTCAATGATAAAGTCCACATCCCTGCGTGAAGGTAATCCCGTAGCTCATCCGGAAAAACATCCTCATACTCGCAAACTACCCGAGGTAGACTCCACCCCGTCTCACCTCGTCCCTCCTCCAGCAGAAGGGTTTGCTAGCCACCCCATCAACTGTCCACTCCATCTAGAGTCGTGCACGGTCTGGGGTAAAGCATCATGCTTCTCCCTCTGAAACGTAACACCATAACATCCTCTGTGTAGGCTGTAACCCACCTACGATCACAATCAATGACGACTCTATAATATCAACCGCCCCTCCTAAGGAGGACTCCCAACCGATAGTCCATAACCTCAGTCCACAAAGGAGTAGAATCCCTAAGATCTCTGACTCACTATCCTTACATACCTGATCACTCTCACCTTAGTTCCTAAGGGAGAATTTCCAAACAACGACTTCCTAAGCCCAAACCTATCACACAAGATCCAATAATGAACATGATGCATCAAACAACATATGCAAGTAAAACGTGACCCTCGCATATCCGGCTGATCTCAAGACGCCTACCAGGGTACAATGGCATAGACACGCCCCTGGTTCCCGTCCCGTCCGTGGAGCCCTCGTCCCCGACTCCACTCCAAAATCTGGCCCCTCTGACCTATTTGTGTAGCCGAAGGCGCCTGTGCAGCACCCTGAGACTGATACTAGTCCCTCTAGCCTTGCACTAGGTGAGAAGGAACAAACTGTGTTCGTACTTGTCCCACTGATGACTGGGATTGCGCTGTCCCATAACTTTGGGATCTCTACCTTTATGGACAATCCCGTCTCATGTGCCCAGGCTGATGGTAATAGAAACATGTCATCGGCCCTGGTTGACTCAGACCGGGCCGGGGACAGGTCCCGTGTCTTTCCCAAACTCAAAGAAGGCCGATCCTCCTTCCTCACCAAAGACTGCAGATCTCGAATGCCCCATGCGTCCTCCATCTCTTTCTATGGCCAGAGCTGTCCTGACAATAGAGTCCATATCCTGTAGGTGGAGGCCCACAATCTTGCCCCGAATGGACAACTTCAGTCCATTCTTAAATCTCATGACCTTGGCCATGTCTGTGGCCACATAGGCATCACTAAAACGTGCCAACTTGATGAATCTGGCCACGTACTCCATCACTATCATTGTTCCCCCGCCGACCTCTGTGAACTCTCGCCTCGGGCCGGAAAATACTTGTCTACAAAGAGCCCATGGAACTCTACCCAAGTTATTGCCTCTACGTCCCGAGAGGTCTTAGCCCGGGCCCCACCACACTCAGACTCCACCTCTAGCCGAAAACGCACCCGCAAATTCGATCCTCATAGCGTTGGAGGTAATCTCCATAGCTTCTAATACCTTCTCAATCTACCGGAACCAATGATCTGCCACCATCGGATCCCCTCCCCCTATAAAGGTCGGAGGATGATGTGACTTAAACCTCTGGAGGTTACTCGGACCTCCCTAACTACCACCGACTAGCCTACGAATGGCAATACCAGAACCCAACAAATTTCAAGAAAGGCCCAACAAAAAACAAATTTGCGCCCGACTTGCACCTCGTGGAAGACCCCACGTCCCGTCCTCGACTTGTCATCTCACATGTCAAATGACAACAAACTTTATTTAATTTCATTTCAGTCTAACTAGTAATGCACATGCTAATTACTAATAGACTTGACAACCATGAATTGACCCGTTCATCACTTAAGTGGTGCTCATTGCCAACCACTCTTTTTTTTTATTTATTTCAATAAAATTCAATACTTTCCGGTTCATTCCATTTTTCAAACCCCTAAGGTTATGGTTCCTAACCTTAGCATTCCACTTTTTTTTTCTTCTTCAAGGTCATAACCACACAATCACATTTCCTATAATGCCACTCAATCAGCATATCACTGCACTTGGTACACACATTACAAAGCAATTACAAACATGGTTGACATACCAATCACAACATGAGTCACTATGCATGCAATGGTCTAAACCCGTCCCATGAATCTCCTAGGTATTCGTGGTACTCTAAACTCCGATAGCGGCGCATGCCGTATCAATTTAATCGCAATAGCCATGACCTAAGCCCATGTCCCTCAAGCCCTAGGTAGTTGTATACCTATGCTCTAATACCATGTTGTGAGCTATGACACCCTTATCTCGGGGATCCCGTTGACAACCCGTCAACCTATGAAATTCCTGTGGATTTCGGGTTACCTGATACCATTACTAAGAACCCATTTTATCTAGATCCATATTTCCACAAAAAAAAAAAAATTCCAAGCGTAATCTCCTTTGTTCTGGGAAGTCGCACTCCAACATAACCCGCATAATTACACGGCAACTTGACCCAATATTATACAATGACCACACCGGGTCCACATACGAGTAAAAATGGCCACATAGGGCCCATTTATCCATACTCAAACATATAAGCACATGACTATAAAACCATAGTCCATAAGAGTTTAAATTACATCACTCTTATAATAAACACAACCCATATATATTTATAAAATATAAATATCAAAAGCCATAATCCGGCTTTCTTCTCAATCTTGGCTTCTAAGGAGCGTCGTCCACTGGTAACTGTCCTGCACCTGAAATGTGGTCCCACGACAGGGTGAACAATGCCCAGTAGAAAATTCTCCTACATGGGCTACTCCCCGCCAAAATGCACATGAAATGGCGTACATAACACATCAAACCATATTTCATATAAATAATGCAATCCTATATGGAATGTTCCGTGTTATGCATGAGTTGAGACTCCTCATGCCCACAACCCGAGTCCCAACCGACTCCCTCACACTTGCAACGCCAAGTGTTAAAAACCAATCATTAGTGTTTCACCCACTGACTTAAACCATTGGACTACCCTCAAATTTTAATTTATCAAATCCTCAGGTTTATTTGTCATGAATTTTCTGGGGGTCTTACCGCAGCTTCGTGACGCTCTTCCAACACCTCGAACTTTCATCACTGAATTATGTCTAATCCTGAATAACATTCGTGGCCTTCACCCTAAGGGGATCGCCCATCTTTGCTTCAACAATAACACACGTGATTTATTATTATTATTATTGTTTTACCCAACCGTAAGTTTTAATTGTGGACGTTGTCCCATTTTTGAGCTCACCACACATTCACCAAGAATGGTGAATAACAGTACCATGCACACACACCCGACTCGACGCGATGTGACCGTGCATATGAAATGCATGATGCCAATGCATTTTCCTTCATGTTACATGTATATATAAGTGCTACATAAAACATTAATACATCATGGACAATTATAATTTGTACATATAATTTATATCCATGCAATCTATGTTAATATATCAAATAGCATATATTAACATGATTTTTACACACAACAACATGTTATTTAATCTTTTACAACAATAACACACAAAATGGCCCGAATCTCGGACCCATATAAAACAAGGCACCTCGTCCCCTTCACGTTCGCCACCGACCATTGGATAGCAAGACATACAAAACCCATAGACATCGCATCGGATCAAAACCAAACACACCAATTCAAACTCCGTCGAAATGCCTTTGGAAATTTTAGCCTGGACTGTCACCGAAATTCAACCCGAACTGTCCGAAAATAGTCCAAAAAATTCTTAAAATTTTTACACTCGGGCCCAAAAATTGAGGATCGAAATTTAAGGCCTTTTACTGCCTCTAGGCTAACTTAAGCCATTAAATGGCCTTTAGACTAAAAAATAACATAAGTGTAGGAAAATTCATCTCAGAAAGTTTGACAAAACTCTAAGATTTTAAGGCCCACATGCAGCTCTCAAGGCGTTGATCAACTCGCTACTTTCACTTCGATTTAAAACCTACGATCTAATTTCCATAGATCTTAGAGATAATAAAATAAATTATTTCTCTTCCCCCTCCCCGCTCCCTTTTGATTTTATCCATTTTATCATTATATTATTATTATTATTATTATTATTTTAAATATATGGTTCATATTACTTCATTTCAGTTCGTTTTTATCCCAGCCAATTTTTTTCGAGTTCACTTTATTTTAATGAACTTAGAAACCATTTCGACTTTGAGATTTTGTAAAAATCTACGTCACTGCGAAATCGCGACGGAACATCGTAGGAAAATCGTAAAATATTCCACTTATCTCGAGTCGACCAGAAACTTTTACGGGTCACTAGATTTTATGAGTCGAATTTAACTTGGCGCGGTCAGTTCGTCATCGAATCTGAAATTTTCTAAGCTTCCCTGAACCCTTCTGGTAATTTATTATTTTTATTATCATTTTGCCATTTTTAAAAATTTCTAATTTTCCCGGGTTTTACATATCTTATACATGTGTAACAAATCTAATAAGCCCCATAATTGTGAGCTCAAATAAAATAATAAACTCAAATCTATTTTCTATCAATTATCCATTATATGTGTGTTTCTATTATTATTTACTTTATTATATATTTATATATATTTTTTGTATTATTGTTATATGTGAATATGTTTATATTTACCTTACGTTAATTACATAAAATAAAAATATAATTAAAATAGATATTTAATAAATGAGAATTTTAAAATAAAGAGACATTTTATTAAGTAGATTTTCAAATACATAATTTATTTAATGAAATTAAATGTCAAAATTATTTAAAATTTAGGAATTATTAAATCTAATTAATAAAAAATCTAATAAAAATAAAATAAATGAATAAATAATTTTTTGAATAAATCAATAATTATATATTAAAAATAAAAAATTTTGTTAAGTATATTTTCAAAATAAGTGAAAATAAGATATTATCTTATAACATTAATTAAAAATTATAAAATTTAATTTATTTAAAAAGATTTATATATGAAAAGTACAATAAAAAGGAAAAAAAATACCTTAAAGACGGATTGTAAATAATAAAAATAAAAAAAAAAAACAAAGCAAAAATCAAAAGAAAAAAAACAAACTAAAGAAAAGAAGGTAGAAATTGGGGTTGTGTGAGCGTGGGTATTGATTGGGATTGGAGGAGGGGCGATCGTGTTTTAAAAGCTAGGATCGATGGTAGAATCGGAAAAGTTATCGGTCGCGGTTATTTGTGAGTCGGATCGGTGGTCGGCATGGTTGAACCGATGGCCGTAATAAATACTCCAATGTATATTTATTTAAATTTTAAAATATATAATTAATAATATTAGATATTATTTATTACTTTTATATAAATAAAGTATTTTAAAAAATATATATAATGTTTATATGAAAACATATTAAAAATGGAAGAAACTTATTTATATAAATAGCAATGGCAATTAGTAGTAATATATAATTTGTTAATATACAAGAATAATCATGATAAGCGTAGCGGTGGTAGAGTGGTTCCTTGTAACTTCCCTTTCCATATTCAAATCCATTGAAATTGCGTTATTTAATTGAATTTTTTAGTTACAGAATAACAACCTATAAGCTTTTTAATCTAAGCAAAGCAGCGTAGTTTCGATATAAAAAGCGTAACGACGTCGTTTAAGCTTGAAAAAAATTTTGGCGATGAAGCCGACGCGGTTCATCCGGTTCACCGGTCCGACCGCCGGTTCGGGCGGTTCAAAGCCGGTTCAATGCAAAAACGGTTTTTTGATTGAACCAGACCGGTTTTGTGGCCGGTCGATGGTTCGACCGGTCGGATCGATCGATCAAATCCGATTTTCAAAACATTGGGAAGGGGTTAGGTGAGTTGCTGGGGTGAGGGGTTGGGAAGAATAGTTTTAGTATTTTCAAATTTTTATGTCTCAATTTTAAATTTATTAGATCTCTTGGATTTTGGGTTTAATTTGGATACTTTCGTACTACTGTTAAATAAGAGGCCTGAATCACTAATTATCGAGATAAGAATGTCAGGATCTTTTTAGATAAAAAAGAAGTTTGAGGTAAATGAGAAATTTGAAAAAAATATGAGAAGGTTTTCATCTTTCCCCATAGAATTATGGCGGTAATTATAGTCAACAAAGACGGAAATAAATTTCGTAGCCACATTCCTTGAATTATGGTCTCTACGCTTTTCAACTTTCCATGCACAGGTCACATCATATTTCATATTTCCACATTTTTTTACTTTCTTTACTATCAATGCTACAGCTATTTTTCGAGAAATCGTTCGGCTATATGGAGTGTCGAATTATCCATATCGAACAAAAGTTGGGATTATAATATGTTTTTGGAGGGTTTTGAGGTAAATGTTTATATGAAAATAACACCAATATGTTATCCGCGGGACGTATGGTGATGGGACATGTAGTTGGTGGGATGCCTGGGAATGGACGAGTGTGGGATCGCAAGGTGGCGGGAGGCATGTCGTAGTGGAATTCACCTCGACACGAGTTACCGAGCGAGTATCTGAGGGATGGCACCCTATGAGGTGTTATATGGGAGGCCTTGTAGATCACCGATATATTGGACTGAGGTGGAAGAGAGATCTATCACTTGTCTTGATCTGATTAGAGACACCTCCGAGAAGGTGAGCTTGATACGACAACGTTTTCTCAAGGCTCAGAGTCGACAGAAGAGTTACGCTGACATACAACGTCGACCCCTAGAGTTTGAGGTTGGCGATCACGTCTTCTTGAAGGTGATGCCTAATAAAGGAGTGGTCAGGTTCAATAGCGAGGGAAAGCTAACTGGTAGGGGTTTTATTGGACCCGCCAGAGAAAGATACTCGAGGAGGGGTGGGCACAGTGGCGTATCGTTTGGCTTTATCGCCTAGCATGTCAGATGTCCATGAGGTATTCCACGTCTCCATGCTTCGGAGGTATACTCCAGATCCAGCGCATGTAGTGGATTTGGGAGAGATTGAGGTTGACACAGATGGGACCTTTCCAAAGGAGGGGTGAGTGTGCGTCATGGATGAGTCGGGATCAGGTTTTTGCGGCGGCAGGGCATTTGAGGCTAGTAAAGTCTTTGTGGCAACAGGTGGAGGGGAGGAGGCAACATGGGAGCGCGAGGACACGATGCGGACCACCTATCCCTTCTTGTTTAGGAATGAAGGTACGTAGTTTAGTCGTTTAGCAAATTAAATTACTAGTTGCATGCATGACATAGTGCACATCGCATATGTATGTGAGGTGATGTAATCATGTGGAATTTCGGGATGAAGTTCTTTTAAGGGGGGGAGAATGTGAAACCCCGGAATTTTTTTTTTTTTTAGTTCTCAGATGACGAAACGGACTTCACCGTTGGAATTGTCTCACGAAATCTAGCTACCACGTTGGTCGAGGCAGTTGGAATTGCGTTTCGAGGCAGGAGTAGTGCGGACATTTGGAGACGATTGAGTGGCTTAAGATGGGGGCAGATGTCGAGGAGTGGAGAGCTAGTCAAACAAATGGCTCAAATTAGGACCCAGAAGAGACATGTGGCAACGCCTTGTTAAGGAAATCGAGGTAGATGGATAAGGTGATAAGGGTAATCAAGGGAGCCACTTAGGGTGGACCCAGTGGCAAGTGAAGGCATCTCACTTGACTTACATCGTCTCCCGACCCGGTTGGGAGAGAGGGGAAGGAAAGAGAGAAAGGCAAACCAAATTTGAGAGAAAGAGAGAGAGAGAGGCCCTGCAGCTGCTCTCCCTTTCAGGAGGGTGCAGACGATCGGACCATTGGTTTCGGGAGGGAAGCATGGGGAAAGGGGTTCATCCCTCCACAAACAAGGGCCCATAAAGACCGGAGTTAGGGAGTTTCGACAAACTCCAAGAGGTAGGGGTTTTCTCCTACTTTGTTTAATCCTTGTCTAAGGGTCATTCAAATGGCATGGGTTGTGTGAGGCCATGAGTGGCCATGTGAACCGTCCCAAGACCTTGGGACAGTGTGCTGGAGATTCCGGGACTGTTTTGGACAGTCCGAGGACTGACTTTTGGACTAAGTAATTGTCCTTGTGTGCCATATTTATGCGTTACAGTTAAAATGAATAATGGTTTTGGTTATCTCTCCCTAAGGAAAATGTTTTGTTGTGTTTTGAACCATAGGAAGCTGCCATATTGTGGTAGTACACATTAACCAGACTTTAGAACTGGTTTTTGGGTAGAAAATAAAGGGAATTTCGTAGTGAGTCCTTTAGGTAACTTGTAGCCACATCAGGGAACTTGATGTTAGGCTTTTGAATTTCTCAAATTGGATCTCTGTAGCCTAAGTTATGGTCCGTTTACCCTGAATAGTCTAGTGGAAGGCTATACGGGTGATGGTCGCTAAGAGCACAGATGCACTTGAGATAGAGTCGTAGGCCACCGGATAAGTTGGCAGTTCTGTAACATCCCAAAATATACCCTAGTAGTTTTCGGACTTGTTTAGGGTATTGTGTAGGCAAAAATTGTTTTTTCATAAATTAAATACGAAAAATGGAAATTTAGAAACCCGAAAATTTATATGAGAGCAAAGGGTAAATATGAAATTTACCACTTGAGGACCTAGTAGTCATAAAGGAAAGAGTAGGGGCTAAATTAGAATGGCATAAAGTTGATTTACGAGAGAATTGAAGAAGGACTAAAATGAGTGAAATAATTAAAAACTTAACCCCAAAAAATGGGTTTTTTGGGGCAAACATGACCTAAGAAGATATTTTTGATTTAAGACCAAAATTGGTCTCATTTTGAGAAAAAAGGAGGCAAGCTAGTGGAGGAGGGAGAAGAGAGAGAAGGGGAGAAGAAGAAGAAGAGGAAGAGGAAGAGAAGAAGAGGAGAAGCCAAGCAAAAAGGTATGGATTTCTATGATTTTTGGTATGGAACTCTATGGAATCCTAAAGTTTGTATGAAGTTCCATGCAATTGTATGGGTAATATCTTGTCCTCAAACCTAGGGTTTTGTTAGGATTTCATCCCAACCCTAGATTTCTTGAAAATAGGGGTGGTAAAACCTAAATGGAATCAAGAGTATAGAATCCTCCCTTTGATGTTGGATTCATGGTTAAAATGGAAAGAATTGGATTGGTTTGAGCGAACCTAACAAGATCATATAATATTTGGTTTGTGGCATGGGTTATGACCAGTATTGAAAGTTCATTTTGGGTAGACTGTGAAAGGTTTTAGAAGACATATGTATTGAAGATGATTTTAGAATAAATGGGTTCTGAGATGGAATATGGGATTTAAAATGAGAACAAATCAAGACCGGTGAGGTGGAATTTTTGATGTGTATATGAATATTGGGGTTGATTCCCAGGTATCAACATATGGAAAAATGGAAGAAAAACCCGTAGCGGGCAACATTCAAGGGTTTGTACCGATCTGAGGTGAGCTGTCGCAGGTACCGGTCAGTGTTCTGTTTTACGTTTAACCGGCGCGTTCGTATTTGGCCATAACGAGGTCATATCTTACATCCGATTGGGTAGATTCAGTTATTTGTTCGGAAATAGGCTGAGGAGAACCGACATCTTGAGAAGCCGAATTCCTTCAGGATGCTGCCGAGTTTTGGTGATCATGGGGAGTAGTCAGAGGTTGTTTGTCGGACGTATCTTAAGACCCGATTGCTTTCCGATTTGGGTGATTCCAGTTGGAGGAGAACCCTTAGCACCTTAGCTTTAAAGGAGTACAAAGAACCAGTGTCAAATATGGAGTCAAGGCACTGGAAAATGAGTATTTCAAACTGTCCCTAGTGTAATATCGGTAAATTGACTAGTTTGGCATGAAAATGTCATAACTTTAGTTTGGATTATTCAATTGGAATGATTCCAATTTCTGAGTAAAGTTGATTCATAGAGGAACAATAACACATGAATGATGTGTGAATACATAGGCATCACACTATATAAGTCTATGAAATGCCATATGTAATAGGCATGAAACAAGAAAAATATAGGAAATGCAATATGTATAGATGTGTTCATGAAACATGAATATATGATATGAAATATGAAAATGGCTGAAAGCATGAACATGAACATGAAAAGCAATATGTCATAGAACCTGAGAATGTGATTAAGATACGGTATGAGTTCACGAAAGAAGACAATATGATCATATGACTACCTAGGACTGAGAAAAAGAGTGGACATTCTGATTAGTGCTTGACCTCTTTGACCAGTGCTCACGGCACTACAGTTCCTAGTAGTGCTTGGCTCTGTTCTGATTAGTGCCCGCGCTCCACGGTAGTGCTACGGCACTCACATTACGATTAGTGCCCGGCACTCTGTTACATGGGCGAACCTTTGTTGGGTTACGAGGATGAATATCAATCTGATTGGAACATAAATGCGGCGAATTTATAGAATTTTATCCCTTGACACAAAGATCACATGCGTTTCATAAAAGCGAAGGAAGAGATGTGAAACTTACCTCTTGTAAGATCGTTCGTCAAGCTGGCTGCAAAGTTTGCGTCTTGGTTTGTTCGGATCTTCAAGAGTCTTTGCCTTCTAAAAGCGACCACCCTCTACAAGTATCCACACACGAACAAAAATAAACGATCTTTTGAATGCTAGTTCAGGTTCGTCTTCTCAAAACGAAATTAGGGTTTTCTTTCTCTCTGTTTTTAGGTTGGTTCCTTTGTGAAAAACGACTACACACATAAACATATATGTCTCACATATATATTTATATAAGTCTTCTAGGGTTCATTCAAACATGAATTTATTATATATTTAAAACACTTTAAATAATAATTTAAATTCAAATCACTTTCTCGATAAAAACTAATTAAATATTTAACCATACTTAGTAACCATACTTAGTTATGTAATAAAAGGAATTTATTGAGAAAATCATAGATTATGTAATAAACAAGAATTTATTACGAGAAAACCATAACCGTTATGTAATAAACGAATTTGTCTGAAAACCATAGCAGATTACATGTAATAAGCGTTTATTACAAAACCATAAGCGTATGTAATAAATGAATTTATTATAGAGAGTGAAAAACCACTAACCGTTATTATTTGTTAATTTCTTAATGTGCGACCATAGGTTGATTAACATTGGCGGGTGGGCCCGAATCACATTTGATCCTACAAGTCATAAGTGGCATCTAGCAAGACATTATGACTACCGAGTTAAATGAAAGCGTGATCGAGACAACCTTAATATAGCTAATGACCTTAATCCTTTTTTTGTCGTGATATCTTGATGAATATAAGGCATGGACAAAGTCAGCCTTATATCGTTCTATCTTTGATTACTTTCGAAACCCAATTAGATTGACTAAACAAATGACATTGATCTCCATCAATTCATTTGAGCAAACCGTCATTTCCTCAGTCTCGGTGTCGGGGACCCGAGAGATATCTCTCTTTATAATAAGAGGACAAATTCCATCTTAATCGCTCATATCTCACTACATAATTCTTATTATGTTCAAGTATAACCTTTATGGATCATCGATCGAGACAGATTTGATTATATCAAAACACAACATTCCTTAAGTTGAGAAGCTATAGCAATCTCGGGTCAGTTCGTGACACAACTATTAGAATTAACTTATGACTTTGATCCATGTATTGATCTCGAGAGCGGATTAATATCACGATGTTGTTCTCAACAAATAGATATAAATTTGATTTGTATCTCATACACATATTCATCCCATGAATATCAATCAAACTTTATACTAATCTTAATTCATTGTTATTCCCATAAGCAAATAGCGATTAAGGACGAATTTAAGAATAAATTAATAATATTATTGAGGACATTATATATAATAAACCTGCGAATCATCATAGTAATAAATTCATATAAATAGTAAATACCGTGTCCATCACCGATAGGCCTAGAGCACTATTACTAACGGGGCACGTCTGTTCGAGTACTTGATCCTCTGATTGTAGTGCTCACAGGCGCTCTGCTCAGTGCTTGATTACTCTGATTAGTGCTACGACTCTGCTCCAGTACTAATTACTCCTGATTAGTGCTACGGCCTCTGTTGATGTTGGCACTCTGCTTTATTAACTCTGACGCCAGTCTTGTATAGTATCTTCGGTGGATACTTATTGTCTTTGCGTCTACTCATTTCTTATGATTGGTGGTAGTCAAGCAGTTATATGATAAGACTACGAAGAAAGAATAAAAGTAAAAAAGATACAGAATGTACCCTACGGGTACCTGTATACGTTACGTAGTACTACGGGTATACATTATACAAATAAAATCTTTGTAGTACCTCTGGTACTTAGTATAATGAATCTACGTAATACCTAAGGGTACTCGGGGTGTGTCGATTTAAATAAATTATAAGTCGATGGTACCTACGGGTACTCCCGTATCGGTAAAATAAGTATAAGTCCAATAGTTCCTACGGGTACTTCCGTATCAGTAAGACAAGTATAAGATCCGTAATACAAGTATAAGATCATAAATACAAGAATAAGATCAGAAATCTGTGAAAGGGAATAAGCTCCGTAATACTAAATATAAGTCAGTAAGACAAGGATATGCTCTGTAGTACAAGTACAAGATACAAAGTATCTTTGTATAAATATAAGTTCTGAAGTACCTACGGGTACTCCTGTATCTGATTAATTTTTGTAGTACTTACGGGTACTTCTATATCTGATTAATCTCTATAGTACCTACGGGTATCTCGTATGAGCTACGGATAAGGGATAAGCTCGGTAGTACCCTACGGGTACTCCCGTATGAGTATATGATAAGTTTGATATAGCACGAAGTGTAGTCTCTTGGTATTGTTGAACAAGTAGTACTTACGGGTACTTTCGTATAAAAATAGGATTACCCGATACCGGGTATCGTTCATTAACTTCACGTAGTACCTACGAAGAGGTGCCTCAAACAAGTGTAATCTCAGTAGTATAAGTATAAGCCCTATGGTATAAGTATCATTAACTGTAATTACACAGGGTACCTCTGTGTATAACATAAGTTACGTAAAAGCTCCTATGGGAGATGCGAGATAGATATAAAGTACCGAATGCGTGTGTAAGTACCTCTTACCGTATAAGCATAAGTTCTGTAACTCCTACGGGAGATCGAAACAAGTATAAGCTTGAGATAAATATGAGTATGTGGATAAAGTACTCCCCGTCTAAGTATATGTATAGGATTTCGAGTATCGTATCACGAGGAATGAATAAGAATGTGTCGCCGGAGATATGAACCAGTATGAACCTATGGGTACCTTCGCATAAGTTATATGTTCCGATTTGTATAATAAAGCCATGGAATATAAACCATGCAAATTTGAATAATGAACAAGCAAGAGAGAGAAAGGGATTCGGCTCAGCTGACTATATATCTGGTATTGTCTGCAGCCCTTAGGCTCACGGCTCTCTATGGGAGATGTAAGATTACGTTAAAAGTCCTGAGTCTGTAAAACGGAGTATATCGATGACATGAATAGGAAAACGACACGAAAACCGAGAAAGTCATGATACATGTAAGCGAATCGGATGCCTTGCCAGTATATATGTCTAAGTTTGCTGCGAATAGTGATCTGACATTATACATTTGGGTTATGAATTCATGAAGATTCTGATATCATGTTACTGTTATATGTTTATTATGATTTAGTAGAAGTGCATGTGTTTCTGTATAAGTTAAACAAGATATATTTCCCAGCTTTAAGCGTAAGCTTAGCATAAGTTTTGTCAGGTGTGGAGTACGAGAGAAGGCGTCGAGCTTAGAATGCGCTGAGCGACACACTAGTAGGGGTTCACTATGTAGGTTCAGCTGCGGATTGTAAATGTAAAGTACGGAGTTTGTGTTTGTAAATGGGACTGATATATGTGTATAGATTTGATGGACACCACTCCAATGGTATTTCTTTTGTATCTATAAATGATATTTTGATTCTATTATAAAAAATAAAAAAATAAAAAAAACAGGTAAAGAGTCCCAGTATATGGTCTCGCATCCGAACCGGTTCCGGTTGTTAATCGGGTCGGGCCAGGGAATCGGGCGTGACGAGGTTCGAAGTTAACTATTCATTTAGGCCTCGACTTCGGAGGCCTGCTTCTTCATCGGAACTCCGTTCGGGTGTTGTTTGGAGCTCCATGGAGGCCACCGCATTGAGTCAAGATTTCAGCCATGTTCCTATGGTGGACATTGGACAATCGGGTTGGCTAGGGTTGGCCGGTTAGTGCTGGCCGGTTATGATTGGTTAGTTATATGTGACCTCGACGAAATGTCTGCTTCTTCGTCGAACTCCGTTTACGGTGTTTTCGCGAACTCTATAGGCCATTGAGGTGGAATTCAATCATATTCTTGTAAGAGGCAGTGGGTATTGGAGCTGGCCGAAAGGGGAGAACCGAGTAGAGTGTTTGGATAAGTGCGGTTGGGTAGGGCTGCTACTCATGTGTGACCTCAACTTCGGAAGGTCATAACTTCTTCGTCTGAACTCCGTTTTGGGTGTTCTTGGACTCTATGGAAAGCCCATTGAGTCAAGATTCCAACAATATGCCTATGGAGGGTAGTGGGTAATAGATCTGGCCCGGGGAGGCGGGTAGGCGTTGTAGGATAGGGGGTGACGGGTGTTGCCTACTCATGTGTGATCTCCAACTTCAGAAGGTCATAACTTATTTGTCCGAACTCTGTTTTAGGTGTTCTTGGACTCTATGGAAAGCCCATTGAGTTAAGATTCCAGCCGTATGCCTGTGGAGGCGATGGGTACTAGAGGCGCTTTACGGTAGGCTGCCCCACATTCATGTGTGACCTCGACTTCGGAGTCATGCTTGCTTCGTCCGAACTCAGTTTGGGTGTTCTTAGACTCTATGGAAAGCCCATTGAGTCGGGTGCAGCCATGTTTACGTGGAGGACGTTGGGCAATCAGGCCGGTTAGTGCTGGTAGGTTGGTTGTCGACGGTTCATCGAAGGATGACCCATGACTATTTTGGGTAATCGCGTGATTCTTGCCGGTGGGTTGTCACGATAGAGATTTTATCGAAAATTGGTATTATGTTTTCAAGAACAAAAACCTTTTGTTTTGAAAACAGTGTTTCTCACACTTGGCTTAGGCATGCGTGAGGGAGTCAATGAGGGCTCGAGATGTGGGGATGGGTGTATCACATTCTCATTCATAACATGTAGACATTTGAGTAGGGACTTGTATGTTTTACTTGAATGTTTGGTGTGCCACTGCATGAGTACTTAGGTGGGGAGTAACCCTTGTAGGAGATTATCACTATTGGGCTTTGCTCGCTGAGTCGTGGGATCCTTTCTAGGTGCGGGACAGTGCGGCATCTGGCGCTCCTTAGAATTCGGGGCTATAAAACTCTTGGGACTTATTCATGTTTGTGTATTAGAAACAATTAGTTTAATATATGTTTGTATTAAAGAGTGATGTAATAACTCTTGAATCCTATAGAAATGGTTTGTAACTACATGGACAAGTATGAATGATGGAGCCTGTTAGGTCTATGCACTCATGTATGAGTCATGGAAAGTAAGAGATCACTTGAGTTTCACGAGGTTGATGGTGGTCAACGGGACCCCGAGTCGAGGCGTCACACACATTTACAAGTTCATAAATTATGAATTCAAACTGAAAGTGTTTCTTAAAAAGATACTTGCTAAAGTTTCCTAAATTTTTGGTAGAAAGTGTCTTTTGACCACTTTCATGGTATAAATTTTGAATTTATAATAAAAGTGTTTGAAAAGATACTTTACTTTTTTGAATCTTCATTACAAATGGAAAATCTTTGTAGAAAAAAACTACATTAAAAGGGATTATTTTTTAAACTATATATTTTTTAGATTTATTTATAATTTTTGTATTATTTTTCTAAAACTCCACATGTTTTGTCGTAGGGAATGAAGAATGATAATATGAGGTTAATTTTTTCTAATTATATTTGAATGATTTAAATGATAACAACAATAAAATAAAAGAAAATGAAATCCTATATATGAATGAACCATATTGTTGAATCATAATCAAATCCCAGATATAAACTTATTGAATTAATGCACAAGTATTTTTTAAGACATGTATACTAAATTATGGGAAAAGTTACAAAAAAAACCCCTTTTGTGCTTTTCCATATCTCCCATTTACACTTCAAATTTTTTTTTCGTTTAAATATCTTTAATGTTTCTCCTTAGCTCAAGGCCGTGAAATTGCCATGCGACGTTGTTAAAATTGTGTCCTAACTAACATTAAAAATTTGGGGGCTTTACTTTAGAAAAAAAAAACCCTAATTACGATTAGATTTAGGGCAAACAATTCTTCCTCATGAAACTCAGTATTATCTCCATCACTATTTTTGATATAATCTCCACTATCAGCTACAGATCTGAGTGTCGAACACTTTGCTACTTCTTTCAAATACTTATTAGGGAAAACGAAGACCATTTTTTCGAAGATAGAGATGAATCATGCTCAAACCGATGATCCAGAGGTGACGTTTTTTTTACTTAATGTTAAATAGAACTTTTGTTTTGAATAGTATTGTATTTAAGTATTTAGTCGTTTGTTTTTTCTAAAAAAATCAACTTCTTAATTTTTATCAAAATTTAAAATCATAAATTTTTAAATAGATTTAAAAATATATATGTTTTTATTAAATTAACATGAAAATGATTATGAAAGTTTTAATTTGATCATAAAGAATATAATTTTTATATTGATGAGGTATGAAAAATGGAGTTCCTTGGTAGCTAAGTACTTACGAGAGCGTGTCGGGTTAAAGCATTCGGGCACTTGTAGGCCAGATGAAGGCCAATCCGTGAGGCATGCCCATTGAAGCGTCGGGCCTTTAGCCTTGACCCTAGGATGAAGGATGAAGGCCCAATCCGCTCAACCCAAAGGTCGAATATGGGTAATCAAGAAGCCATGTTAACGAAATCAATCCCATGGATAAGGAAAATAGAATAATCTCAATAATATATTATCCAACAAATCAAACTAAATCACCAGGTTAGGAAAGTAAAGATAATTCACAATATTCTGACTCATCAAACGGGATCCCACACAATAAGGGGAAAAGAAATAATTCCAAATGAGCTACGCTTTACATGTGTAAACAATCAGATATCGAAAATATCCCTCGAATAGGAAGAATCCTAATCACCATCATTGGTAAAACATCTACTATAAATACCAAGGTCACCCCATCAGGTGAAAGTATAAAACATCATAACATATTCGCCCTCTAAGTAGTATCTTTTCTCGGCCCGACTTAGACATCGGAGCGACAGCGAGAAGCCCTCGCCAGAGCCCACTTCTTCTTTGTTTTTGCGGAGAGAGAGCCACATACGAACTGCGAGACTAACCTAACATCGGTCAGTCGGCCCAGCCAGAACCCGACACGCTCCGGCCCGGTTAAGGTTGAAAAATGCATCATCGGTTAGGCGTGGAGTGCGGCCAGGAACGGCAGTTCCTTTACAAATAAAACTGATCCTCGATTGCGATGAATCAACTTCGGAGCCTGGCGAAGAACAGCGTCCCGATCCGCCAAGGATGCGAATCTACAGACAGCGAAGTCGGTAACCCGAAACCCATTACTTTACCCTTTATGCCCAGGCGGTAGCTCTGTCAGGTCGGATCGGAGTCCCCGGACTCGAGTTAACAACGGTGGAACACAATGGCCGAGGCTCCGTCACAGGTTTTTTGGATCTCTGGGATGAAAAAAAGTGAGGCGGGTTCTAAAGGCGTGCGGAAAATGATAAGGAAGACGGCGGTACTACAACCAAAAGTCAAACCCGGGAGCTACATGCTTGGGGTGATTTAGTCTTAAAGAAGCTCTTGCCCAGTGAAAGGAAGAATGCGCGCATGGAAGCGGGCCCCAGGAAGGCCTACGTCATATCTCAGTCGTCGGGGCCAGGGCAATTCACAGTCCCGAACGGAGGAGGGAAAATTTTCTGACATGCATGGGTCGCGGAGCATCTTAAACGTTTTTACCAATAAACATCGGTTTGTAATCTTAAATAAAGCATTATCAATTTCCAGATGACGGGTTGATCGTTCACTGGTTATTTTGTTAGACAGCTCAGACATACAAGGCACAGGAAAATTAAATACACAAGAACGTGAAAATTCATAATCCATAAAGGAAAAATCTCTCTTTATTCTAGTCGAAATTACATTCAATTACAATCAGTGATGTCATCGATTACATCTTGGAAGCACCTGATCTGAAAGCGGTTCCTCGAAAAAAAAAAAAAAAAAAAAAATAAAAGGAAGGAGAAGGAAAGGAAAGGAGTGGAAAAGGAGAAGAAAGAAAAAAGGGATGGAAAGAGTTTGTGCGTAAGAAAAGGGAAAAGGGAGAATGAGATGTGGAAGAAAGAAAGGGAGGAAGAGAGAATGAAAAGAGAGGAGGAGAAGAAAAGGAAGAGAAAGAAGGGCCAAACGAGACGACACGAAGTGTGCCGCCCACCTCGGAAGCATTCCTAGCTTAGGTGCTGGGAATAACATGACTCCGTAAAGGGGAGATTAGGAAAAACACGAGCTCCCACGACGAAGTCAATGGCCCGAGACGAGAGTCTTCCGAGGTGGATCCCCGGTGAAGACAATCGACCGCTTCATCTCGTACGGATCTGGATTCACGCCGCAAGGAAAATTAGAATATCAATGCGTAATCTCCATACTTGATAGTAGCCATTTATAAGAAGGCGAAGCACTTTCCGGAAATTACGTATCATTCCAAATTCTCCGCTCATCTGACATTAAAGACACTCACATCTTTCCAGTGAGTCAGGCGGCCTTCGAAGAGTTCGGTTTATAGGGCTGCGCCACAGCGAGGCCTCGGTGCGGGCAGTGGCTCACTTGAGCTCGACTGTGCGCACGGGCCCGCGACCTGGGAGTCGGTCGGCTCGGTGGATTGCCGCTGAGCCTCGGCGAGCCGGTAGCTCCTTTGTGAGTTCGGCTACTGCGCGCAGACCCGCAGCGACCGGTCGGATCAGCTCGGTAGGATCGCCGCAGGCCCACGGCGCCAGTGATGGCTCACTTTGGTAGCTTCGACTACTCGCCTGAGCCAGACTGGGTCGGATCATTTCGGTGGATAGCGCGCTGAGCCTCGGCGCTGGAGCCCGATGCTTCGGCTTTGTGAGCTCGACTACTCGCCACGGCCCGCGCGACCTATGAGTCGAATAAGCCGGTAGATCGCCGCTGAGGCCTCGGCCGAACCCGGTGGCTCACTTTGGCCAGTTCATTGCTACATGCGATCCAGCGACTGGGAGTCGGATCGGCCTTCGAAATTTGGATCGCCGGCAAAGCCTCGGTAGCCGGGCCCTGGTAGCTCACTTGACCCAGTTCGACTACTCTGCCACGAGAGACCCATAACCTAAGTCGGTCATTTCGAAATTTGGATCGCCACGAGGCCTCGGCGCGAACCCGATGCTTCGCTGGCGAGTTCGACTATACGCACAGGCCACGCGACCCAGGAGTCAGTCATCTCAGTGGATCGCCACGAGGCCTCGGCGCCGAGCCCGATCGCTCACTTTAAAGAGCTCGACTTCTTCGCACAAGCCCACCCTTGACTCGGTAACACTTTGGCGAGTTCGGCCTACGCACGGGCCGCGCGGCCTAGGAATCGGATCGGCTTCGGTGGATCGCCACGAGCCTCGGCGCCGGAGCGGTAGCTCACTAGCAGGCGGCTGCTGCGCGCAGGCCCACGCGGCCTAGAGTCATATCAGCTCGGTGGATCTGCAGGCCTCGGCGCCGGGCCCGATGGCTTCCTTTGGCGAGTTGACTACTGCGCACGAAGCCCGCATGGCCTAAAGTCGGTCATTTCCAGTGGATCGCCGCAGGCCCACGGCGCCGAGGCCCGATGGCTCACTTTGTGAGCTCGACTACTCTCACTTGAGCCCACGCGACTGCTTGGTCGGTCGGCTAATTTGGATGCCGCTGAACCTCGGCGGGTTGATATCTCACTTTGACCCGAGCTCGGCCCCACTCGTAGCGAGACGCGCTGACTGGGTCGATCATTTGGTGGATCATGCAGGCCTGACTCCGGGCGTTAGCTCACTTTGGCGAGTTCGACTACTCTGCCGCAGACCCTGCTGACTGGTCGAGATCATTTCGGTGGATCGCCGCCGAGCCTCGGTGAACGATGGCTCACTTTGGCGAGTTCATCTGCTGCACATGTCATGCGACTGTGACCGGTCGACTCGAAGCTGTTGGCCCTTGGCCTCGGCGCGAGGCGGCTTAGTTTGGCGGCCTCGACTATTCTACTCGAATACCATGCAACCCTAAAGCTGTTTAGCCCAGCTTGAGTAGCCAGCCCAGAGTCTCGGCGGCGGTTCGAAGAACTTCGACTTTTTGACTCTACATCCCATCGGCTATCCAACGGGCGTTCAAGTTAAAGCGTACATTGGTGTCTGGTTCATGAAGAATAGCGTGGAGTGCACAAGTAAAAGGCGAAAGTAGCGAAATAAAAATATTCATTAGAAAAAAGGTTACATATCACGAATTATACATTAGGAGAGGGTGGGCCTCGAGTAGGGGTATCGGTTCTCGAGAATGATCTGTAGGAGAAGACTCCTCGCCTCCTCGTCGCTAGGAAGTCGAGTTGAAATCAAGCGGGATAAGCGTTGCGACCTTATTGAAAGCGAGCCACGAAGCCCACTTAGTACTAAACCAGTCCCTCGATCTTCACATAACCGTCTCGTTGGCTTGACGAAAGTTATTTGGCTGATGAAGGTCCCACGCGATCCGGCACTCCTCGGTCGGGCGTTCGCCGAGTTCTGACCTCCCGGAGGAGCCTCACGAGCCAGTCGCGGCGCTATCTTATCCTTGTGATTCATCGTGGCCGCACGTGCTTTCCTCTTTAAACTCCACGCGGCTCGCCACAGGATGTAATGAGCTAAATCCCCTGGCTCCTCCCGAAGCTCATGCGGGCGAGACTCGGCCAGATCCCGGCCTCGTCGAGTCATTTGCGCAACCCCGCCAGCTCATCAGAACTCGGGCTTCGCCTTCTACATTGTCAAAACTATTTGAACTTCATCTTCTCTACCTTACGCTGACGCGGTGACATAGTATTCTTCAAATCGATTTGAGCCTCTACGCCTCCTCGGGTCATATTGCCGATCTCATGACTGATCAGCTCGGATGTAAGAGCCACCCTTGCCTTGGCTTAGGGCATCTTTAGCATGACTTTGGTTGGATTTTGGCCTTTTGGCCCAAACCCTTCAAATAGTATACTGCACCCGACATAGAATCGACATCGATCACAGTTCGACGCTCGACTCAGAATGGAATTAGACCTGACAAAGATATGGGAACTTACGGGCGACCCACGCAGAGAGATAGGGCAGCCTCATCAGCAGGCGACACACTCGACCTCTTGAGATCGAGAATCCTTAGAATGGGCGGCCTTTGCGCTGCGCGGGATTCTGACATTGAGAAGCGAAGAGTCCCCATCTCCTCAAATTTCGGATTGCGGATCTTTCCTCTTGACTCTTAAGCCGCCCGAAGGTGACCTAATACTCTTCGTTGGCGGATTCAGGCCGATGTACCTGGGCATGGCCCAGCCAGCGGTACACTCAGTGGCTCCGCAGGGACTTTTTGCCTTCGGTAGACCCGGAAGCGAGTACGCAGAACTCCAAGACTATAGGAGCCTGCTTAGGAGGTGACCGCTGCGCTAGGCTTTCGGACATGGTAGGCGGAGAGATGAAGCGCCCCCGATTTCGAACCTTGGCCATGGGGCGATCTTTCTCGACGGGCGGGGTTTATCGTTTCACACTCGGGGCAGAAGCGACATCTCAATTGAGCGGGCTCTCTCTTGGTGGGTTTGGCTGCGGAAGGCTTGATGGAACTCGTGGTGGAAGGAGCGAGGCCTGAAAGCGGCGAGCGAGCGGACCTGCCTCGGGCTTCGAGAAGGGCGGGAATATCGACAGTCGGCTCACGTAAGGCGAGAGGGCATTCAACTTGGCGCCCGGTGCTATGACGTTATCCTCGGGTCTTGTCTCGATTTGAATTTTGAAAATGATAGGCGATCTGGGGAATCGAAATACTCAATGACCACAATAAAGATTATACCAAAAGACAAGCGAACACTTACGTAGATTCTTGAGGTGCCCCGAAACATCGGAATGCCCGAGGAGTGTCGATCCTTGTCGAGGTCATATTCCCAATTGCGGCCGTTAACAAAGAAATAACGTCCCTTCTAAAGCCTATGGGAAGAGGGAGATCAATCGCAGGAGGAGCGTAGGGCGCTGGAAAAATAGAGGAAGCCCTCGGGCGGTCTCCTTTCGGACTAAAAGATAAAGGAAGCAATCACTAGGGACAGGAGCCCCACGTCCCTAAAGAGGCCAATAGGCCAGCAAAATACCCGACCATTGGGCGTGAGTTGAAGGACGGTTGTTGAAATGTTTACAAAACCCCCCTTATGAAGAGCCGAAGGAAACGAAGACCATTATCGAAGGCCACTTCAAAGAAGCACACCATCTTTAGCGCGAAACTACATAAAGGTTAAAGCATTCGGGGACCACGGTACCAAAGGTCGGTAGCGTCTGCAAGGTAGCTCCATGGGGACCCAGGCCTTACTAGGCCACGGTCGCGTGTTGGATGGGCGATTTGAGATATTCGATCCCCCCAGGATGTTTCAATGGGGTTTATTCTCCCCTTACCCTTGTCGAGGGAAGAGGAAGCGCCAGGCGTTTGAGGTCAGTGCGACGAGCGGTCAAAGAGTGCCTAGTCGCCCGAGCGGCCTTGTTAGAGTCACCAGCTAATCTGAAGAAGCGACCGGACCCGTGATGAAATCGAATAATAAAAGCGAGAAATAGATCAGCAACCCCAGCGCCTGCGTGTTTCAATCGAAAAAGAAACCAAGAAAAGATCTGTGATCGAGAATAAAGAACGGAAGAAGCTATCTGGGAAAAATGCAGGAAAAGACTCTACACAAAAGATTGACAGGAGAACTAAGGGAAAATGAAGTGCGAAATCTACGAGAGTAAGGAGGGTTGGATCGAGAGCACACAAGGCAGAAGTGAAAGAAACGAGAAAGGCGAAAGGGTAGGAGAAATAAGGCGCGAAAACCAAGAGTCATTATTATCGTAAGACGTATGGCGGCGATCGAACTTAGCTTGATGGCAGACCGTGGAAATTGCATCCGCGTCTGAGAAGCGCGTTCACGTATAACACACGCACAGGTACCTGGTGGGAGGCAACTGATAGGGTTTGAAAAATGAGCTCGCAAGCCCACTCTCTAAACCCCAAAGGAGAGGCATGCCCATTAAAGCATTCAGACCTTTGCATGACCAGATGAAGGCGATCAGTGGGCATGCCCGTTGAAGCATTCGGGCCTTTTGGCGCCGACTGGGATGAAGGATGAAGGCGGTAGCTCGACAAAGGTCGACTATGGGTAATCAAGAAAGCCCATGTTCTGCAAATCAAATCCCATGGATAAGGAAAATAGAATAATCTCCAATAATATATTATCCAACAAATCAAACTAAATCCCTGCAGGTTAGGAAAGTAAGATAATTCTGATATTACGGCTCGTGACGTATCCGCGATAGGGGAAAGAAATAATAATTCCAAATAGAAGTACTTACGTTCTTTATCCATAAACAAATCGATATCAGAAAATATCCTCAATGGAAAGAATCACAATCTGACAGTGGTAAATATCTATAAATACAAGGTCACTAGCCGGTGAAAGGTACGCAAACATCATAGCTATATTAAGCCCTCTAAGTAAGTCTATCTTTTTTCTTTAAAGCGGCTTAGGCGTCGGATGACCAGCGAAGCCCTCAGGCCACTTCTTTCTTGTTTTAGAGAAGAGCCGCATCGAACTGCGGACTAACGCTTGTCGATCCAGTGCGGCCCAGCGAACGGCTGCGCTCGAAGCCCGATTCAGGTTGAGAAATGCATCATCAGTTGTGCGTCTTTGGGAGCAGCGGTTCCTTTACAAATAAAGCGATCACTCGATTCGCGATGGTATCAACTTCGGAACACAGCGGGAACAGCGTCATTCGCCAAGGATACAAGATCCCTCTGAGGCCAGCGCGGAATTGACGACCCGAAACCCCATTAGCCACCCTTTATGCTGGCGGTAGCCCTAATGGTCGGATTAAAGTCCCCGAGGATCGAGTTAGCGGTGGAACACAATGTGAGCTCTCCGTCCCAAGTTTGGATCTCCTAGATGAAAAAAAGTGACGGGTTCTAAGGCATGCGGAAGGCGGTAAGGAGGCGAGTGCTACTGACGAAAGTCAAACCGGGAGCTACATGCGGGTGGTTGGTCTTAAAGAAGCTCTTTGCCGACGGAAGAATCCGGCCACATGGGCGGGGCTAGCGGAAAGGCCCGCTTCGTCATATCTCGGTCGTCGGACCGAGGCAATTACGAGTCCCAGCGGAGGAAAAATTTTCACGGCATGCATGGAATGCGGGCATCTTAGCGTTTTTACCAGTAAACGCCGGTTTGTAATCTTAAATAAAGCATTGTAATTTCCGGATAGCGGGTTGATCGTTCTTTGGTTATTTTGTTAGACAGCTCGAGACATACAAAACCTGAGAAAATTAAATACACAAGAAGCATTGAAAATTCATAATCCATAAAGGAAAAATCTCTCTTTATTCCAGTCGAAATTACATTCAATTACAATCAGTGATGTCATCGATTACATCTTGGAAGCACACAGTACAAGCAGTTCCCTCAAAAAAATAAAAAAAAATAAAAGGAAGGAGAAGGAAAGGAAAGAGGTGGAAAATAGGAGAAGAAGAAAAAAGGGATGGAAAGAGTTTGTGCATAAGAAAAGGAAAAAGGGAGAATGAGATGTGGAAGAGAAAAGAAAGAAGGGAGGAAGAGAATGAAAGAAGGAGAAGGAGAAGAAAAAGGAGAAAGAAGAATAAAGCAGAGCGACACAAGAGTGCGCCCCCTCGAAGCATTCCTAACTTGTGCTGGGAACCACGCGGCTCCCGTAAGGGAGATTAGGGAAAAACCTGACTCCTGAGCGGAGCGTCAATGGCCCGGAACGAAATCTTCGGTGGATCCCAGGTGAAGACAATCAACGGCCTTCATCACTCGCCTGAATCTGATTCGCTACGAAGAGGTAGAATATCCAAAGTACTCT
The DNA here is from genome assembly GCA_016808115.1 of Tetrastigma voinierianum. NCBI lineage: Eukaryota > Viridiplantae > Streptophyta > Magnoliopsida > Vitales > Vitaceae > Tetrastigma > Tetrastigma voinierianum. Next base: position 168,016 of record JAEQBH010001225.1, read on the forward strand.
CCATAGCAATGAAGCGCCATTTATAAGAAGGCGGCTTTCGAAAATTGTTATCATTCCAATTCTCCATACATCCCGGCGTAAAACCTCGCATCTTTCGAGTGAAAGTCGGTGACGAAGAGGATTCGGTTTACAGGGGCTATATCGCCACCAAGACTCGGTGCAGGAGCCTAGTATCTCACTTTGGCCAGGCTTCGACTAATGCGCACAGACCCACGCTGACTAGGAGTGGATCCCATTTCGGTGCGGATTGCCGCAGGCCTCGGCGCCTGCAGTACGATGGGCTCGGCTGGCGGGTTCGACTACTGCGCACGGGCCCGCGACTGGGAGTCGGATCGGCTTCGAGTGGATGTCTGAGCCCGCCAGGCCAGTGGCTCCTTTGGCGAGCTCGACTTCTCCGCTGGCTCCGAAGCCACTGGAGTCGGATCGTGGTGGATAGCCTGAGCCTCGGCGCGAGCCCGGTAGCTCCTTTGTGAGCTCGACTACTCATGCAGACCACGGCTATAGGTCAAATATTCCGGGCTAGATCGCCACCAAGGCCTCGGCGCGAGGAGCCCGATGGCTCACTTTGTGAGTTAGGCTACTGCAATGCGATCCGCGCGACTGAGGTCGAATCATTTCGGTGGATCGCCACGAACCTCAGCGCCTGGACCTGGTAGCTCACTTTGGCGGGATTCGAGCTACTGCACTTGCAGGCCACGTAACAGGAGTCGAGATCGGCTTTCAGTGGATCGCCGCCCAAGGCCTCGGCGCCGGGCGATGGCTCACTTTGTGAGTTCGACGCTACTCTGCCCACGGGCCCGCAGCGACTGGGTCGAGATCATCTGGCGGATCGCCACGAGGCCTCGGCCCGGAGCCCAGTGGCTCCTTTAAGACTCGACTTCTCCGCTACAAGCCCGCAGCGGCTCGATGGCTCTTTTGTGAGTTCGACCCTACTGCGCGTGGCGCGACGCAGGAATCGAGATCATTTCGGTGGATTGTGCAGAGCCTCGGCAGGGGGCTGTGCTTCGCTGCTTGAGCTTGACTACTGCACTGCAGGCCCGCGACCTAAGGTCATCAGCTCGAGGTGGATCACCACCGAAGCCTCGGCGCCCGGAGCCCGATGCTTCCGCTTTGGCGAGTTCGACTACTCTGCCACAGGCCGCGGCTGGGGATTAGATCATTTCGAAATTTGGATCGCCACCCAGGCCACGGCGCCGGGAGCCCGGTAGCTCACTTTGCGAGCTCGGCTACTCTCCGCCCGAGACCCACCGCGACTAGAGTGGTCGGCTTCGAGTGGATCGCCGCTGAGCCTCGGCGCGGAGCCCGATTATCTCACTGGCGAGCTTTCATTACTCCGCCGCAGTGCGCGACCTAGGAGTCCGTCGGCTCGGTGCGGATTGCCACCAAGGCCTCGACTCCGGGCCGGTAGCTCACTGGCGAGTTCGACTACTGCGCACGAGCCCGCATGACCCTAGGATTGGTCATTTCGGTGCGGATCGCCACGAGCCTCGGCGCGCGGGCCGGTAGCTCGCTTTGAGTTCATCTACTGCACGCGGTCATGCGGCTATCTTTCGGATCATTTCAGCTGTCGGCCCATGAGGCCTGGCGCCCGAGGGCGAAGCAGCTCAGTTTAGCCTCGACTATTCTACCAGGCCATGCAACCTAGAAACTGTTTAGCCCGAGGCGGAAGTAGCCCGTAGCAAAGTCTCGACCCGAGTTCGAAGAACCGACTTTTCAACTCTACATCCCATGAGGCTATCGGCAGGACGTTCAAGTTAGGCCATGCGACGAGTGATCTGATTCATGAAGAATAGCGCGGAGTGCACAAGTAAAGACGAAAGTGACGAAATAAAAATATTCATTAAGAAAAAGGTTACATATGCAAAAGATTATACATTAGGAGAAGGGGAGTGGGCCTCAGTAGGGGTATCCGGTTCTCCAGAATGGTTCTAACGGAGAAGACTCCCTCTCCTCCCTGCGTCATTAGGAAATTAAGTTGAAATCAAGCGGGATAAGCGTTAGCGACGCCGTGGCGGAGCCACGAAGCCCACTTAGTGCCGTCTCGGCGAAGCGGCGAGTTATTTCTTTGTGAAGGTCCCCGATCCCACGGCACTCCTCGGTCGGCGTTCGCGAGTTGCGACCTCGGAGGCCTCCACGGCGAGCCGAATCTACTGGCCTTCTCTTATTGCGCCAATTCATCATTAAGCGCCGCATGCTTCCTCTTTAAACTCCGCTGGCTCATGCAGGATGTGACTGATAAATCCTGGCCAACCATCTGAAATACATCTTTGGGCAGACTACGGCCCGAGTCCACGGCCTCGTCGAGTCATTTGCATGGCTTACGCGGCTCATCAGGAACATCCGGAGGCTTTCTTCTACCCGGCTGTCAAGCTATTTCAAGCCGTCTTCTCTGCATACGCCCGAAACACGGGCGACATAGTGTCTTCAGTCGAATTTGGCCTCTACGCACTCCCGGTCCTCTGGCCCCACCCCGTCTCGCCTCAATCCGCTCGAGATGTAAGGAAGCCACCGCACCTTGTAAGCGGGCATCTAGCATGACTTTCGTTTAGTTTGTACGGCCGTGCTTCAAATGGTAGCCACACGCACGACATAGAATCGACATCGTCTGGAAGTTCGACACTCGGCTTCAAAGAAATGGAAATTAGACACGACAAGATATGGGAACTACGGAGCGACCCCTGGAGAGATAGGGCGAAAGCCTCATGTGAGCTGACACACACTCAGGCCTCTTGAGATCGGAGATCATAAGAATGGGCCGAAATTTGCGCTGCGCGGATCGACATTGAGAAGCGAGAGTCTGAGTCTCCCTGTTGGTTGCGGATCTTTCCTCTTCAACTCTTTCGCCCTTCGAGAAGGTGACCTAATACTCTTCGTTGGCGGATTCCAGACAGTAATGGGCATGACCGCCAATGGCTGCTCAACGGCTCCACCAAAGGGACTTTTTGCCTTTGCGATGGGCCCGAAGCAAAACAGCGAACTGAACTATAAGGCCTCTGTAGGAGGTGACTTAGCACCTTTCGACTTTCGGACATGGTAGGCGGAGAAAACGGCGCTGGTGGAACCTTGGCCATGCGGCCCGATCTTTCCGGTGGGCAGGGGTTTGTTTCACACTCAGGGCTTGAAGCGACATCTCAATTAGACGAGCTCTCCCTTGGTGGGTTTGGCTGCGGAAGGCCCAATGGGAGAGACTCTCATGGTGAAGGAGGCGGGGGCTCAAAGCGACGAGCCCGGCCGGACCTCGGCTCGGGGAGCCGGGGATATCCGACTTGATCAGCTCCGCGTAAGGACGAGGAGGGCATTCAACCAGCGCCAGTGCTATGACGTTATCCTCGGTGTGAGATCCCGATTTGGCGCTGAAAAGCGAAGTAAACGATCTGCGAGAATCGAATGCCAATGACCGTAAAGATTATACGAAAGCTCAAGCGAACACTTACGTAGATTCTCGGGGGTGCCCACAGCGGCGGAGCGCCGAGAGTGTGCGTCCTCGTCGAGGGTCATATTTGATTACGTAGTTAACAAAGAAATAACGTCCCCTTCTAAAGGACCTATGGGAAGAGGGAAGTCTCGAAAATCACGGAGGAGCGCAGGCCTTTGGAAAAATAGAGAGGAAGCCCTCGCGGCCTCCTTGGGCTAAGATAAAAGAGACAAAGCTACACTAGGGACATAGGAGCCTCTTGTCCACTAAAGAAGGCCAATAAGAGCCCCGACAAAATACCACCATTGGGCGCGAGTTGAGAAGGACCAGGACGGTGAAATGTTAGAAACCCACTTTTAGCGAAGAGCGAGGAAGCGAAGACCGTTATCGAGGCGCTTCAAAGAAGCGTGTGTCTTTGTACTGAGCTACGTAAAGGTTAAAACGTCGAGAGGACCACACCGAACACCAAAGGAGGTCGGTAGCGTCTAGCAAAGGCCAGCTGCATATGAGGGACCGACCTTACTAGGCCCCACAGTTAAAGCATGTTGGGCCGGGCGATTTGAGATGATCGCGATCCACAGGATGTTGTCGGGTTTATTCTTGCTTACCCTTGTCGAGGGGAGGGGCATGCGGGCGTTTCGAGGGGGTTCAACGAGCCGGCCCGGGCGGTCGGAGGTACCCCTAGTCGCCCAAGGCTTCGCCTTGACCAGAGTCCAGCCAATACGCAAGAAGAGCGGCAGGACCCGATGAAACAAATAATAAAAACGAAATCCGATCAACTTAACCCTAGCGCCTCGTCGTATTCGAAAAGAAACCAAAGAGAAAAAAGATCACGACAATCGGGAATAAAGCGGAAGAAGCTATCACCGGGAAAAATGCAGGGAAAAAGACTACCTACATGAAAATTGACAACGGAGCCAAGGGAAAATGAAATGCAGGAATCTCTGAGGAGTAAAGAGGAGGTTGCGGGATCGGAGACACCTGAGGCGAGGAGGAGGTCTGAAAACGAGGAAGAGCGCAGAAGGGTAGGAATAATTGCCCAGCCAGAAGAGTCGTCGTTATCGTAAGATGCATTGTAGCCCGACGATCAGAAGCCTTAATAACCGGCCCGACGGACCGCATTAAGAATTTACGTCAATCTGACGTTAAATTGCCCCCGCCACGCCCCTGCCGTACCGCAGGGTACGGGGGTAGCGATCGGGGTTTTGAAGAAATGGGCTTCCTTGAGCCCGCTCCTCTGTGAGGAGGCGTGCGGGTGAGCGTTCGGGACGCACTGCATGGGCCCCAGGATATGAGAGGCCCCCGATCCCATTTTGAACATGCCATTGAAACGTCGGGCCTTTTTGTGGGCCCAGGATGAAGGATGAAGGCCCCGATCCGTGACGGTCGAGCTATGGGTGTCAGCCGAAGTGATACACCAAATCAAATCCATGGATAAGAAATAGAATAATCATAATAATATATTATCCGACAAATCAAACTAAATCCTACGGTTAGGAAAGTAAGATAATTAGCGATATTACGGTACAAGTAAGCGGGATTACGCTGATAAGGGGAAAAGAAATAATTCCAAATATAGAGTATATTCTTTATCCATAAACAAATCCGATATCGAGAAAATATCACACTCATTAGAAGGAAGAATCTTTGTCGCTGACCAGCGGTAAATATGTATAAATAGAGTAGCTGGCTCAGGTGAAGATGCGCAAACATCTGTGACATATTCGCCTGCGGTCCCCATCTTTTCTCGAGAAGCTGAGCACGGCGTCGGAGTGTGCGGCGAGAAGCCTCACGCCAGCCCCATTCTTTTCTTATTTTTGCGGAGAAGAGAGAAGCCTGCATCCAGGGCCTGCGAGCCGCCGTGTCCCGGTCAGGAGTCCAGTCTCAATGACCACGACACGCTCGGCGCGATTCAGGTTGAAAAAGACATCATCGGATTATGGCCATATAGTTTTTTAATAGCATTAAAGTAGGTTTTCTATTCCCCCAGTAAAAATTTTAAAAATTTAAGTCAAAAGTAAGCAGGGTTGAATGATGAATAATGCTTTCCAGAAAATATCTACACAGGTGTTCTTTGGTCTTTTCAGTTTTTTAGATTTATAGCAATTAGGGCTTGAGATGTAATTAAGGTTTTTATTTTCCCAAATGCAAAAGAATAATAGCTTCCAAGCTTTAATGTTAATTAGGGAAAAATTTTAGTCACATCCAACTGCTCATGTCACAATTTTTGTAACTAAATTAATGTGTTTGATCCGTTTAAAATTATTCATCTGTGGTAGGATTAAATTGAATTCTTAAGGATTAATTATGCTTTAAGGTTAGTTGGGACTGCTATTTGTCCCATGAAGTCATCGACTCATACAAATTAAACATAAAAATATATGTTCGTGTTTTGATGAGACTTAAAAATACCACCCTTTCTCACAAACTACCAACATCTCTCACCTGGTTACTGACACCCCAAGCAACCATAACCTTCCATACACCCAGTTTTTTTTGCCATTCTATTTTATAATTTTAATATTATTCATTATTTTTATATTTTCTTTGTTAATTATTGTTTTTATATTTACTTTAATATATAATACATTTACCTACCTAATAAATATAATCCATAAATACTATTAGTTATAATATATATATATATATATATATATATATATATATATATATAGAAAATAACTTTTATTTATAATAATTTACCTTATTTTCATATTATAATCTTATTTTTATTCACTTAAATATTATAAATTTTTATAGACCTAAAATTTAAGAATATATATATATATATATATATATATATATATATATATATATATATATATATATATATATATATATATATATATATATATATATATATATATATATATATATATATATATATAACTAATATATATAATAATATATATAACTATATATATATATATATATATATATATATATATATATAATCCACATGTTAAAATTTTAAGAAATAAAGATAAAAATAATATAAAAATATTAACTATTTAAAAAAATCGGTAATAATCGGTTTTAGTATTTAATTTTTTAAAATTTATATTTGAAACTAGATAAAATTTAAAGTAATAGTGATAATATCTTCTATTAACCTTTTTTTAAATTAAGTTTATAAAAATTTAAAAATGTAAAAAATAAAATTACAATATTAAATTGGAAATATTATAAATAAAAAGTTATTATGAATAGGAAATAACATAAAATTAAGCATTATTTATAATAAATGTCCCATTTTTGGGTTAAGAAAATAATTATTTGGGTTTTTAAAAATTAATTGAAATCCTTGAAAAAGGGTTGTACACCTCTTGTACAATTAGTGTAAATGCCTTAAAATACATATTGTAACAAATTTCATAAGCGCCGATGCTTAAATATGAGCGTAAGAGCGTATTTTTTAAATGCTTTATAGTTTAAGAAAAAAGAAAAAAAAAATTGAAATCTATTTTTGTAAAAATTATAATTATAGTTATAAAATGAATAAGTACAAGATTATGAAAATGCATAGAATGAATGTGGGTTCAAATAATATTTATAAGGAATGTCCTTCATCCTTGTTAAGGAAATAATAATAATTTGAATTTTTAAAAATCAATTGAAATTCTTAAAGAATAGTAGGATTGTATATTTAGTTCATATGTCTTATACAGTGTGAGAAAATATCTTACACATGTGTAACAAATTTAATAAGCCCATAATTGTGAGCTCAAATAAAATAATGAGCTGAAATCTATTTCTATCCATTATCATATGTGTGTTTCTATTGTGTTGCTTTATAATATATTTATATTTTTCCTTATTAATTGTTACATGTGAATATGTTTATATTTAACACGTTAATTACACAAAATATAAATATAAATAAAATATAAAGATACTTTATAAATGAAAATTTTAAAATAAAGGCATTTTTATTAAGTAGATTTTCAAATGCATAATTTATTTAATAAAATTAAATGTCAAAATTATTTAAACTTTTATAATTGTGTAATTGGCAAAAATAAAATAAATGAACAAATAATTTTTGAATAAATCAATAATTATATTTTAAAATAATAAATTAAGTATATTTTAAAATAAGTGAAAATAAGATATTATCTTATAACATTAATTAAAAATTATAAAAATTTGATTTGGTTAAAAAGATGGAAAATGGAGAATTGATTTATATAAAAAAGTACAATAAAAAGGAAAAAACCTTAAAAGACGGATTGTAAATAATAAAAATTAAAAACAAAAACAAAAACAAAAACAAAAACAAAAACAAAAATCAAAAGAAAAAAGAAAACAAACAGACGGTAGGGGTGGGGTTGTGTGAGCGTGGGCATTGATCGGAGGGGGTTAGGTGAGTTGCTTGGGTGAGGGGTCGGGAAGGATAGTTTTGGTATTTTTTAAATTTTTGTGATCTTTGTACACTAAATTTATTATATCTTTTGGATTTTGGGTTTAATTTGGTTACTTTCACGTCTTTCGTTAAATAGAGGCCAGAATCATAATATTCCCAACGCAATTCTCCCAATTACGGGAGATAAATGTCAGGATCTTTTAGATAAAGAAGTTTGAGGAGTAAATGAGGAAATTTGAAAAAACATGAGAAGGTTTTTCATCTTTCCCCATAAATTATGGCCAAGTAATTATAGTCAACGAAGACGGAAATAAATTTCGTAGCCACATTCTTTGAATAATGTGTCTCCACAATTTTCTCCTTTCCATGCAGTCACATCATGTTTCATGTTGCGCCTTTTTCTACTTTCTTCGTTGTCAATGCCACAGCTGTTTTCCACTTATAGGCAGGCATAACTATTGGCATAAATAATGGAAGCCCTTTTCAGACCTGCAGAGTGCGGATGCAAGGGCTGCACAACAACAATAGTGAAGATTCATTGTAAAGGATGGCTGACGATTTTGGTTGTTTTGGTTATTAAAAATGAAAATTTATTTAAAAATAATTGTAGATTTCAGTAATTATCACTAAACTAAAGTGCTTTTGAATTCAATAATGCTCTTGAAGTAAATACGATGTTGGCCCTCTCAGACTTTGGGTTCAAACTAACCATTTTATAAAGAATAATATTTATTTAAAGCAACTTTTGATATTTTCGTTAAAAATGATTCTCTTATACAACGTAAGAGAGTAATTATTTTTTTTTCTTTTAAATTTAATTTTAAAACAGTAGAAACTATGGCATCATTTTTTAATTAAAGTCTAAGTTAACTATAAGGTTTTTAATTAAAGAAATAAAATCTGATTTTTAATTACCGTTTTAATGTAAAACTGGCAAAAGGCTCAATTTTAATTCTACATGCTTTGCTTATATTTTAAAATTTTAAAGGCATGGGACGAGTTATATTAGACCCGATAATTTTAAAGAGTGACACAAGAATTATTTTTATTTTAATAAAAAGATCGTATTAACTAAACACGCCCTCTCCTATAGCTCATCACTAATGGAAGACGCCCAATATTTGCAACTTGGACATACCCCTCTTTTGTGTTTTTCACAAAAGAACTAATGCTTCACATTTTTGTGTGTTTTTAAATACGAACGAGGCTTTCTTCGAACGAGATAAGCGAGTGTCGCAGCGCGAGTTAGTGTCACGTGAAAACACCTTGCAGCTCTCTCGATTGTAAAACAAATGAATCGTCCGCGTAGGGATCCGGCAGGTTTTAAATACGATTTTAGGTGTAGTTGGTTTTGACGGGTATATTTGTGTGATCACATGGGTGCATAATATTGGCAGTGGGCTCAAAAACTATTCGGAGCCCATGGATCATAAAGCGACGCTTTTAGCGAAAGCATTATGGCCCTTGAATTATGTGGATGTCGATAGGCTAAGACCTAACTGTCAGTAATAAATGTCGTAATTAAAACTTGTGCGATGTATTACAGTTGAACACAAGTCATGAAGACTATGTCTCCGCTTGTAAAAGTTGATCAGCCACAATTTCTCGACCTCCGTGTAAACTAATAATACAAATGACATTAATAACCCTTATTAATTCATTTGAGCATTCCATGCAATTGTCAGTCTCACATGTCAAGGGGCCCACGAATATCTCTCTAAAATGAGGGACAAATCCCTTTCATCCACTCACGTCCCTGCGCTGATTTGTCTGTTGACTACGATACGTATTACTGTACTGTCCTGAGATGATGTTGACGTATGCGCTTTATAAAAACTCACTCATGTAAGGACTATGGTGGTGTTAGGTCGAGAAGGATAAAAGAAAATATTCTTATGATGAGAAGTAATTGTGACTTATAATCGTATAGTATTCTCATGATGGGTTGATCGATTACAATGTTCACCAACACGTCTTGTCGTGACTTAATATCATATATGCATGATCGAGTAGAACACGATCAGTGATCAAACTCCATACTAGTCTTAATTCACTGTGTGCTCCACGATAATGAGCGATCGGGGACAATTTAGAATATTATTCAATTTGAAGTCAAGGGTTACACTATCAAGTCACACACTTGATGACCATAAGAAGTGGAATCGACTATTAAGTAGATAAATCTTCAGAATTAGAAATATAAGATGATAATGAAAATGCCTCTTTATTGTTGAAATATGAAAGTAATAACAATTACCTTACTTATTGCCCTAGGGCAAATCACTAACAGTATCTTAGGAGGCGTGGAGCGTAGAATACCTCATGGACACCCAAACGAAGCTCGACGGTAAGGTAGCGATGTCTGGCAAGTCTCGCCTCTCGAGTATCTCAAAGGCACGATATCGCCGATAGTTTTGCCGTTTGTGAGCACGATCGGCGGCTACCTGCAGGCGTCGGCGAGAAGAATGATCGCCGCCTCAGGCTCTTGAGGGTCGTCGTCGTCACCGTGGCTCTTGTGTGGCTGAGGCGGGTGAGAGGCGTTTTCGTGTCGAATCGGCCTTCTCAGAGGTGTCTCTAATCAAATTCAGGCTCATGGTGGATCTCTCTCCTACCTCTGTTCAACAAATCGAAGATCGATATGACCTCCCATATAAAGCCTCATAGGGTTCCATCTGTATGCTCTCTTGATAATTGTTGTTATAGGCGAACTCTACCAAGGGAAAATGCTCTTCCTAGCCACCCTTAAGATCTAGGACACATGCCCGTAACATGTCCTCAAGGCTTGTATGATCCTCTCAGCAGTCGATGCAATCATGGATGAAAAACAGTGCTCACCATCAACTATGTTCCCATGGCTCTCTGGAAACTCTTCCAAAAATGAGTCGTAAACCTGGGATCCCGGTTTGATACTGTAAAACCTGAGAAAATCAAATTTTATGAGAAATGGTAAAACGGTAATTTCGGTCGAAAATCCGAAAATTTTCTAGATGCGATATATGTGAAGCGGACTTCACCGTCGAAGTCATGCTGCGAGAATCATTCTGGCGTTGAATTTACCGTCGAATTTCGAACGATCGGTGGCGTTTTTAGACATCGAGGGTAATGGGGGCGCTTAGCACGAGGTTGAGTGGGTAGCGTTGACGATGTCGACAACGAAGTGACGAGAGCTGGTAGAGGGCCCATGTGGGGCATGTGTCCTGGCGTGATTTGAAGAATCGAGTTATGGATAAATTGATAAGGGGTAATCCAAGAAAGCCAATGAGAGGTTGACATGTGGCAAAAGAAGTACTCTCCCACTTTACCCATCTTGGTCCAACCGATGGGAGGGGGAGAGGGAAAAAAAAGAGAAAGAAAAGAGAAGGAAAGAATGAGAGGCTACAAGAAGGCACCTGCGCCTACAAATTTCAGATATTGATCAGGCTAAGCGATTTCAATGGAGGCAGAGGAAAAGAGAAGTTCAATCCTACCTTGACGAGGCTTGGCATCGGGCGAAATCGGGGAGTTTTGACAAACTCCAAGAGGTAGGGGTTTTTCGCTCTTGGTTTTAATGTCATGTCTAAGAACCATATGAATGGTTGGGGTATTTGGGACCGAAATGGTCGTACATTTCGGTCGAGCTTCTGGAGACGAGTCTTTGGAATTTAGGATTTGTTTCGGACCGGAGTTCGAGACTAGATTAGGGTTGTTTTGGGCAATCGGAGGCCCGAGCTCTTGGGTTTGTTTTAGAGCGATCTGTGTCGGATTTATTGATTGAGTCCGTGTGTGTGATGCTTTTGTGTTATTACTAAAGATGAATAACATGTTGGTTGTGTGCGAATTATGTTAAGTATATGCATGTATGATATATTACTTGTGAATTGGCGTAGAAATGACGTAATGCGTTTAAATGTCGTAGGGTGTAAGTGCATTACATAGTTTTTGGAGAGATTTATATCGTAGGGTTGACCAAGAATTATTTATCGGAGTATCTGTCCTTTCGATAAATCGGGAGGAGTTGTTCACATAACTATTTATCGGAGTATGTCCACGAATTTATATTGAGGGTTGTCAGTAAAAACGAATATCTTTGTTTTGAAAACGGTTTAAATACGTAGCGAATGCACGTGTGTGAAGTCGGTGAGGACTCGAGGCATGGGACATGGCATGTAGACATTCGAATAGGCATGTGCATAATTTTTACTTGAATGTATGTATTTTCCGTTGCGTGGGCGCAGGTGGGGGAGTGACGTGTAGGAAAAATTCGACTACTAGGCGTGCTCACCCGTCGTGGGAAAATAATTTCGGGTATTGGAGTGCATCGAATTTCTGAACCTCATCAGGGCCTTAGTGGGGAGTAAAGGCCAGATTAGGCCTTATTTTTGTATTGTATAAATTTTGGGTAGAAAAACCCCATTTATGTATTGTATAAGAAACAAAGAATTGTAATTAAACTCGTTTTGTATGACAAATACATTTTTGGAAAGTTTTCTAGGTTCTGTGGCCTTTGTAGTAATAAGGAGAATTTATGTTGATTTTATAGTATGTTGAACAAAAAAAAAAAAAAAAAATGCAAAGGGGATCAAATGGAGTGGGCTATTGCCCATTTCCAGTTTTATGTCGCGACACTGCAGTGGTGTGTCGCTCTGAGGCGCGGCTCACGCGGCGGGCGCGTCTGCGGCGCATGATCGGGACTGCGCGGGCGTCGAGCCCCCTTGGCCCTGAAACCTCCTTGGGTTCTGTCGCGCCAGGGCGGCTCTGTGTGGCGAGATGGGGGTTTCTGGTGTGCAGCGGGGTTTTGGGCGGTGGGGTTTTTGGTGTCGTGACCTGATTTTGGTGTCGCGACGATTAGTCTTTGCACATTATTAAGGTTGGGTTTTGTGTCGCGACATGATTTTTGTGTCGCTACAACGGCGCTGGTGGCCCGAGTATGTTGGGAGCCGAGTTTTTCTACGGCTCACGACGGGAATTGCTTCTTTAGTGTCGCGACACGGTCTTTTAGTAGCCCGAGCAAAGGCGGTGGTTGGTAGTAATGGGTACTTGGCCTTGCCACGGCGATTATTACATGAATGCTTGCGCACTTGTGGGGGCATAATAGTCACATCTTATAACCTGTAGTACTATGCGATTAATTATTTGAACTCACCTTGTTCTTACCCTTTCATTCATGAACAACGTTCATAGGCCTTTGCTTGATAAAAAGTCCAAATTTCGGCCCACAGAGATTTGGGCGTCCTGAATCTGATAAAAAGCGGCACTCCATGGCTTGAGGATGATATCTCATATGTATAACTACATAATTCCTCATTGAAGGTCATCCACCACGACCCGAAAATGTGTCGGCTTGGTGATGGTCGCTATCACCCACCGCATCATGCTTACGATGTCCGTGAAAAGTGAGTCGCAAAATCGTTGTGATATGTTCCGCTTCCACTGCTACTTCTGGTAGGTAACCGTAGTGTTTGATGCTCAACCTTTACCTCTTGAAGCGTGAGACATGCGTCGAACAAAGTCGCCCACATGTTTCTTCGTCCACTCCGATAATATTGGCGGCCGAATATCTCACACGATGCATGCCGTGTAATTTGGATGCCTTTGCTGGCGAGGCCCGATTGAGCCTCTGGAAGTCTCCTATCTCGGATCTATCAAGTGGGGACCACAGCATCCTATATCTGACTATCATCAGTGTGAATGACGCCACAGCTATCTGTGTACGTGTACCCGATCCACGTGTATGATATCTCTGCGTCACATAAGACCTTCCCGATCACTGCACTCAATAGGGAAGGTGTAGCCCGCTAAACTCCCCAAAACACCACCACGAGCGATCAACATCTTGTGAAAAGTCTAAACATCCCCCAACCCGAGGGCATCTGTATTCCTAGGAAGTACTCTAGCTAGTACTCCCATGACTTAGGCGAGTGCGTCAACCACCCAGGTGCCTTACCGGGATAGTAATGTAAAAAGTGAGTCATAATCTTCGGTCTCCATCATCTGCTTGACCTTATGTTGAGGTCCCGTTGTGTAAAGATCTACTTCAGACTTTTGTGGTATGAGAATACTTTGAACTGTTAACCATATATATAGTGGCGCCAAATCTTGAGAGCCAAAGACTATACCTTGTGACACTGACTCGTCGCGGTGTCGAGGGCGAAGTGTCACTTTTCACTATTTACTATAAACTTATAAACTTTAAGCTTGTTCAGAACTCATAAACATTTAGCAGCATTATATTTTACAGCAGCGACGGATTACAAAGAAAATATATTCAAACTCTCCATAAATGAGAGTGTTGACATATAAAAACTTTTTACATTGTTTACAAAACAAAACATATCTGAAAATAGTAAGGTCTTGTTAGGTACTAATGATGTATTTGACTTTGACTACTGCGATGCGGACGGTTGTCTTATCATACGGTTTATATACATCTTTGCAGCGGATGAAACACTCGTCTTGGAACTTTATAGCGAATTAAGAATAACTATACGTGGGCTGACCCACCCAATAAGGATCATGCTTTAGACACATGCATATACTTATGACAAATATAACATTTATATACTTATTCATTTCTCTTATCTACTTTTTCATAACATGTTTCATTTCTTATCATATTTCATATACTTTTCGTGTCATCTTACACTTTTACTTCAGCATTCTTATGTCATATCGCACATCATTACATAGCAATGTTATGCTTCTCATATCATGTCATATATCATATACACCTAAATTTCACGATATACTTGTCATTTGCTTTTATGTTTCATGCTTGCAAAAACCTTAGAAATGGATGTGAAAAAAGCTATGTATGTACTAGAAGGTACTATCCTTTACATGTAAAGACAGTGATCTTTTATCTGTATGACCCAAGCGGGGTGTTATAATGTCAGCAAGGATATGTCGTGGCCCAGCAGGCTCGATATACATGGCCCATTTGTTGCTGTTGCTCCCACTATAAGCATCACACTGTCTATCAAACTCTACGATCATAAGTAGGCAATCGATTTTATTATGTTTCTTAACAATCTTTCGGGTATTAGAAAAGATATCTCTATACATGATAACTACGATATCATGTATATTATGAGATATTCATTACCAAATAATCTTATAAATATTTAAGCGCTTTTCGTATAACAAAATTATACGCGTATTCTCTTTAGCTTTCATAACCAATTTTGCACGAATAGTTGAGGCGGGTTCTTTAAGAAGTCCATTTTTCGGCTACAATTTTGACCTTATGAAATGAAGTTGTTAGAAAGTGATCTTCTAACTCAATATACCCATATGTCTTAAGTTTCTTATGGTTTAAACATCATCTCATTTGGACTTTTAATTTGGGAGATATGGTCTAAACATTCTAAACTGCTCCTAAACAATTTCTAGGAACAGAATTTAGAATTGTGTCCTATATTTGAAATTTTTCTGGGAACATTAGAGACATAATTTGACCATACTTTCTTCATGAAATTTGTTCTCCCAAATGTCTAGTTTGTACAGAATTTTGAATCATCTCATTTGGATGAATATAACTCAAGTTATAATTTAAACAACCGGAATTACTCCAGTTCAGGAGCTTATTATGAGACAGATTTCAAGACATAATTGTTCCCTTACTTTGACAAATTTTCTAGGTCCAATGGGGTTCAAATTTGGATATTCTTATTTCTGGGAGATTTGTTTTTCTAGATGTCTAGTTTACCCAGAATTTTGAATCACTCAATTTGGATAAGTGAAACTCAATTTATGACCTAAATACCAAAACTGTTCCGAAACCCAAAACTATATCATAAATGAACTAGAATTGACCTGAAACAGAGCCTCAATTTGACGAATTTCTATGTCCAATGGGGTCCAAATTTGGATACACTTTCAGGGAGATTTGTTCTTCTGAACCACAGTTGCAGAATTTTGAATCTATAATTTGGATTAGTGATGGACAAGTTATGCAATTTAAAAGCAAAACATGGGTCAAAAAAGCGAATGACATCTCCTAAAACCCAACATTTTTATCTGATTTTTTACCGATTGAGACCGTACTCCAAACCAAACAACCATATAACACATTTATAAATTAGGGTTTTTCCTAACCTACATATAGACAAATAATTTGGTTGGAAAAATTCCTAACCCAAACATGAATTCCATAAAAATCCATACAAAAATCCCTACCTTTGTCTTTCCTTCTTCCTTCTTCTTCTTCTTCTTCCTTTCTTCCTTTCTTTCTCCTCTCTTCTCTTCCCTTCTTTTCTTCTCTGCTTGTCAGGGTGCTAACATAAATGCCCCAAATGAGATATTTTAGACTAAAATAAGGCCATCATTTGGCCTTGTCACTTTACTTTTGCATTTTGGTCCCTCATTTTTATTCTATTCTCCATTTAACTTATTCAAATCCTACTTTGGCATATGAACTTATTATTATATGACTCTTGGGTCT
The DNA here is from genome assembly GCA_016808115.1 of Tetrastigma voinierianum. Taxonomy (NCBI): domain Eukaryota; kingdom Viridiplantae; phylum Streptophyta; class Magnoliopsida; order Vitales; family Vitaceae; genus Tetrastigma; species Tetrastigma voinierianum. The sequence goes on from JAEQBH010001225.1 coordinate 184,213, forward strand.
TGAATTGGTAAATTATTAATTTACCCTTAACTCTTGTATTAATTAGGGTTTTGCTTATTTATTTTAGCACTTATTTTATTTCGGAAAAATATAATTTTTTATTATACCACTAAGCGTGTTATAAAACGTAGAAATGGTATAATTTGGGGTGTTCTGGCCTAGGCGCTTGACTCCATGTCATGTGTGGAGCCTGAAGTTCCGCTCATGGTTCTTTGGGCCCTGGAAGCAAAGCTCTGCCCTCGAGCGCATCAAAACACATCCCGGTCTGTCATAGAAGCGCGTTGTAATTACCGCGACATCGCGGGTACTATGTACATTTGTCCCCTTTTCGAGGACGCTATCGGGTTAGGAAATTTGCAGTAAGCCTCATTTTTAATTCCTTGAATGCCTTCTTACACTGGTCATTCTACTCAAACTTGACCTCTTTCCGGGTCAATCTCGCCATAGGTTCAACTAGTCGGGAGAAATTCTCAATAAATCTTCGGTAGTACCATGCCAATCCTAAGAAACTACGTATATCGAATACTGACTTCGGCCTTTCCCAACTCATAACTCCCTCTACCTTCTCCAAGTCCATTAATACACCTGAAGTCGATACTACATGTCCCAAAAATTTCACCTCATTATGCCAAAACTCGCACTTACTAAATTTGGCATACAACTGATGTTCTCTGAGGGCCTGAAGAACAATCCTCAAGTGATCCCCATGCTCCTCCTCTGTCTTGGAGTAGATCAAGATGTAAATCGCGAAAACTATCATGGCAATGAATCTAAATAGGGGGTGGAACACCCTATGCATGATATCCATGAATCTTGTTAAGCGCATTCGTCAATCAGAGCATCAACGCCAAACTCCGAAATACGTACCTCGTCTTTGGAAACATTTTGTCTTAGGGATATCGGCCTCACAACTCTCAGCCCGATGATAGCCGATACGAGATCTATCTTGCAGAGTAGAGCTGGCCCCTCTCGGTATCAAATAAATCATCAATCGCCGACAAAAGGATCACCCAGATTCTTGATCGTAACCTTGTTGACCTTCTCGGTAGTCACGCCGCAGTCAAAGGGTCTTATCTTCTTCTTAGCAAACAGTTCCGGAGAGCCTCAAGGTGAAGTGCTTTCGATCCCCAATGAGCCACGCTTGTCCCTCTGATTCTGTATCGCGGACCTTAAGTTCTGTAACTCGATGGCGCCCGTCCTGTGCGAGTCATAGAAATGGTTGGCGTACGTACGAGAGTGTAACTCGATGATAAAGTCTACGTCCCTCTACGGGGTAATCCCGAATGGCTCGTCCGAAAGACATCCACTGAGATTTGCGAACTACGGGGGTAAGACTGAACCACATCTCACCTAGTCCTCCAGGGTAAGGGTTGCTAGCCAACCCATCAACTATCCGTGCCACTTGGAGATACGTACACGATGCAGGGTAAGCATGAGTGCTTACCTCCACTGAAACACAACACAACGGCTGCGTCACATGTGTGTGCATTAACTCTCCTACTATCCGCGATCGATGTGACTCGATGTCTTGTCGGCCCGATCCATCCGAGGATGACATCAAACTCCGACGTAATATGACTAAGGTCTCTGATCTAAGACCTCTAACTTATAATCCTGACACATCTGATCAACGTTCACCATAGTTCCTAGGGGAGAACTCATACGGCGATTCTTCTGTAACACCACCCCAGATTAAGACCCTAGTAGTTTTATTACGATTTTTTTGGCAGTATAAGAAAAGTAAAATTTGTATTTTCTAGAGATTTAAGTGCTAAAAGTGAAAAAAAGATAAAGCCGAATTGTACAAAGTCGGGAGTTAAATTGGTAGAATTGTAAAATGGGGACTTAAAGGTCATAAAACAAGAAGAGTATATGTTAAAATAGGAATTGTGATAAGTTCATTTGCAAATAGATGGGAGTTGAAGGACTAAATTGCAAAAACTAAAAAGTAATAAAAAAAAAAATTAGGATAAGACCAAACATGGTCTTAGAAATCCTGATTTTTCTCATTTGAAGGCTAGGGCTTTCCAATGGAGAGAAGGAGAAAGAGAGAAGGGAAGAAGAGAAGAAGAAGAAAGAAGAAGGAAGAAGAGAAGTTCAAGAAATCTAGGTTTGGAAACTTGTTTAGGTTGTGTATCAAAAGTATGGATTACATATGTGTGAATTCTTATTTTGAACTTTTTTGTTTGGAACTCTTACTTGTTTGTTGATATGGAACCTATTTGTATGGATTTGTTGAAAGTTAAAGAAACCCTCCCCAGCTCTCTATCTTTGCCTATGTTTGGGGTTTAAAAGGGAACCACATCTGTATAAGAAGTGATTTGTGTGTAGTTTAGTTTGATTTTTGTGGTTGGTTTGAGATAAGGTTAGTTTTAGTTTGGAAGATTTCACGGTGAAAATAGCGGGCCCGGCCATATCTGCAATCGCGGTGAGTCACCAGATCTTGAGAGTTAATTACTACCGGTACTTTCGATGTGGTTTTCAAGTAGGGAAGGGATGTTAAGTAATCGATATTGGAAGTTGAATGTAGGTACTCAAAAATTTGTTTTGAGATCCGGAGGATGTTAAATGCAGGTACTAAAGCGTTAAATGCTGAATTACTCAAGTGATAAGGAATCGGATGATGTTAAGTCTTGAGTGCGAAGTTGAGTCTCTGGGCCTCCCGAGAAGATAATGTAGATAAAGTCTTGGTCTTGCGGCTCTGTTTTAAATACCATTCTTCTATTAAATTTCAAATGAAGGATCGCACCTATCTATAAAGTTATATGGAAAATATAATACCTCATGTGGCGAGCTTTGGGCAAACATTGTTTCTTGCCCTCATTTGCTAATGGAATTATGAATGATATAATGAGTTCTGAAACACATACAATCGTATGTCTGCTTAAGACCGAATAGTAAATGAATAGGCACCTCTTATCGATGCCCGGCGCTCACGCTGTCTTCGCACGCCTTACATTCACGTGGGCGGCATGTGCTTTGTCCGATCTTCTGGCGCTCGCATTACGTGGGTAGAGCATGTCGCCGATCGGTGCCAGCGCCCTTACTAGTATTCACGACGCCACATTGCATTAGGCGAGCGCGTACCACAGTGAGTCTTGGCAACTCTGCGGATACGGCAGCAACTTTTACATGGGCCAGACCGTCTCTTATCGAGTTCCTACGGCTTTTCGTCTTGGAGTCTTTATGTGAGCGATTGCGCATTGGGCGGACACGTCTCGTCGGTCTTCGGCCCTCCTGCGGTGGTACGGCGGCCGCATTGCGATGGGCGGGCCGCGTATTATGCTTTGGCACCTGCGTTGATATTGTATGCAGTACCCCAAAGTGCATGTTATCTTTATGTCCCTATCATTCATTTGTTGCTTGTCTATCAGAATAACCATTTATATGAATATCTTAATAAAATGGCGTGTGAAACTATTATATGATAAAGAATATGAACTAATGAACAATAAGAAAACATAAGTAATTAGTTACGCTCTTACGCCCAGTACCTCTGGTGCCTTGCAATGCAAGATCTTTGTTACGAACTCACGAGAAATATGAAAACCCCGTTATAAGAATGATAAGAATACGAATATTGAGCGATAACAAGAAGCATAAGGAATTAGTTCTGATACGTAATATACCTATGGGTACCTTACGTATGAATATCTTTGTTTTTTGAACTCCTATGGGAGATATGAAAATCCCGTCATAAGAATGATAAGAATCGAATATTGAGCTGATAAGAAACCGCAGAATGTGGGTTATGTTTTGCTTGTGTACCTACAATTTTTTATACATTACTAGATAATTACGAACTCCTACGGGAATGAAATTAAGTTATAAGACTTATGTTATGTGAAAACTACGTTATAGAAGTAAGTCATACGTAAACTCACGACATATGCATTATGTTATATGTATCCTGTGGTGTTGACCACTTCAAGTGGTCATAAAGCTTTCCTTATCTGTTTCCCACTAGAGCCCTTAGAAACCTTGCAGTATGTTTTCATCCGTGTAGGTACTAAAGAGGACATCCAAGGCATTCTGCATTCAATAGGGCCAACACAGCAATAGGAGTCCACCTGTTGTAGGTTTTGATTTTTAGTTTTGGATTGTAAATATAAAGTTTTATAATAATTAAGGATTTCAATTTCTAGTATGCAGTAAATGAGACTCAAAAGAATATATGCAAAGGCAGAGTTTAAACACCACTACGATGGTGGTATTAGAATTTTTATTTCCCTATGGTTTTATATATGAAATGGGCCCACCAATGTTCGAAAAGCAAATTAAAGAGTCTTAGTCCGTGCGCCCTCTGCGCGAGGGAGGGGTAGAGCGCATGTTTGCCTCAAGGTTTGAACTATCAGTTCGCTCTTTTCCGAAATACAAGGTTATGTTTTTCTAATACTCGTGTTCTCTTTTCTATACAATTACTATGTATATGTTCACAACTGGCTGTCCCGATCATATAACACTGAACATGAACACACAATGTATGCAATGGTCTAAACTCATGGCCATCGAGCCCTTGGTAATCACATGCCTATGTTGTACGAGATTGTGACATGAAACTCAAATGAATCTAATAACCTAGACCCATATCCATCAAGCCTAGGTGACCGTATGCCTAATACTGATACCAGAGTTGTGACACCCCCGAAGCACAGAGTCCGGGTTGACAGCCGGTTAACCGCGAATACTGTGGGTATCACGCATCACCGATACCATCATATTGCTTCCCATTCATTGGGATCCATTCATATATATATTTTTAGAAAAATATGCAAAATTTATCAAAATTGTTCGTAAGACTTAGATTCTGACTCTCTTATATACAAAATATTACATATGAAGTCCTAGTTTTTTTTTTACAAAGATTTCTTCTCGAACCACGATTCGGCTTTCTTGTATTTGCGATCGAATGAGGTCGGCCGCTGTACATAACTGCGCTGAGGGGTCTCATGATGGGAGTGACGTGCCCGGTAAGGATAACTCACAAGAGCTAAACTGAAATGTAGCGTCTGTCTGTGTTCGCACCTGATAATAAGCACATCAGCGATCCAGTGAAGAATATGTCGATTAAATGGAATCCTACGTATATGAAATGAAATGTGACTCACCATGCCCCATGTCTGAATTAAATCTGACTCCTCACACACAATGCCTAAGCTTTATGTGTGAAGCGGGTGTCTGGATGACACGATGATCATTTGTGACGAATTTCGTTTTATTTTATAAGCCAGCTTTTGGATGATACATCGCAATGATAATTTTATAGTCGAAATCAAAATAAAGCCTTTTTGTGGGTAAGCGGGATTTTTGGTGTCTGTGCAATTTCCGGAAACCTAGAACACTTTACGGTCTTTCAGTTAGGGTATGTCGACCATAATTGGCGGGTTTTTCACGATGGGGATCTATTCATGCTAGCGTCTGACAGCGTATTTTATTTTACCATTTTAGATTTATCGTGTGACTATTGAGCATTATCAATGCAGTACGCGTCAACTCACGAGAATGATAAGTGACCATAACCATGCGCTGCTTGACCGTACGATGACCCAGTGCATATACAATACAATGCAAAATATCCTTTGCACATGTTAGCTCGTATTACATATATAATACACTATATGGAACAATATAGCAATCTTTATGTCGAATCTGGCTGGATAATTATATCGAAGGATATAATTTCACGTCGGTCGGTAATATATATAACGCGATATATCAACATATTTACAACACATTCGACATCTTCATAAAATTTTAATGATAGCTATGAAGTGGTCGCATAAGCCCAGTCGATTTCAGGCCATAAATCAGGAGGTCATACTGACCTTGGAAATGTCCCGGACTCGATCCAGCGAGAAATTCGACTTATTTATTTATTTTCTTTTTACATTTCAAAGCGACATTAACGGCTATAAATTCAACCATGAATCGGTCCGCCAGGCTCGGCCCAACGGTCTGAAAAGCAGTCTCAGCAGCCAGAAAACTTAGTCATGGTTGGGGGCTGAACCACCATGACGTTTGCGACTCTTAGATTAAGAGGAACCGGTGTAGGAGAAAACCGCACCTCTTTTTTGTTTTGGCACCTAGCAACTTTCTCGTTGGTATCATAAACTTTAATTCTCGATTGTCGACTTGGAGCCCTCGGAACAGGAATCGGGCCATTTTCCTTTCTTTCCTTTCTCCCTCCGCTCCACCCAGTTTTCTTCTTCTCTTTTTGTTTCTCTCCCTTACTTATTCTTATTTCTTTTCTTTTTCTCGCTTTCGGCTTTCTTGCTTTTTCGCTTTCTTTTAACCCCATTTCCTCCACTCCCGTAATTCATAACCTCTCATAAGCTCTTTGATCGGAAAGCTTCCTTACCGACTTTCAGCATTTTGACTCCATTTTTCATGTGTCATGTGTCACATGGACACCACACCACATGGCTCTCATGTAGTAGCCAGTGCTCGCTGCATGTGTCGTGACGCGTGTCTCGAAATACGTGAAATTCCGTCTCGGAGTCCGGCGGTCGACGTAGCTAGATTTCGTGAGCGGTCCGATGGTAAGTCCGTTTCGTTATCCACCAGAGATCTGAAATTTCAAGTTTTCAACTGTCTTACGACGAAAAATGCAGTTTTGCGTTTTAGAGGTTTTTACACTTTCAACTATCAATAGTTCAAGTTCTAATGTGAAAGATTGAGCTATGCCACAACCATAGAGCATACTTATAAAAGAACTTAATGCTTTAATATCAATTGTTAAGCCAATACACCAAGCAGTGCAACAAGTAGAATAACTAAAGGTAGAAAAAAAAACACAAGTAAATTTAATGAGGTTCGATATAAATACCTATGTCCTCGAGCGTAGTTGAAAAACTTCCACTAAACCAAGAGAATTACAAACTTTGAGTAATAAATCAATTTCCTTATAAATTGGGCTAAAAAGTAAATATCAAAGCAGTTTAGGTAATACTACAAACACTCAAAGTAGAGAGGGGGAAAGGTATGAATATTACAAAAAAGGGAAAACCCTTTTATCGGTTAGGAGGTAAAAGCAAAATTTGGGAGGTAAAGCAAAACTATTTTTGCAAGCGATGTGGGATTCACGTAAAAACAAATTAACTCCAACATCATGTCTTTTTTTGTTTAATTTTCGAGAAGATACAATCTTTCCCTTGAAAACAATTTTCACATAAAAATTACACTTTATCTAAGTGAAATTATAAACATGCGAATACTTTTGAAGTTGATGAATGTGATTTAATGTTTTTAGTAATTAAATACTTTGAATTCTGATGTAATAAATTGTTCTCTGTGGACTCGTCTGTCGTTAACATGTCATGCTTATTAAATATTTGAATATTCTATCATTGAGGCTGAAGCATGGTAATATTTTAATGTTAATATTTAAAACAATATTTGGTGAATGTAGTTTTCATATTTATAAACTACTTTAATGATTATTTAAACCGTGACTACTATTCATGTAATTCTTTTAAAAAAAAAATGAATCACTTTGACTCTATACTTATAGTGGTCTCAAGCGCGCAGGGCCCGAGGCTGCTTTGGGCGAATTTCGGCGCGTGGGGCTTTTAAGCGCTCTCAGCCGGCGAGCTGTGAGCCGGATTAAAGGACGAGGGCGGGCGTGGAGCTCATTCGGCCGGCTGTGGCCGTGGAGTTAGCGAATCGTGGGGCACAGACCATGGCCGGCCGGGCCGCCGGAAGCCCGCGGGAGGGCGCCCTGGGAGGGCTGCAGGAGGGCCGTCCTAGCAGTCTATAGGCTCGCCCCTGAGAGGCACATCTAGAAGGCCTTAAAAGCACCTAAAAGCCCATGTTAAAAATGAGTTTTTGTTTAAGTGTGAGTTAAATAAAAAATAAGATTAAGCTTGATTCAAAGGAAATAAAAATCATCGTTTAAAATTTTATTAATCGAATATAATTACATTTAAAAATGTATGAAAAGTTCTGATATTCACAAAATAAGTCGTCCATTGGAGTTGAGCCCTTTCTTTTATTTGTATTCATTCATCTTTTAATGTAAGAAATAATATCGTGTAATATGAAACGATTGAAAAAATGATATTGAAATATGAGAAACAGAATTGTGAAAATGAAGTGAATTTGGAGAGTATGAAAAATTAAAGAGATAGTTGATGAAAAATTAAGAGAATTTGTGTAATATTTAGAGAGAAAAAAAAAATAAGTGAAAAATTAGAGAGGGTGTGCAACGGTCGGGCCGCCCACTGCAGGCCCATCCGGCCGCTCACCCACTGGGCCGTCGGCTGCTAAACGTTCCCGCCGCCACGCACGAACCCATCGGCCATAGCATCCGGCCACCACTGAAACCCATCCGGCCATACGCTGGCCCATCTACATTCGTCTCTCATACGTGTTTCACTCATTAAACCATATCCAGATTGGCCCGGTCGATGGGCTGGGCGACCCGAACAGCGTCGCGGCTGGTGATCGAATTTGGCCCGATCCGGCGACCGGCCCGTTGGAGACCCCTAAATTACTTCCCATGTCGTTGATTCAGGAAATAAAAAAATGTGGGTGAATTGGATAATAATTTTTCATTACTAAATTTATTTTTAAAAATAGATGTCAAATAAAAATAAAAAAAAAAATTGAAAAGTAGAATACATTTGCAAATTGTTTTTAAAATTTGCTTTTAAAAACGAAAAATGACATAAAAAAAACTATTATGTATGAAATTAAATCCTAAATATGAATGCACCATATTGTTGAATCATAACGAAATCCCCTCATATAAACTATATAAACTAGTTGAATTAATTTCAGTGTATTTGTTAAGACATAATAAATTATGATTTAGTAATTTTATAGTCTACGAAGATGATGAAAGGGAAATAAATTCGGAGCCACATTCCTCGAATTATGTGTTTCCGTCATTTTGTATTTTCCATGTTTCATATTTCTACTTTTTTCAATGCCAATGGTACAACCGGCATTAATAATTGAAAATAATTAAAATATTTTCAATAAAATAATTGAAAATAAGATATTATCTTATAACACAAGTTAAAAATTATAAAATTTAATTTATTTAAAAGATGAAAAAATGGAGGGTGATTTATATGAAAAAGGTATAATAAAAAAGGAAAGAAAAACTTGAAGACTGATTAAATAAAACAAAACGAAAGCAAAAATCAAAAGAAAAAAAAAAATTAAAAGTCAGGTGTGAGGGTTGTGAGCGTGGGTACCGGTGTGGGAGTTAGAGAGGGAAGGGGCTAGATTAGTTGCTTGGGTGGGAGGTAGGCAAGGGTAGTTTTGACATTTTAAATTATTAGTGTCCTTGATTTTAATTATATTAGATATCCTGAGCTTTAGGTCAAATTTGGTTGCTTTCCTGACTTTTGTTAAACAAGGGTCACCTTAAGACCCTGAATCATAATTCTCCCAATTACGGAGATAAATATCAGGATCTTTTTTAGATAAAAAAAAGTTTGAGTGTAAATGAGAAATTTGAAAAAATATGAGAAGGGTTTTCTTCTTTCCCCATAAATTATGGCCAAGTAATTTTATAGTCAATGAAGACATGGATGGCAAATAAATTTTGGTAGTCACAAGCCTCGAATTATGTGTCTCCATACTTTTCTACTTTCCATGTGCTGGTCACATCATGTTTCACACTTTTAACCTTTTTCCACTTTTTTTCACTTCCAATGCCACAGCTGTTTTCTGACATTAATAATGGAGCCCTTTTCAGACCTGCAGAATGAGGATCCGTGTAAAGGAAGTTGACGATTTTGGTTTTATTTGGTTAATAAAAATGAAAATTTATTGGGTTAAGAACGAGTTTTTTATGTAACAACGTTACTTTTTATATAAAAACGAGTTTTTTATATCTTTAACTTAAAAAATATTTAAAAATAATGATAGATTTCAATAATTATCATTAAATTAGAATGCTATTGAATTCAATAATGCTCTTGAAGTAAATACGATGTTGATCCTCTCAAGCTTCAAAATAACCGTTTTATAAAAAATAATATTCGTTTAGAGTAACTTTTAATACTTTTGTAATGGTCTCGTGAGAAGAAATTAGGATTTTTATGATTAGTTTATTATAAATGGTTGGATGCTATCAAAAGAATGTGAGGAAGAAGAAAAAGTGATTGGACGTGAGGGTTGGATGAAAGTCATGACTAATGAAGAAGAAAACAGGAGATGATGTAAAAGAGAAAGAACAAAAAGATGAATGTCGTCTGGGAGGCGGAAAAAGAATAAATGAAGAAGAAGATCTACTTTTAGGATAAATTTGGGGTTAATTCTTTATAATCATTATTCTTTATTTATAAGGTAATTATTTTTTATAATAATGCATTAGTAATGTAAAAATGATTTTTGTTTTTAATTTTTATAATATTTATTTATTGATATGGATAAATCTTTGAGTGTAAATGAGTAATTTGCAAAAATTATGACAAGGTTTTTCATCTTTCCTCATAAATTATGGCCAAGTAATTTTATAGTCAACAAAGATGGGAAATAAATTTCGTGGCCACATTCCTCGAGTCTCCAAACTTTTCTACTTTCCATGCATATATCACATCATGTTTCATATTTTCCCCTTTTTTTTATTTTCTTCACTTCCAATGCAACCCTTTTCAGAAATAATAATGAAGATTCGTGTAAAGCCCTTTTCAGACCTGCAGAGTGCGAATGCAAGGGCTCCACAGCAACTTAATAATGAAGATTCGTGTAAAGGGTGTTGACGATTTTGGTTGTTTTTGTTTTAAAATAAAATGAAAAAATATTTAAAAATAATTGTAGATTTCAATAATTATGACTAAACGAAATGCTTTTGAATTCAATAATGCTCTTGAAGTAAATATGATGTTCGTCCTCTCAGGATTGGGTTAAAAATAACCCCATTTGCAAAAAATAATATTCAATTACAAAGCAACTTTTAATGTTTTCAAAACCATCACTCTTATAGCATGTAAAAGAGATAATTAATTTTTTTTAAATTATTAAAAATAAATAAATAAATGATCAACAATTGAATATTTAAAAGGAAAGAAAATTAAAACGATGATACAACTCATTATTAATTTATAGTTCCTAGAGCAGAATCTTGAATGAAAATTAAATGAATGATATAATTAATTATGGATTCCTTTATAAAAGTATGTGATTAAATTAAGATCATTTTCAATAAATGACTAATTAATATTGTTCTTTATAGATTCCTTTGCTATGGTAATTTTAGGGAGGCTTGGCTTGTAGTGGGACTCCATTAATGGAGATTGAAGGAGACAGGCTATGGAGGAATGGAGGAGAGAATCGAACATATATGGATGGTTGTATTAATAGGGAAAGGAAAGTGGGTTGATGGTGGTGGGGGAGGGGTTGAAAGGACGAGATGGAGACGCATTGAAGGAGAGTGAATGTATTCTTTATTCATGAATACTAACCATACGTACAACTCTGACGGTCTGACGTACGCATGCAGAAATTAAGTCATTACGTACAGCTCCGGCAAAAATATTTAGGGTAAATTATGTTTTAGGTAATAAAGGATAAAGAAATTAAAAATTGAGGGCCCTAAATAAAAGAATCCAACACAAAAGGTAACTGGGAATTGTATTTCAAAGGTAACTTTGAGAATTTTATTTCTAAAGGAGGGTACTCAAAAAGTGGTCAAACACTCTGATCCCCAAAAAGCCCCTCCCTACCAGCGCCCCCTCTCCACCCACCCAACCAACGCGGACCCCACCCACCCCAGGCTGAGCCTCCCATCCAACGTACCCACACCATTTTTTTTTACTTTTAATTTTTCAATTTAAATCTCATTTTAGTATTATTTGTAATTAATATATTAAATAAAATTAGAATTTTAATATGAAAATATATTTATTTATAATAATTAATCATCTATTAAATAAATAAACATTAATGTTTGTAAGGGTGATTTTCTTTTAAAATATTCATAATATTTTTATATTTATAAAATTTCATATTTTGAATATATTTTATATTTTAAATTTTTATAGAATACTAAACATAAAATTTTGAAAATTAAAAATAAAAATACTATTCACACTAGTTAAATATAACCTAAAAATAACGAAATTGATTTTTAAAAGTACAATTATAAATATTAATATCTAGGTAAAAAATATTTTAGATTTTTTTTTATAAAAACAATATGAAAAAATATTGTACATCCAAAATACTGTTAGTTTTTAATATAAAAATACATTTCATCTATAATAATTAATAATTCATCTATAATAATTAACAATATAATAAATAACTGAATTTTAAAATTTTATTAATATTGCATATAAAATTTATTTTCTTTTATATTCATAATATTTTTATATTCCATAATTTTTGCATATTTTGAATATATTTTTATATTTTTTAAATTCTTATAAAATTTTAACATTATTTTTAAAAATAAAAAAAATACTATTCACACTCTTTTAAAATTATCTGCTTAGTAAATACTAACATTATTTTATTTATATGTAACATTGTTAATATCTAAAATTACTATAATATATAATAATGATATCAATGTTTAAAAATACAATTATAAAAATAATTTTTTATTATTAATTTAAAAATAATAACATAAATATTTTTAATTTATAACTCTTATCTCTCTTCAAATATTTTTAAATTAAATACTCTCAAAAATTATCATTCATATTTTTTTTATTGAATGAAATGGGGGTATATTAATAGTTTTCATATTATTTTTTACATTTAAAATAAAAAATAGTTTTAAGTATATATTAACGTTTATACAGTATGTCTAGTGTATGATGGGCGTTCGACGTTTAAGCAGCGTAGCGTATGAAGGTGATGATAGGGGTTTTGAGGTTGAGTCTGGTGCTACGTTATAGCCCAAAGTGTTTATATGTAAAAAAAAAACTTATATTAACATTTAGAATTATACTTTTAAATATTAATGTCGCTATTTTTATGTAATTTTTAACTTGTGGTGAATAGTATTTTTTATTTTTTAAAAATTTATGTTTAATGTTACATAAAAAAATTTAAATATAAAAATAGATTCAAAATATGAAAAATAATAAATGTAAAAATATCATGAATCTAAAAATGTTAGTCAATACAAATTTGAGTAAAAAACAATGGATATGAACTATTTTTTATAAAAATAAAATTATAAATATTAATATTTATTTACTAAATAGATTATTAGTTATTATAAATAAATATATTTTTATATTAAAGATTATATAATTTATTTTTATATTTGTATTATATGATTAGTTATTATTTTTATATTTTCATATAATTTATATTTATATTAATTACAAATTTTTTAATAAAAAAATTAAAAATGAAAATTAATAAATAAAAAATGGCTTGGTGGGGTTGGGGGGAGGCTGGGGCGGTCCCAGCCAGGGGTGGGGTGCGCGTGGGGTTGGTGGGTAGTTTGGGGATTTACTTTGAGGGAGGGGCAGTTTGGGGTGTTACTTTTATAGTGCCTTTTTTTGGAAATAAAATTCATAAAGATACCTTTTTGTTGGATTCCTTTTCCTTGGGCCCTCTTTTGTTAATTTCTTTCCATTTGGGTACCTAAAACATAATTTGCCCAAATATTTATGTGAATTGAAGCTGTTGCGGGTAGCAGGTACCATAATAATTAAGCTGGTCTTCCATCCAGCTTTTATTAGTGGTCGCCGTGAGTGATTTGTTTCTACAAATTACTACTGAATTTTTTTGCTTTTTATCTCTCTTTATATATATATTTTATTTTTTTTAAATTATTAGAAGTTAGTAAAAATTAAATGTAAAATAGAGAGTGTGATTAAAGTGAATTTTAAAAAATTGTTAATTAAAATAGTAAATTTAATATTTAAATATATTTTAAATAGCTAATTTATTGAGTGTGATTGAAGAAGATGCTCTTATGGCCAAGTAATTTTATCTTCAACGAAGACGATGAAAGTGAAATAAATTTTGGAGCACATGCCTCGTATTATGTGTCTCCATCTTTTATATTTTCCATGCACAATGACAGGTCACATCATTTTCATATTTCTACATTTTCTACTTTCATCAATGCCACAGCTGTTTTCACTTATCGGCATTAATAATGGAGGCCCTTTTCAGACCTCCACATGCAGGGGCTCCACAACCTCAATAATTGGATTTGTGTTAAGCGTGTTGAATTTGAAGCTTTCGGTTGTTTTTGGTTATTGAAAAATAATAATAAAAAATATTTATAAATGAATTTTTCTTAAAAATCTTACAAAATTAAATATTGATCAGAGATTTATTTAAAATCTTATATTTTAAAGTTATCTAATATAAATAAAAAAAAGTTTAAAGTAATAAATAAAAATGCTGTACCAATATTAACTCTATTTTACTTTTTTTTTATTTTTATACTTTTTCTCTCCATTTTTTCATTTCAAATTTTTATAAATTCTAAACATACCCTTGTGTTTTTTTAGTATGAACTTCTTATACCTAACCAAATTTAAGGAAATTAAAATAGGATAGGATGCTTGTATATTTTTTAATGAGAAATTAAAAATAAAAGGGTCTTAGTTATAGTTGGAAAAAAGTTTTTAAATGATTAGCCATGAATTTTCTAGAAAAAAAAAATCATATATATGATACACCTCAATCTTATTTTATCATTAATTTGAAATTTTAAGAGTTGTGTTTGGTTTAGAAAGTATTAAAGAAAGAAAAAATACCATAAAAATTATTTTTTATACTTGATTGTTTGATGAAAAATCTAAAAGAAAATCAAGTATAAATAAAATTAATTGAAAATTTACAAATTTTTATATTGTTTAATCTTTATATTGATGAGTTAAAATGATAGCAAATAAAAATAATATATTAAAATTTACTCTATTTTTTCTTTCCTTCACTTTTTTTTTTCTTTTTACTTTTTCTTCTTATTTTCTTTCCCTCAAATTTTTTATTTCTTTTTCTCTTACATTTTCCCTCAAATTCTTATTCCCTATAAGTGGAGACTCATATATTGTTATTTTAATAGATAATAACATAAAATGATGGTGAGTTAGTGATAAGATAATTTTGTAGTTTAATTTTAAAATTTAGAAAAAATCAACATGTTTGTTTTGAAATTTCTATTGCAATTTAAAAAATCAAAAGTAAAAAACGATCCAAACAGATCATCAAAATATGATTTTTCCAAAATTATTTAATGAATTGTGAAGAAATGCTGAAAATCAATGTTCCTAAAGCCAATCATCAGGGCAAAATTTTTGTTTACAATTTTATAATTGAAAAGATTATTGGTTTTTGATTAAATGGTCAGATGAATAATTGGATCAATGTCAAATAAGTAACTTCGTATTTATAAAAAAAAAAAAAAAAAAGCTTCGTAAATATCTAATTCTAAAATTAAAAATATATATAAATAAAATAAAATTCATAGATATTTATTTATTTTAATTTTATTATTATCAAATTTAATCTTATTATAATTTAAAAACTTCTAATCTTTTAACTTTCTTTTTAAAAGATTAATTGTTTGCATGTTGATAAATAATTTATCTCTGCTATATATGATGTAGAAAAGTAGTACTTATATATGATGTTTCTTATAGTTACTTGTTTTTAAAGAAAATTAAGATTTGAGATATTTAGTTTTTAAATATGCTTTAATAAATTATTATGTTTTTAAGATAAATCTTAGAGAGAATATTTGTTACTCATGTTACAATCGCATATTTTAGTAATTATGACTTGTTAGGGCAAACAATCTTTAGCTAATAAATAATTTGGAAAGTTTCTTTGACGGTTGATTACTATGGAATTGATTATTGTTGAAGAACTTGAGGATTCTTTTGGAACTACCTTTGACATGTTTTTATTGATTGAGATTTGTATATGAAACGGATGACTTGTGTGAGCTGAATTGAGAGGAATTCTTAAGGATTATATTTTATATCCATTATGACGGTAATCTATACATTGAATTGGGAATGTGACTCATGTATTTTTTTGGAAGGTGTATGGTTAACATTGCCTTACTGAGAGACTTTGTTATGAATGGTGCACTGTGAAAATAAACTTGGAGAATAAGTCTTTCATGGTTGCCCTTCTGTTATGTTTTTTTAACTGTGTTTTTGAGGTGAATTATTTGAGAGAACAAACCTAAAGTATTATTTTAGTTTTCCAGTTTTTCACAACATTGATATTGTTATGAAAGAAGTATTTGAGTATGTAAGATCAATATCGTATTAATTTGTAATCGATTGAATCATAGTAAAACATTCAATGTCTGGACGTAGCCTCACAAAGTAGGTGTATGCATCAAACTACGTTAACAATTTCGTGTGTCCCTTCTATTTTCTTTGCAATTTTTTTTGGCGATGCTGACAACAAAAAATCAATTTATTACCAACATCGCTACAAGTATCACAAAGCAGTACCGTTGTGACATTTGAATATAAAAAATAGACTCAACTTCACTAAACTTGAATGCTTTCGAATTAGTAGTGCCCCTAAATTGGCTCTCTCAAACCATTTTCTGCTCCACCGCAAGTGGAAGGCACCCAACATCTAGCAAGCATGTGCTACCTTAGACATGCCCTTAGATCAAGGAACTTCACCCTTTTTGTGTTTTTTTTTTGAGTTTTTTGGTTTAGATTTTTTTCTAAGATATTTTTTCTTAACAATGTTTAAAACATTCATATTTTTTTCAATCATCGAGAATTCCTCCTCATCAACCACGTATTTTATAGATGCTTTCAACTTTATCCATGTGGTACATGCTTTTGAATTTCTCCAACTCCAATCCCACACCTCGAACATGAAATTAAGATCATCTTCAATAGAAACCATCATATGTGACTAAAATAACCATATTTTATCTTTATTATTATAAAATTTAATCTTATTAAAATTTTAAACTTCTAATCTTATAATTACTTTTTTTAAGTCACCACCTCCAACATGAAATTAAGATCATCTTCAATAAACCATCATATGTGACTAAAATAACCATATTTTATCTTTATTATTATAAATTTAATCTTATTAAAATTGCAGCACCTAATCTTATAATTACTTTTTTTAAGTCACCACCTCCAACATGAAATTAAGATCATCTTCAATAAACCATCATATGTCACTAAAATAACCATATTTTATCTTTATTATTATAAAATTTAATCTTATTAAAATTTTAAACTTCTAATCTTATAATTACTTTTTTTAAGAAAAATTAAGATTTGAGATATTTCAAATGATTTTAATGATTCAATTTTTTTAAATAACTTTAATAAATTATCATGTTTTAAAGATAAATCTTAAAGAGAATATTCAAACTCTTACTAGTTAATGTTATAGTTGTATATTTCAGTAATTATCACTAAATGGAGATGGAGGGGGATGAGGGGAAAGTGGGCATGGACCATGGTTGTTGTATGAATAACTTAAAAGGAGGAGATGAAACGCATTGAAGGAGAGTGAATGCATTCATGAATGAGTAGTAACAACATGTACAACTCTGACAGTTTGACCTGAGCATGCAGAAATTAAGACATTACGTACAACTCTCTACACCTTTCCCATTTCATCATCCTCTCCTAACTTCACTCAGATTCACCTGTGTTTCCTTCAACTCTGCTGCCTTCATTTCCTTCCCTCTCTTCCTACTTTCCTCATATTTTATGATCTGTTATCATCTCCCCCCCAAAAAAAGAAAAAAAACCCATCTGTCTTCATAGTTCATAGTTTGGTTAACTACCCTTCACATTCAGCGTCATATCCAAGCACATCGTTTCTATCCTCTCTCCAGTTTGCTTTTCTCATCTAGTTTCAGTTGGACTCTCTATCTTTCACTTTTGATTACGGAGTCCTTTTGTCCCCCTTCCCTTTTTTGGTCGTCCATTCTCTCTTCCTGGTCTTTTCCTCCACTCGTGGTTTTCATTATTAAGACTTTCAATAAATTATGGCCCAGTAATTTTATCTTCAACGAAGACGATGAAAGGGAAATAAATTTTGAAGCACATTCCTCGAATTATGTGTCTCCACCTTTTTTAAAATGACAGGTCATCATGTTTTTCATGTTTGACCTTTTCTACTTTATCGATGTTACATCAGTTTTCACTTACGGACATTGGCAGTAATAATGGAAGCCTTTTTCAGACCTCCACGTGCAAGGGCTCCACAACCTCAATAGTTTTAATTATGGGGATTCGTGTTAAGCGTGTTGAACTTGAAGCTTTTGGCTGTTTTTGGTTATTGAAAAATAATAATAAAAAAATATTTATAAATGATTTTCTTAAAAAAATTTACAAAATTAAATAGTGTTCAATTTATTTAAAATCTTATATTTTAAAGTTATCTAATATAAATAAAAAAAAGTTTAAAGTAATAAATAAAAATGATGTACCAAAATTAACTCTATTTTACTTTTTGCTTTCTCTCATTTTCATTTCAAATTTTTATAAATTCTAAACATACCCTTGTGTTTTTTTAGTATGAACTTCTTATAACTAACAAATTTAAGGAAATTAAAAATAGGATAGGATGGTTGTATATTTTTATTGTGAGAAATTAAAATAAAGCGTCTTAGTTATAGTTGGCAAAAAAAATTTAAATGATTAGCGACAATTTTATAAAAAAAAAATCATATTTATGATACGCATAATCTTGTTTTATCATTAATTTGAAATTTTAAGAGTCGTATTTGATTCAGAAAGTATTAAAGAAAGAAAAATACTATAAAATTATTTTATACTTGATTGTTTAATAAAAAATCTAAAAAATAAGTATAAATAAAATTAATTAAAAGTACACAAATTTTGATATTGTTTTACCTTTATATGATGAGTTAAAATGATAGCAAATAAATATAATATATTAAATTTTATTTTATTTTTTCTTTCCTTCAAATTTTTTGGGAATCTTATATTATGGGTAACTTATTTGGTTTTATTTAGATAATAATAAATAAGAGATTGATAACCAAGGGCTCATTTCAAAAGTAATCAAAATTTGCTGCACCACGTATGAGATGACATTTTTCTTCCTAAAATACCCTCATGGTCACCTCACTCTAAATCCAAACAAAAATCAAGCTGAACGTATATTTTTTGCCAAAATACAGAAATACCCTCATTTAATTTTATCTTTTAGACTTTTACCACTAAAAACGTTAGCCAACAGTTTAAGATAAATTATCTCCAAAATATCTAAATACTCATCATTTAATTTCATCTTTTATTCAAATATTACCCCAAAATATCTAAATATTCCTCATTTAATTTCATACTTTTATTAAAATATCATCCCATAAATAATAAAATTCTAGATATTGAATAGTAAAAATATTTAATTGTTATTTAAAAAACTTGATAAAAAACTTTTTAATAAATTATTTTAAAAAATTAAAATAAATAAATATAAATATATTGAAACAATTTAAGATCATTTTTTCTACATTACCTGTTAAACAAACACACTTCGAAAAAATGCGAGTAACGTGTTTATCAGTTTTTGTTTAGTTTTCAAAAAATACTAAAGAAAAAAAATTGAAAAAATTGTCTTCCTAATTTTTTTTTATGAAAAGTATAAAAGAAAATAAAAAATAATTAAAAAAAAAGTTCAAAAACATTACCTAAGAGAATAAATTTAATATAAGTGATAAAATTTAATATAGATTTCCGACGAGATCCACGGCTAGGATATCTTTGATGAATAAAAGAAGGGGTTTGGTGCATCTTGGATATTTTGATCAACATGTTAGTTTTTCTATTGGATAAAGTGTGAGGTGGGCATGAGGGTATTTTAGGAAAAAATCTCACCTCACATGTTTTGCACAACTTTTTAATTACTTTTGAAACAGGCTCATGTAGCATGTCTCGGAGCCAAATAAATACAAGGGTGGAAATATCTAAGTATATTTTACTCACGAAAAGTCATTTTTGAGAGATTTAAACTAAAGTTTTAAGTGGCATCTAAGTTTTATCTATCTTAAAGCTATTCGATTTTACCCAGCACCCTGTTATTAATAATTAAATCAAATCTGCCAGTTCATTTATGTCGCTCCATATCTAATTTTTGTAGTTTGAGGTAAATGAAGTGCTATCCTTCAAATACTTATTACAACCAAATATTCTTAGAAATGATCATTAACTGATATTTTTGCTCCCATTATTGCTCCACTATTAAAGCTGGTTTTTTTTTAATTTAGCATCTATATTTAAGCTTTTAACAAAATTTCAGAATCTTAACTCTTTTGGATACCCATATTTTATTTATGATTTTTTAAATAAAATAAGTTACCTATAACATAAGATTCCCAATTTTTTTTCTTTTTACTTTTTCTTCCTATTTTCTTAACCTCAATTTTTATTTATTTCTCTTACATTTCCCCTCAAATTTTTATTCCTATAGTGGAACTCACCTTACATTTTCACTCCCACAAATTCTTATTCTATAAATTGGAACTCATGTATTGTTGATAATAACACACAAAATGATGGTGAGTTGGTGATAAGAATAATTTTGTAGTTTAATTTTCAAATTTAAATAAAAATCAACATGTTTATTTTGAAATTTCTGTTGCAAATTTAAAAATCAAAAGAGTACAAAACAGATCATCAAATATGATTTGTAAATTATTCAATGAATTGTGAAATGCTGAAAATTAATATTTCTAAAAACCCATCATTGGAGATAATTGCTCATTTGCAATTTTATAATTGAAAAGATTATTGGTTTATGATTAAATGGTCAGATGAATAGTTGAATCAATGTCAAATAAATAACTTCGTATTTATCAAAAAATAAAAGTAACTTTGTAAATATCTAATTTTGTATTATTAATCTATTTTATATTATTGAAATTAAAAATAAATTTTAAATTTTAAAAATATATAAATAAAATAAAATTCAATAATATTTATTTATTTTAATTTTTATTATTATCAAATTTAATCTTATTAGAATTTAAAACTTCTAATCTTTTAACTTTTTTTGAAAGATTAATTGTTTATCATTTTTGATAAATAATTTCTCTATATGATGTAGAAAAGTAGTACCTGCTTGAGTGTTCTTATCTACTTGTTTTTTGAAAAATTAAGATTTGAGATATTTAATTTTTTTTAAATAACTTTAATAAATTATTATGTTTTTAAGATAAATCTTATAGAGAGTATTTGAACTATTTCTCATGTTACAATCGTATATTTTAGTAATTATCACTTGTTAGGGCAAACAATCTTTAGCTAATAAATAATTTGGAAAGTTTCCTTGAGGATTGATTACTATGGAATTGATTATTTTTGAAGAAATTGAGGATTCTTTTAGAACTACTTTTGACATGTTTTTATTGATTGAGTTTTGAATATGAAATGGATGACTTGTGTGGGTTGGATTGGGAAGAATTCTTAAGGATCATTTTTTATATCCATTAGGCATGATTCATGGACGGAAATCTATACATTGAATTGGGAATGTGACTCATGTATGTTTTTTGGAGGGTGTATGGTTAACATTGCCTTAGTGAGAGAGATGTCGTAATGAATGGTGTATTGTGATGGTGCATTGTGAAGATACACTTGGAGAAGAAGTCTTTTATGGTTGCCCTTCTTTTATGTTTGCCCTTCTTTTATGTTTTTTTAAATGTGTTTTTGAGGTCAATTGTCCGGGAGAACAAATCTAAAGTCTAATTGAATAAGACTAATTTGAAGATTTTTCATAACGACATATTATTAAGAAAAAAGTATTTGAAGGCATGTAGCAGTCAGGAATTGTATTTCTAATTGATTGAATCATAGTGAAATAGGCTATTGTTTAGGTGTGGTCTCGTAAAATAGGTGTGGGTTAACAATTTTGTGTGTCCCTTTATTTTCCTTGCATTTTTGTTTTTTTCTCTGTGAATGATGCCCACTACAAAAAATCTATTTATTGCTAAGAATATTACAATTACAACATAGCAGTGTTATAATACTGACTTTGTGATATTTGAATGTAAAAACTAGGCCTAAGATCACTAAACTATAATGTTTAAAGGCATTTTTATGTGTGTATGTGTCTGCTTAAAATATCTCATGATCCCATAAGAAAATAAAAAAAACTAGAAAGCTTTTGAATTCAAGTAATAATGCCCTAGTAATTCTCAATGTTATTCTCAGACCATTTCTGACTCACTGCTAATTCAAGGCACCCAACATTTGGCATGCATGGTACCACTGGACATGCCCTCATATAAAGGAATAATTCTTCACCCTTTTTTGTAATTTTTTAGTTTTTTGGTTTAGATTTTTTTCTAAGACAATTTTTTTTCAACAATATCTAATAGATTAATATTTTATTCAACCATAGACAATTCCCCACATAAACCGATGATTTCAACTTTATCCATCAATCTCCACCTCCATACATTTTTTTAATGCCACAAAAAATAAAGATTGCAATCATCTTATTTTTAAATTATTAAAAAAAATAAATGATCAACAATGTAATCTTTGAAAGAAAAGGAAATTAAAATGAGGATACAACTCATTACTAGTTTATAGTTCGTAGAGCGGAATCTTGAATGAAAACAAAATTAATGATACAATTCATTATCCAATATTAATATTCAAGTGATGAAATTGAGATCATCTTCAATAAACGACTAAAATAACCATATTTTATCTTTATTATTATCAAATTTAATCTTATTAGAATTTGATAAGGTTTGAAAAATAGGCTTGTAGGCAGTCAAGCCCAAAGTGATCTCTTGCCAGCGTAATACCCAGAGACTACTCGATGCAGGCCCAAGCGAGCCAAGGGGCCCGAATCAAGGCGACCACTGAATGGATTGTTAGGCCCATATCTTACAAATCAAATTGTATACTACCCGTACAAAAAATAAAATAACCCATAGCAATATATTATCCTGCCTTTCAGCCAGAATCCTATCGATAAGAAGAGAGATAATGACGGATCATGCCCAGTTGGATCCCCCGAATAAGGAGGAGGATCATACCGAATAAATAGCTCTTCTATATCCTGTACCAAATCCGATGCAGGGCCGAAATAAGAAATATCATCAATGGGAAGGACTACAACCACCATCAGTAGTTGAACATCTACTATAAATACAAGACCACCCATCGGTGAAAGGTACGCCAACATTCATCACATGACTCTAATATCTGCAGGCTCATACGCTTCGGTCTGTTTTTCTAAGAAAGAAGCGGCTTAGGCATCGGGTGGCCACGGGCGCCGACCCTCGTCGACCCCCCTTATTATTTCACATTTCTTGCGGAGGTACAAAGTCGGGCGAGTTCAAACGGCAACACCACCGCGACCACTACCTCGGCCTAGATAATTCAAAAAAAGCCTACATCCCGGCTGCTAACAATCGGGTCAGTCCGGCGAACCCTACGCTCCGGCCAGGTTCACATTGAAAAAAGGCATCATCGGTTAGGCGCCGTGCGCCAGACGGCGGTTCCTTTATAAATATAAGCGATTTCTCGATTCGCGATGGTATCGACGGGGAACCTGGCGGGAGTAACGCCCGTCCGTAGGGATGCAGGATCCACCAGGCAATGCAGATAGCAGACCTCCTGGGACAGTAGAAGCAATGCAAACCAATACAAACGAAGTGGAAGCACTTCGTCTCGTCAATCAACGACTGATGGAAGAATTGGAACAACTTACCAGACAGTTACAACATCCACGGGAGGCGGCGGGGGCAAGGGGAAGGCCCGCAATTTCCTCCCCACGAGGGAACAGCGGTCCACGACATTCCCAGGGTCGGGCGAAGCGAGATCCGGCCCGATCCGGGAGGCCACGGAACCCGTCGGCCTGCGAGGAGGAGGAAAGCGAAGCAATGCTTGGGGGCATGTCGCGAAGCAGTACTACATCACCCTCGGCCCGGGAGGCGGGAGGGCGGACATGGGAATAGATGTTTGAGGTCTTCAACGGGGCTCGGCCGTGTGAAGGAGGTGGTTAAAGGGACAAGCGCGAACCTGTATGGATACCTTGAGTACGACAAACGAATCTCCGCTACGATGAGGTCTTGCTTCCGCCAGTGAGTTCGAGATGCCACAAATAGAAGCATTCGATGGAGCCAAAGACCAGATTGATCACCTCAATACTTACAAAATCGGATGGAGTTACATGGGTATCGGGACCGGTGTGTCCTGAGGGCATTCGCCCATGCGCTAAAAGGGCGCGACCTTGGCACAGTTGATAAATTCCCGCCCCCCGTCCGTCTAAAGTCGTTCGGGAACTATCCGTTGCGTTCGTTTCCCACTTCGCCAGACGAGCGTCTGAAAGCCGAGTTACCATCTATTGAGTCAAGCGAGGGGCTCGCGGGGGAAAGCTGAGAAGTCGTCGCGTGCAAAGGTTAATGGCCCGAGTCCACGAAAATAGACATACTAGATGAAATTCGCCATCCATGACGTCATTCAGGGGTTAAGTACTGTCGAAGGACGATGTTTTCCATGTAGAAGAACCCTTAAGCAAGCATAGCGAGTACTCGCAGAAACGAGAGAAATATATAAGCGCGAGGAGGCCCTCATATCAAAAGAAGGAGAGTTCTTCCACCGTAGCAGAGAAAAGTGCGGCCAGGAGAATGACGAGGGGACGGGCCCGGGAGGCAGAGCGACCAGAAATCCCCCGAGAAGGCGTGAACGATCCCCTAAAAGGCGGGGGAACCTCAGAGATCGTCTGGGGCTACCGCAATCGGACAGACGACGGCGTTATTCACCTCAACGTTTCACTTTACAGCGACCTCGAGTGTCGGTCACATGAAGTACGAAGCGAAGGTTCTAGATGGTAGGCCGGATGAAATCGGACCGCGCCCGCGAGAGACAACACCAAGTGTGAGTTCCACGAGGATTGCAGACTGCAGACAAATTGTATATCTGGCCCGAAGAGAGAGATAGAATACTTAGCCACAGCGCGGATACCTCCAGGCGTTTCATATCTTCGGGGAGACAGGCCTAGAGAATCGGACCCAAGGTCGGGCCCGAGTCGGAGACCGGGCCACGGAGCTCAACAACCCGGCTCGCCGATAAGCCACGACTCAACATCAGCAACCCCTCGGGAAAATCCATGTGATCTCGGGAGGGTTCGCAGGGGGAGGAGAATCTAGTTTTGCTCGGAAGGCCCACTTACGTAGCATCAGATCAACAGGAATGGGAGAAATACAAGCAGTATCTAAGTTGCCGCGACTCGACACCACCATCACGTTCTCGACCCGAGATCACGGAGGATGCCGGCATCCCCATGGCGACGCCCATTGGTGGATTCGCGCAATTGGCCAACACAGCGGTTCCGCCGGGTTTTAATTGATACTTGGGGGTTGGTGACATCATGCCGCATCAGCCTTCGACAAAATGGGCATTGGGAGAGAAAAGCTAGATCCCATCAACACACATCTGCGGGGGTTTTCAGGAGAGAAAGTATTACCATTAGGCTCGATTCAACTGGTGCTAACCCTGGGAGAGCCCCCTTGCCAGGTGACGATGACAGCAAGGTTCCTTATCGTAGACGCTCCGTCAGCTTACAACATGCTACTGGGCAGACCCTCTCTCAACGCAATAAAAGCCGTCCCATCAGCATACCACATGATAATCAAATTCCTAACCATACATGGAGTCGGAACGGTCCGAGGAGATCAGCGGGTGGCCAGGGAATGCTACACCGCCTCCATGAAACAAAGAGGCGGGTTGACAGCGTGAATGTAGAGCGAGCTTGACATCTTGTGACGAGATACTCGCCGAGCCCAGGAGCCCTCGGAGGAACTAGGCCGGTGCTCCCACATTTGGATGACGACCCGGAACATCTCGCCTATATCGGCTCCAAACTAACGGGAGACCTCAAAAGCCTCCTCACTCAGTTTTTAAGACAAAATAGGGAGACATTTTTATGGAAACGAGGGCGGACATGGGAGGAGGAATCGATCCTCACGATAATCACTCCACCAGTTGAACACACCAACCCATCCTTCAAGCCGGTCAAACAAAAGCGCGGGATCTTCGCACGGAGCGAGAAAGCCATCACTTGAGGAAATCGGCCTGGCTTTTCCAGCGGGAACAATCGAGGGAGGTAGAATATCAGTGGTTGGCTAATGTTGTCCTCGTGAAAGAAAATGTAGTGGCGACTACGTATCGACTTATTTGATATAAGCAAGGCATGCCCGAAGGATAGCTTTCCTTTGCCAGGATCGACCTCATCGTGGACGCCCTTTGCGAGACGCGAACTTCTGATTTTATGGGCGCATTTTAGGCTCTGATCGATTGGCATGGATCGGATGACGGGAAAAGACCTCTTTCGATCCGCATTTCGAGGAACTTATTGTTATCGTGTGATTCCGTTCGGGCTCAAGAACGCAGGAGCGACCTACCAGAGGTTAGTAAACCGAATGTTCCAGAAGCAGATAGGCACGACTATGGAAGTATACGTAGACGACATGCTGGTAAAATCTACTACAGCTAATCTCCACATCCCACACCTATCAGAAGCGTTCCAGATCCTAAGGAACTATAACATGAAGCTGAACCCAGCCAAATGCGCCTTCGGCGTGTTAGCCGAAAAATTCCTAAGCTTTATAGTCAACCACAGGGGAATTGAGGCAAATCCAGATAAAATAAAGGATGTACTCGACATGCCGTCACCATCAGGAATAAAGGAAGTCCAGCGACTAACAGGAAGGATTGCGGCCCTAAGACGATTTGTGTCCGAGGCGACGTGATGTGACCACTTGGCACAA
Source organism: Tetrastigma voinierianum (assembly GCA_016808115.1). Classification (NCBI taxonomy): domain Eukaryota; kingdom Viridiplantae; phylum Streptophyta; class Magnoliopsida; order Vitales; family Vitaceae; genus Tetrastigma; species Tetrastigma voinierianum. Next base: position 210,905 of record JAEQBH010001225.1, read on the forward strand.
AAGTGCGAGAAGAAGGCCTTCCAATGGGATAATGGCGCGAAGAAGCATTTAATGCATTAAAAACGTACCGAAAGCCTCTCCACCCATTCTAGTGAGTCCTGTTTGGTGGAGAACTCACTCAGACGGGTCAGATCCGACTTCAACCAACAGACTCGTCGAGACAAAGAACTTGTACAACACCCGGGCCTACTATTGCAATGAGCTCAGAGGAGTGGAGTGAGAGGTACCCGAGGATGAGAAATTAATACTAGCGCTCGGTAACTACTCGCCTAAGCTCCGCTCCCTATTTCCGTGCTCATACCATAGAAGTCTCGACGGAATATCTGATGAAACAAGTGTCAGACAAACCGTAAGCCTCCCGAGATCGACATGAAACGGGCCACAAGAGTTAAGCGAGTTCGAAGATCGTACAGCCGAAATGCCCATAAAAGCATCAGGTCCTACCGGCTCAGCGGAATTCAATTCGATAGAACTTGCTCGTAATTAATTTACCGAAAAGAACGACCTCCCACTCGAAGCTTCGATGGAGCCTCAAATGCACAAGGAAGCGGAGCGGGTCTAATTCTAACCTCACCAGAAGGGATAGACATTGAATATGCACTCAGATTTGGGTTCCATGCTTCAAACAACGAGGCCGAGTATGAGGCCGTGATAGCCGGCCTCAACCTCGCCCATTCACTAGAGGTCACCAGTTAGAAGTATACAATGACTCCCAAACAGGTGGCTGTGCAAATAGAAGAAACCTACGGTTAAAAGTGAAACGATATCCATAATTCAAAAGGTCCGCTGATCTATCAAAGAAATTTGTGTTGGTCTGTCAAACATGTCCCGCAACGTAGAATTCTCGAAAGGCACGCCTTGGCGAAATTAACCACAAATTTCACAAGAAGATTCCTACAGGTCGACGCCAATACTTAGCTAAACCCCTCTCGTCGATCCTTATAGCATGACGGTTACCTGATAGTCCGAAATGAGTTGACGGACCCCATTTGGGATTATATTAATGACAGAACCCTACCAGACGACCCGAAAGAAGCGACTAAGATAAGAGTGAGGTCGTCCAGGTTTACCAATCACAAGGGAAGCCTCTACAAGCGAGGATTCTTCACACCTTTCCTAAAATGCATCGCAGGAGAAGACACCGAGTACGTGATAAGAGAGGTACACGAGGGTGTATGCGGGAACCATATCGGCGCTCGAGCATTAGCAGGGAAAGTTTTAAGGCAAGGATACTATTGGCCAACCATACTCAAGGATGCGACCACATAGCCAAGAAACGCAGGATCTCGCCAGAAAGCACGCCAAGATCTCACGCTCCCGCCGAGCCTCCTAACATCAACTACAAGTCCCCGGGCTCTTTCCAACAAGTGGCTCGACATATCAGGGCCTTTGCCTATCGCGTATCGCGAAATTCATAATCGCGCAGTGGATTACTTCACAAAGGGTAGAAGCGAGCCTTAAATGGCCAATTACAGAAAGTGTAAGATACGCACTTCGTGGCGAGCCATCATGGTGCCGCTCGCATTCCAAGAGCCTTGGTATCAGACAATGGAAAGTAGTTCGACAACGCTACCCAGTGGATTTCTCGTGTCGAAGCTCTAATAAAAATTATTACTCGCCCCTCAAAGACATCCGCTAAGAATCAAATGGACAGGCCGAAGTAACAATCAGAACCCTCAAGGTTGCCTTGAAAACCAAGTTAGAAGATCTTAAAGGAGTTGGGTAGAATACTTCCGAGGTACTGGCGTGGGCTTACTTTACACGTAAGTCAAGAACTGAACCCCATTCGCTCTAGCCTCTCGCACGTATGCACTCGCTGAGGCTCCAATAAAGTCTCCAAGAGTCGAGTTAGCACGAGGAGCATAATGACAGGCCCTTCTGCTTAAACTTAGAGCTCTTAGGATGAAAAGCCAAAGGGTGTTCAAAGGCGTAGAGGAGTATCAAAGGAAAACAGCGAGGTATTATAATCAAAAAGTCAACCCCATAGAGCTACATGCCAGGCGACTTAGTCTTAAAAAAGCTCCTGCCAGCGAGGAAGAACCCGGCGCACGGGAAACTAGGCCCCAACTGGGAAGGCCCATACATCATATCCCGAGTCAGCCGACTGTGCACCATGAACTCAAAACGTAAGAGGAAAAATCTTACATACGTGGAACGCAGAATCATCTTAAGCGCTTCTCGCCAAGAAGCATCGGGCCAGGGCCGTTAACAATACCTTATCTGGATCTCACGTGACGTATGGAACGCCTACTGACTCTCTGGTTAGACATCTCAAACAGCTTCATATATGTAAGATACGTAAAAGGCAAAATAAGAAGATACACGTATTGATAAAAAAGCAAAGTGTCTTTATTTCAATCAACACCGCCAATCGCCGCGCCTCGGACACATCTTGAGTAATATTTAGTACAAGCAATTCCCTCGAAAACCCAAAAAAAAAAAAAAAAAGGAGAAAAAGGGTACAAAAGAATTTAGAATAATCGGGACAAACGAAAAGAGAGGGACAAAGGAGAAAGACATAATGAAAAGGGGAGAAGAAGAAAAGGGATGGAAGGAGTTTATAAAAAAAAGAAAAAGAGGGTGTGATAGGGAGAAACGAAAAGAGAGGGACAAAGGAGAAAGACAGAATGAAAAGCTGGAGAAGAAGAAAAAAGTGTGATAGGGAGAAAAGAAAAGAAAGTGGAAAAGAGGAGAAGAAGAAAGGGAAGAAGGAGAAGGGAGACAAAGAGAGGAGTAGAAGGAGAAAGGAGAAGAAGAAAGAAGAATAAAAAACAGAGAGAGCAGTGCAAGAGATGCACCGCCCTCTCCGGACGCATTCCCTAGCACAAAGCTAGGGAATAACATGACTCCCATGAAGGGGAGACTAGGGAAAAACACAACTCCCACATGCGTATTAGAACAAGAGCGTTGACCCCAAATCTTCAAGGATCTTCTAAGACGACAAACTGACTTCTTCATCTCACGTTGCATTTCGGGCCAGGCTCTCATAGAAAGCAAAATATACAAGGAGCAAGCCTCACAAACAATGAAACCGCTATATATAAGAAGATCAGCACTAAAATTGCAAGTAATCGCTTTCAAATTCTCCATAACCGCATTAAAACGCCGCTTCTTTCCAAGAATCAAAATTAACCAAAGAACACGGCGCCTCACAGACAAAACTCTTCACCTACTAAGGTCAGCAAGACTGTGAGCCACGCCGTCATCACCTTGACGTGTGACGCCACCCGACCCGACCCGGCCATGATCCAAACCAGTCCCGGATGCCACCAAATCACTCCAAAATCATATCTCATAAGCGGAGCGAAATCGGGCGCTTCCATAAACATTACATTTAACAAAATCCATTTACAATGTGCATCCAAGCCTTTTCAAAATAATTTTGGTAAAATAGATGTACAAAGATTCAAATTGTTTATACAAAATATCCATATCAAAAAGAACACATGAAATGAGGTAGTACATGCTCGAGCATACCCGAGATTTCTTTCTTTATGACTCGACGCCTCTCGATTCAGTCCGCTATCGATCACTCATCTATCACTCGGTACCGCGCATTGCAACAATACGCTAAGCATTTTCATGCTTAGTGGTTCTATACAAATCCATTCCTCGGGCTCCAAATTTAAATCAATTCATGAATTTAATAATTCGGTAACTTTCAATCATTTGGATGATCAATATAAATACATTACATATACTTTGTTATATATATACAATAAATTATAGTTCATTGATCATCCATAAATACATTTTCATAATCAGATTCACAATCTCAAATCAATTCAAATATGCTCACAAATTCAATTTAGTTTCGACATTCAATTCACTTTAAAATCAATTCCGCTTCTAAAATAAATTCATGGCGCTAATCAATTCGGTTCTCACAATCACTTCCGCCATGCCAATTAATTCGGGCTTATGCCAATCAATTCGCTATGTCAACTGACCCGCTTATGCCCTTAACTTAATTTAACTTATGTCTTCGAAGTATACTGGATATCGAAAGTCACAAGACGGCCCCGCCGGGTCAGCAGCCGCAGATCACATGGTTTTATAACACGTTACGCCCCGCTCGGGTCACGACCGGGTTATAAACAATCGTGCGAACACTACCGATACGGTCCCGCGGGGCTGCTGATCGGAGTGACACATCAATAGTTCGCAAGATCGCTTATTTGACCATATCGCAGATACCAATCTATCCTTAATGCGAAATAAACGGTTAACATTCTATTAAGGGCGTTCAAATTCTTTTATAGCAAAATATAGTGCAATATGTACGCTGGTATAAACAGTTTATTTTCTATAATCATGCAATTTTTATATGCAAACATTTCACAATCACTTTTCTCAAATCAATTAAATCAATTCAATATGCTTTTAAAACAAACATGCAAAAATTTGAAACGAGGAATAGGAGTTGGTAGAACAAACCCAAAAATATTTGCACTTTGATTCCAATCCTTGGAATCTCAATCACAGTTTGTCTTTTCCTCCTCTTCAGTCCCTATTCCAAAACCATTAAAGAATAATATTATTCATGCGTACTAGTAGTTTTGGTTAGGATTGATTTTCGGAGGTTATTATGAGTTTCAATTTAAACAAGTTATATATATATATATATATATATATATATATATATGGATTCTTGGCTCAATGGGCTTTCCATAGAGTCCAAGAACACCCGAATCGAGTTCGATCGAAGGAGTTATGACCTTCCGGTTGGAGGTCATACACAAATAATCCTGAATCGACGAGCAGGCCCGAACTGACGAGCTCGTCTACCACCTCAGTCAAACATCTTCTATACTCCTCAGGAATATTAATGTATTCTTGACTCAATGGGCTTTCCATAGAGTCCAATAACACCCAAATCGGAGTTCGGACGAAGGAGTTAGGACCTTCCGAAGTTGGAGGTCATACACAGTCAAATCCTGAACTGACGAGCAGGCCCGAACTGGACGAGCTCGTCTACCACCTCAGTCAAACATCTTATATACTCCTCAGGAATATGCCACGTATTCTGACTCAATGGGCTTTTATAGAGTCCAAGAACACCTAAATCGGTTCAAACTAAGGAGATATGACCTTCGTTGGAGGTCTTGCACAGCCGGGCCGGACGAGCTGGTTACCGTTGGCTTATCATCGCTTCACCGATGACCCCTCGTTGACTAATTTCGCTGACGACCAATGCTTCACCGATGACCCTTGTTTGACGACCCCTGTCGATTGACCACCGTTGGACGACCACCGCTCACCGACGACCCCCTTTGCTTCGATCCAATTCTGCGGGCTGACGACCCCGTTTGACGTGACCCCTGCTTGACGACCACTCACCCATTTGACTATTCAGAGCACTATAACTTGGTCTACGAGGTCCAATTGGGAAATTGGGTGCCTAACATCAAGTTCATTGAGGTGGCTACACTCTCACATAAGGATTTACCGCCAAATTCTCTTTATTTCTGGTTCAAAACTCAATTCTAAGGTCCGGCTAGTTGACCCGACTGCGTAACCGAATTCCTACCATATTTAGTCAATAATCCCGCAAAAGGACTATAACTTAGCCCACAGAGGTCCAAATCGAGAAATTGTAGTGCCTAACACATCAATTTAATTGATGTGGCTACAATTCTCTATCATAGAAGGACTTACTTCCATATTCCCTTTACTTCTGACCTAAAAAACCTCACCTTAAGATCCGCACTACAAGACTACCACAATGTGGCAGCTTCCCATGGTTTAAAATGCAACCAAACTTTCCCCAGCGTATAACTACCCAACAATCCTTAGGGTAGAAGAAGACCAAGTAGGAGAAGACCATCTCATAGAGTTTATCAAAGTCCCCGGTTCCGTCTCTACTTGTAGCTCTTGTCACTAGGAAGGATCTCCCCTTCTCGTGGTTTCACGGAGACCTATGGTCCGATCGTTTAAAATCTAGAGAGAAGGCTGTGATTTCCTCTCTCTAACTTTCCCTTTTCTCCATTTTTCTTTTCTTATGATCACTTAACGTATTTTAAAAAGGAGGAAGCTTCCTCCTCTTTCCTACATGCCACATGTCATTTCTTGATTTTTTTCTTTTACTCATTTATTTCCTCCTAATATCACTTAGACATATAACTTTATTTACACTGACCCTTAGGTCCCCATTTCTCTTACAATTCCCTCTATATTTTCTTTTCACTTGGTTTCATTTCCGATTCAACAATCATCTAATCAATAAAAAATAAAAATCTCCGTAAAATACCCGTTGGCTCAATTATACCCTAATATGAATAATTTTTATTATAAAAATTTTAGGGTATTTTTGGGGTGTTACATGACGAGCTCACCCACCCACACAGCCACGCCCGGAGTCGACCGCCCAGGGCTACATCGCCACCCCCGCCCTAGCGCCCGCAGAGCGCCACGCCCGCCACCTTGACGCAGCTCACCCATCCAGAGGCCGCACGTTGTTCAGAGGCCGACCACCTCAGCTACATCGCCACCCACTCTGGGGGCGCCGGAGCCACGGCCGGCACAAGCCACCTGGGACAGCTCACTCCGCGACAGCCACGCCGCTCAGAGCTCCACCACCAGCATCGCCACTCGCCCTAAGACCGGAGCCACGCTTACTCACCTTGACTGAGCCCACCCACTCCGCACAGCCACGCCGTCAGAGTCGACCACCAGTTACACGCCCACCTCCGGCCCTGGGGGCCACTGAGCCAAGTCGCTTCACCTCTGAGCTTCACTCCACTCGCACAGCCACGCCGCCTCAAGAGCTAGACCACCAGTTACACCGCCACCGGGCCCTAGCGCCCGGCCATCACCGCTCACCTTGACGAGCTCACCCCACCGCACAGCCACGCCGCCCGTGGAGTCGACCACCAAAGCTGACACGCCACCCGCCCCAATACCGAGCCACGCCGCTTCACTCCGACGAGCTCACCTACTCCTCAAGACAGCCACGCCTCAGAGTCGACCACTCTCAGCTACATCGCCACTCGCCCCAGCGCCCGCGGAGCCACGCCGCTTCACCTCGACGAGCTAACCCATCTGGCGACAGCCACGCCGCCCTCGAGTCGAACAGCCAGTTACATTGCCACTCTACTACATCGCCACACCCAGCCCCGGAGCCACGCTATTCATTTTGACGAGCTCATCCCCGCTCATGGACGAGTCACTTTGCTATTCATTCTCGACGAGCCTTTCCAATCACTCAACATGGACGAGCTCCCGCTTCAACTATCTACCTGACGAGCCTATCCCCAATTCATGGACGGCTCCTACTACCACTTCACTGACGACCCCTCCCATCACTCATGGGCAAAAGTTCTTACTCAGCAATTCATTTCCTGACGCAGCCTGCCCCCGCTCGCTTGACGAGCTCTACCCTACTATTCACTCTGACGATCCCTCCAATCACTCAACATGGGCAGGCTCTTATTCATCAATTCATTCTGACGAGCTCTTCCCATCACTCAACATGGATGAGCTCTACTCAACTATTCACTTCGACGAGCTCATCCCCTACCACATGGACGAAGCCTCACTCAACCGCTCACACCGCACGTCATCCCCGCCATGGACGAGCTCCTCGCCAACAATTTACACGGCGAACTCTTTCCTCACTTCGCACGGACGAACCTCACTCAACCGTCGACACAATGTAGTCCTTTCCAATAGGATTAACTAAATCAAGTCAGGCCAGCTCTTACAAGGCCACAACGACTAATGTTGACGAGCCTATTCATCTCACTCTGATCCTCAATCCGAGCCATACAAATCATGAAAAAAAAAAAAATGTGATACGATAATGAGAACGCTGATTCATATATATATATATATATATACATATATATATATATATGAGATATATATATATATATGTTATACATATATATATATACATATATATAAATATGTTTCTTATATTACATGTCTCGGCCCCGCCGCTCGACCAAAGAAAGCGTGATATACGATGAACAACAAAGCCAAAAGATCGTGCAAACATGTACGTAGGGAGATCGACAGAGTGAACTGACGACGAAGAGGGGGAATTACCAAGTAGGAGCAATAGGGCCTTGAGAACAGTTCAGGCATCCTCCGCCTTTGCTGCCGGGAGGTCAAACGAAGTCCAGATCCGAAAGAAGGCCAACAGCTCACAGCGCGAGCCACCCCAGAAGCCCACTGGCATTCGCTCGGGTCCCTCACCGCCAATGACCTCATCCTCCGAGCAAACGCAGCGAACTAACCGCGATGAAGATCTACGCCGCAATCCGCGACATTCTGCTCGGGGCCGTTTCGCCAAATTTGCGCCGTAAGATTCACGACTTTAGCAGCTTCTAAGGGAATGCTTCAGACTCCAAGCTTCTGCGGATCGAGCCGCTTCGAAGTCAGCGCTTCATCACGACGCCATCACGTGACTCCGCCAGATCACGCAGCCACCCCTGAGGCATGAGCTCCTCCCAACCATCGGCTCACACCGCGCATTTCAAATTTCTCTCGGCCTCGCCAACCATTTTATGGTCGAGCACCGAACTCCGGTCACGGCTGTCATCGCCACTTTTACCCTCGTCTTCCCTACTTTCGCCTGCCGAGTCACGGCGGTTTTAACCCACTCAAGTCACCAACTCTTCACCAGCATGTCATGGGCTCATTCCACAAATTTGGCTCGTTCTGAAGCAGAGAGCGCCACCTCGCTTTATAACCGAGCAATCTTGCCGCCCTCGTTTAGTTTCGTCTTCTGGCCAGCCTCGATGAGTGGCTACCCGCATATTACAACATGAAGTTAACGCTCAACCCTGAGGCAAAGATGGAAGCAAGCACACCAGACCCATTCCAGCAACCCCAGTGATGTCAAAGCCTCACAACAAGCATCGCTTCGACCCCAAGGTCGAGTCCTTGAGGATGGAGGAGACCACCTACGTAGTCCTGTTAGAGAGCAAAAGAGTCCCGGGTTGGCGACTTTGCTTTCTGCTTTCTCTTCGCCTGGTCGCCTTCGAGGAGGCGATCTGACCTTTCCAGTGCGATTCCGCATCAGCTATAGGCATAATCCACCAACGACCGGCCGGCGGCCGCACAGGTGTTCTTAGCCCTTCGCCAAAGCTTAGAGAAGTTGGGCCAATCACAAGAGCCTCGCCTAAAGGAGACGATGTCCGCTCTCGGTTTTGACACCGAGACGTCCCAAATTTTCGAACTCGTCGAAACCGGCCGCTCCTCCTCACTGAGCTCGGGGCTTTTTCCTTTTCGTCTCGAGGCTTCCGAGACGCCGCCCCCAAATGAACCAAAATCTTCCCCCCGGTAGAGAGCGCTGGGCCAGAAGCCCAACCCGAGAGGCCCCAGTGGTGAAGTGTTAGTAAAGACCTCGGGCAGAGGAACGTGCAGACCTCAGATTAGATGGACCAGGAATGTCCGACCTTATCAATTCTGCGTAAGGACGAGCAGGATATCCCGCCAACGCTAGGGCTATGACATTATCTTCAGCGCTAAGTTCAAGACGAGCCTCTGGGAAACAAACAGATAATACAAAATCAGAAACATCCAACCACCTTCAGACAAGTCATACCAAAACAAGATAAATACTCACGATCGTTATCAGAGTTCCCAGCCATGGGAACACCTGTGGTGTCATCCTCGTCGGCGATTGTATTCCCCAATCGCCGCTAACTAAGAAATAGCGTCCCTTCCATGACCTAAGATGGAAGATCGAGATCACCGCAGAGCCCCTGAACGTCTGAAAAATAAAGAAAGCTCCCTGGTCTCATTTGGGCGAAAAAGATTAAGAAACAAGGCCAAGCTTAGGGATGCCGAGCCCTTTATCCTGTAACCAATAACCCCACCAAAATGCCAACCGGGCTGGGTTTTGAAGCTCGAGGGGCAAATGTTGAAATGTCAGCACCCTTTTCACGAAAGCACAAGCAGTAGGAAACGGGCGCCATCGCCAAAGGCGACTCAAAAACAAACCATCCCGTGCACGGAGGTCGTATAAAGGTTAAGACTGGGACCCATACTCTGGATACCGTGGGGAGGGGGCCGATAACGCTCAAAGAAAGGTACTCCCATACTAAGGGTCGACCTTACCAGTCCCACATCTACAAAGATGTTGAACGGCAGATTTAAGGCAATCCACCCCCCCAGATATGTAATTAGGTTTATTCTCTCTTACCCTTATCAACTGAAGAGGAGGTGCTTCCAAGAAATGCCCGAGGTTCGGGATAGAGCAAATGAACTAATGAGGTATCTCCAAATGCATAAAGGCCGGCCAACAACTGAGGAATCACCACCAATCCGCAAAGAAGAAGAGCGACCCAGACCCATGACGGAGACAAGCGACAAGAAATAAAAGCTAATCGGTTAAACCCTAGTGTTTCGTCGTACCAATCGAAAAGAAACTAAACGATACGACACACTGCACTCCAGAGATATAATAAAGAAAGGTCACAAAAAGGCGTATGGCTGTGGAGGTCGGTGAGCAAAGGGTCCCTGCGTATGCACAAGACTAAAGATATCCAAGAAAAAAACAAGGAAACTGGAGGAAATGGGAGAAATGAGCGCGAAAACCTAAGGGTCATCATTATCACAAGACTTATGGCGGCGACAAGGCTTTAACTGACCCAACCCCGAACAGACACGTAGAAACTGCAACCGATACAAGAAGAATTACAGCCCTTGCCCACGCCAACGTACACAAGGGCTGGGGGGCAACTGATAGGGTTTGAAAAATAGGCTTGTAGGCCCACTGATCAAGCCCAAAGAAGTGATGCGCCCAACGCAATACCCAGGCTCCTCAGTACCGGCCCAAAGCGAAGGCCCGAGGGGCCAGATCCAAAGGACGATCCTGAATGGATTGTTAGGCCCATATCATCCTACAAATCGATCAGACACGCCCGCATAAAAAAATGTAATAACCCCAAGAATATATTATTATCCTGCCAACTCAACCGAATCCTAACAATAAGGAAAGAGAGATAATGACAGATCATCGCCATTTGGATCCCCCCCCAATAAGGAGGGAGGATCATCTCAAATAAATAACTCCTTCTATATCCTTCAGACTCAAATCCGATTCGGATCAAATAAGAAATATCTCATCCAATGGGAAGGACTCCTAACCACCATCCAACTGGTTGAACATCTACTATAAATACAAGACCACCCATCGGTGAAAGGTACGCCAACATTCATACGCCAACTCTAATATGCAAAGGCTCATACGCTTCGGTCTCTATTTTCTCTAAGAAAGAAACTGACTTAGGCATCTGAGCTGGCCACCCGCACAAACCCGACCCCTTATATTTCCTCTGCTCTGCGTAGGAGTGCAACGTCCGGTCGATACCAACAAAGAACACCACACGATCTCTACCTCAACTCTAGATAATTCAAAAGCCTCGCATCCCAAATTTCGCTAACAATCCGGTCCGTACCCAACACCCCACGCGCTCCATCCCAGTTCCTATTGAAAAAGGCATCATCAGAATTTAAACTTCTAATCTTACAATTACTTTTTTTTTTAAGAAAACTAAGAATCTAGATATTTAAAATGTTTTTAATGCTTTAAAATTTTTAAATAACTTTAATAAATTATTATGTTTTTTAAGATAAGTCTTAAAAGAATATTCGAACTCTTACTAATTAATGTTACAGCCATAGATCTGAGTGATTATCACTAAATGGAGGTGGAAGAGAAGTACATGGGCATGATTCTATAAATAATTTAATAGGGAAGGATATGGGGGTAGATGGGGTTTAAAAGGAGGACATGGAAACCAGAGTTTAGTGTCAAAGTAATTCGTTTTTTTTAAAAAATTATATGATTATGTTCTTTTTAAAATAATCACAAATTAAAAAAAACCGTATTTGCATACTCTTGATTTTAAGATTACCTAAAATTATATTTATTAATTATAATTTTAAGATTAATTTTTTAAAATTACAGTTAGTAAATATGATTCTAAAGTTAATTTTTAAAATCGTATTTGAAATACGATTTTAAAATATAAAATAGATTAGTTTGATGATTATTTAAGAAAAAAAATTAGTAAAAAAAAAATGAATTAGGTTGCGTTTGTTTTTTTCACTTAACGCCGAATGTAACTTTTTTTGAAGCTTAATGTCGAATAGCACTTACTGTATTAAGTATTAAGTCATTTAGTTTTTTAACATTGTGTGAATAGTAGTATGATAACTAACATATTATTTAGGTTCCTGGCCTCGCCGCTCTTAATGGCATATGTTTAATTTAATTTTAATCGGGTTTTTAATGAGTTTGAGTTTATTTTCTCAAATCCGATACGCGGGTTCGTGTATTTGTTATCAGAAAACTCGGTAGTACCAAATTTTCAAAAACGCAAAACGTTAATAAAAATAATAAATTGCCATAGCGAACTGCGAAAGCTGGGGAAAATTCTCTAGATCTGATACAACTAAACGCGATCGCGCCGAGAATTCGCTCTCATAAATCTAGCATCACCCAAAAAGCTTCATTAATCTCCGGTGACAAACGGAAATTTTTTTCGACGGTGAATAAATACAAATGGACTAACGATGAGATTTTTTCGACGGGCAAGAACTGGACCCGAATGAAGCAATATGAACCATATATCCAAAATACACACACAGTTCCGCCCGATTATATTTTAAAATATTTTTTTATTATTTTATTTTTATACTTTAATATAAATAATAATTATTATTATGATGTTTTTTAATAAATAATTTATGTGGCTCATAATTTTTTTATTTTACGAAAATATTAATTTTAATATAATAAAATAAAAACAAATATAAAAATTAAAATTTAAAATAAAACAAAATAAAATGTAAATGGGGCGATTTTTAATTTTCTTCTCATCTCCTCCCCACTGCTAAATTTTTTAAACGGCATGTGTTTCTGGTGACCGAAAATAAACGAGCCGGCGGATGAGACCGCCCACCCCAAACCCTCTCATCATCCCTACAGAACAGATATCACAATTCTTCTTTTATCGGAGCAACGATTGGCTTTCTTATTTTTTGCGAAATGATTCTTTCGGTCGTGGAAATATTTTAACTTTTTCTATTCGTAACTTTTTAAAAAATTTCAAAGAATAAGTCAGCTTAAAATTTTAAAATTAAACAAATTTTAACGCAAAACTCGAATAACTTTCAACATTAAGTCAAAAAACAAACGCCACCTTACTTTCACCCGAATTAAACTCTGGAAACGCATTGAAACTTGAAGGAGAGTGAATGTATTCATGAATGACTGAATGAGTAGTAACAACGCGTACAACTCTGACAGTCTGACTTACGCATGCAGAAATTAAGCCATTACGTACTGCTCCTGCATGCACACTAGTGGGCAAAATTATTTATGTGAATGTAAGAGGTTGCAGGTAGCAAGTACCATAATAATTTTTATTTATAATGATTTCTTATTTTTATGTTATAATCTTATTTTTAATACTTTAATATTATAAATTTTTATAGACCTAAAATTAATATATATATATATATATAATCCACATGTTAAATTCTTTAAATAAAGATAAACAATAATATAAAAATATTAACTATTTTAACAAAAATAGTAATAATGGATCAAATTTAAAGTAATAGTGATAATATCTCCTATTAACTTTTTTTTTTTCTTAAATTAAGTTTATAAAAATTTTAAAATGTAAAAAAATAAAATTATAATATTAAAATTAGAAATATTATAAATAAAAAGTTATTATGATTAGGAAATAACATAAAATTAAGTATTATTTATAATAAATGTCCTCCATTTTTGGGTTAAAATAATCATTTGAGTTTTTAAAAATTAATTGAAATTCTTGAAGAAGGCTTGTACACCCTATGCAATTAGCAATACTTTAAATGAATATGTACAAGGTTAAAAACGTTTAAGATGTGTGAGGATCAAGCAATTTTATAAGGAATGTCTTCTATCCATAGTTTAAGAAATAATTATTTGTGTTTTTAAAAATCAATTAAAATCCTTGAAAAATAGTAGGCATGTACACGCTTTGTACACTTAATTCATGTATCTTGCACAATTAATATAAATACCTTGTATATTGTAACAAATCTCATAAGCCTCGATACTAGATGTGAGCATAGACATCTTTTCATCTTTATAGTTTAGAAAAAAAAAAATTTACCCACAGAATTTTTCACTTGAAAAGTGAAAAATTACCACTCTTATAAAATTATGGTGACTTTTTTTTTTTATACTAGTGGTATCGTGTAACACCCATTATACATTTATATATATTTTTTCTTATTAATTATTACACGTGAATATGTTTATATTTAACAAGTTAATTACACAAAATAAAAATATAATTAAAATGTAAAAGAGATTAATAAATGAAAATTTTAAAAATAAAGACGTTTTTGAGTTACAGATTTCAAATTTATAATTTATTTAATAAATTAAATGTCAAAGTTATTTTAAAATTTTAGAATTACTAATCTAATTAATAAAAATGAATAAATAATTTTTTTTGAATAAATAAATAAATAAATTTAAAAAAATTAAAAAATTTGTTAAGTATATTTTCAAAAATAAGTGAAAATAAGAAAGTATCTTTATAATAATTAAAAAATTATAAAATTTAATTTATTGAAAAGATGGAGAAGTGGAGCGTGATTTATATGAAAAAAGTATAACAAAAAAAGGAAAGAAAAAAACCTTAAAGACTGATTGTAAATGATAAAAATTAAAAGAAAACAAAAACAAAAATCAAAAGACAGAAATAAAAAAGAAGCTGGGTGTGGGGTTGTGTAAGCGTGGGTATTGATTGGGGTTGGTGGAAGTGTCAGGTGAGTTGTCAAGTGAGGGGTGGGCAAGGCTGGTAACAAGTCGAGCTTCAATATTTCCGAACCAGCCAGGATTTATGGAGTGCTCGGTACTGGAATAACAACTAATAAAATCAAGCCAGTTTCACGATTTAAAAAGCTTGGTTTGAGCCTTCATTAGGCTCGTTTTCCATATGAATCCAGCCCGAGCTTAACCTCGAGCCTGCCTCAATCCCGGTTCCCATACAGCCAGATTGTAATCAACTCTCGCCTCAATCCATATACTTTTTAATTTCAGAATCAACTGATAACAAATATATCAATTAAGGAAATAATTTTCTGCTGGATTTGTTTTACCTGGCTGATTTAGCAACATGCAAAGCTTCATATAAAGCCACTCAAACATTTGCTTTTCTGACATGAATCTTCACTCACTGAAAAACCAGAACTGAAAAATTACGAATAATTAAAACAAGCAAATCAAGGTATCAAAGAATAAGACACTGGAATCATCGGTCAGTTAAACAGTTTATTGAGTTGAATCGTCTAGTCTGGAAGTCAGAGCAAACTCATTAAGAATAAACAGAAACATTTCCAAGAATATACCGCCGCACATGATAAGTCGGGCCAACGCTCTCCCGAAATTACCGCCGTTCGCTGCGACGACACTTCAAGACCCATACCACCACCGCCGACCGAGATCCGCACTCGCCACCATGTTTCGGTAACTGGGCTTTGTACCCAAATTTTCACCCAACACTGACGGCGGCACTCCCTGGCTAAGCACCGTCACTGGCATCCCGCATGTTCGGGCTCCTTGTTTCCTCTATGAAACCCCACCCCATCGATCACCCCGACGCTTTTACCCATACCCACGCCAGACACTACCGTGCTAGTTCGCACGTGATCGTGCGTACCTAATACCCCCAGACAGAGATCGGGATCTCGTTTCATCGGGCCAATTGATCGACAATAACCGCGATTCGCTCTTAACGCAGCCCGTGACTGGCTGCAAACTCGCTCTGCTCACGGCCACCAAATTTCCAGAAGTCATGAACAAATTATCTCATATTTGTAATCGATTCCTTTGACACCGTGATCGATCTGATCGCATTCACAGCCGCACTCCAACATCCATAACCTTCCCCGACGCCCCCTTTCACGCATCTTCTTCATGCTATTCATGACCGAACATACCGTTAATGACACCTCGCGGCGAATACAGACCATTGCCACCGGTATCCGAGACTTGCAGACAGCCTCCGTACCGACGGCTGCGGATTCGCCGAGTTCGACCGCCTCGTCACGTCATTCTTCTTGGCCCGGGGTCACAGATCTCACGCGATTCGCTATCCATGTCAACTGGGATCTAAACTTCGCGATCCATTACATCGAGAGTCCGGGACATGACCCCGCATTTCACTTCGACGGATCGCACCGGCGAAGACCAGATCCACCGGCTGAGACCCAGGCTGCCTCGCCCAAATGGTCAGACGTCCCACTTACCGAGTCGAGCTTTTCTTCAGCTGAGCCCAGATTATCGTTCCTTACCATAGCTCAAGCTCTGGCCATAAATTTCACGACCGAACCTGCTCGAATTTTTTTCAAAATGAGCCCAAGATTCATTGTTAATGTACCTCTCATGGGTATGATAGTTTTGATATTTTTAATTTTTTGTGTTCTTGATTTTAATTTTATTAGATTTTCTAAGTTTTGAACCTAATTTGGATGCTTTCATATCTTTTGTTAAATAAAAGGGTCTATGAGATTCCTGAATAAATTATTTCCACTTTATGGAACTTAATCATAATTCTCCTGATTACAGATAAATATCAGATATGTTTTAGATAAAAAAGTTTGAGTGTAAACAGAAATTTGAAAACATGAGAAGGCTTTCTTTATCTTTCCCAAGGCAAATGATGGCTTAAGTAATCTTAGTCATAACGAATACATGATGGAAATAATTTCAGAACATACCTCGAATTATGTGTCTGCACACTTTTCTAATTTCCAGACACATCATGTTCCATTACCTTTTTCTACTTGGCCAATGCCACAGAGCAATAATAATGAATGAATTTTTAGACTCAGGTGTGTAGATCCAAGGGCTCCACAACAACTTAATAATGAGGATTTGTGTAAAGGATGTTGACGATTTTGGTTGTTTATGGTTAATAAAAATGAAAAAATATTTAAAAATAATTGTAGATTTCAGTAATTATCAGTAAACTATAATGCTTTTGTATTCAATAATAATGCTCTTAAAGTAAATACGATGTTGACCACTCTAAAATAACCGTTTTATAAAGAATAATACCTTTAAAGTGTTTCTAAGTATTTTTGTTGAAACGATCCTCAAGATCTCCAACCACGGTTCTAATCAAATAACTATTCAAAATATATTATTTAAATATTAAATTCACTATTTTAACTAATAACTTTTAAAATTCAATTTCAACCACACTTCCTATTTTATACCCAATTTTCATTAACTTCATAATTTAAAAAAATAAAACATACATGTGTTATTGCAGAAGTTTATGTGTTAATTTATAGTGCCCTCAAATAACTCACCATATCTACGGTATCTATCGTGCTAATCCGTAAAATGTAGGAAACAAATTGCAGAATGAATGGTATAATTTTTTACGTTTGACTAAGAACTTAAACTACAAGTTATGTTAAATAGAAGAAATGGCCAAGACGTTTATACCTTTAAAAGAGTTAATTAATTTTTAAAATTTAATTTAAAACTCGTATTAAAAACTGCGATTTTATTTTTGAATTAAAGTTTAAGTTTAAAAATAAACCACGGCTTTAACTACGTAAAGAAATCATTTCTAAATGTACTTTTAACTTGTATTTAAAAATTAAAAAAATTTGAATATCTTTCCTATGTAGGACTATATAAAACAATAATTTTAAAAATAACCTAAAATTAATTTTCTTGAATAAAAGT
This sequence comes from Tetrastigma voinierianum, assembly GCA_016808115.1. NCBI lineage: Eukaryota > Viridiplantae > Streptophyta > Magnoliopsida > Vitales > Vitaceae > Tetrastigma > Tetrastigma voinierianum. The sequence goes on from JAEQBH010001225.1 coordinate 228,633, forward strand.
TCTTCCCTCTAGCCATTTTCTAGTCTATCTGAAAGGCGTGCTCAACATTTACCATGCATGGTAACTCTGACATGGCCTCATCTCAAAGAACTATTCTTCACCCAGCTTTGGTGTTTTTTCTTTTCTTCTAAGACTCATTTTTGGTGATGTCTAAAAATTCATATTTTAAGATCAAAACCTGCAATCAGAACCACCTTACTTATTGATGCTTTTTTCTAACATTACTCATGTGTTCAAAAAGCTTTTGAATTTCTCCAACTAATTTCTCCAACTCCATCTTGATGGGGCATGGAGTAGGCCCTTATATAAGTTTAAATGAGATAGGAAGCCCAAGTCCAATGATGAATTTTATTACTATTACTGTTTGAGTTTAATTATATTTTTGGATTTATCTATTAGGATTTTAGATTTATCCATTACGATTATTGTCCATTGAGACTTTTATTGTTTCATACAAGACCTTGTGTTATTGTTTTTAGTGTATTTGACAATATTGAAAAATCTGTAGACTTTGCTTGCTTTTTTATTCATTTTCTTTACTTTAATGGAAGATCACATCTTCAACTATTTTTTCATGCCATAAAAATAAAGATTGTTATCATTTTATGTTAAATTATTGTAAATAAATAAATAAATGATCAACAATTGAATCTTTAAAAAGAAAGAAAATTAAAATGGATGATACAACTCATTATTAATTTGGTGTTGGGAGGGAATCTGGAATGAAAATTAAATGAATGATAAACTAATAATGGATTCCTTTGTAAAAGTCAATTTTTACATGTGAATAAATTAAGATCATCTGCAATAAACCATCACATGTGACTAATTAATGTTGTTTTTTTATAGATTCCTTTTTTCTTAGTTGACAAACTTCCCTCAAATATGGTTATTTTAGGGAGGCTTGGCTTGTAGTGGGACTCCATTGATGGAGATTGAAGGAGAAAGGTTATGGAGGAGGGGAGGAAATGGAGATGGAGAGAAGTAAGTACATGGGCATGGTTGTTTTAATAGGGGAAGAGAAAGTGGGTAGATTGGGGCGGGGAGGGGTTGGTGGTTTAAAAGGAGGAGATGGAGACGCATTAATTGAAGGGGAGTGAATGTACCGAAAAAGTACTAATTAGAAGACAACTCTGACCTGCTCGTACAGAAATTAAGCCATTACGTACAGCTTCTGCATGCACACTAGTGGGCAAAAATATTTATGTGAATGTAAGAGAGAGGTTGCAGGTAGCAGGTACCCATAATAATTAAGCTGGGCTTCCATCCATCTTTTATTGATTAGTCACATTCAGCTCAACTGATCATAAATCAATATCATCTTAAGTGTTCACATTATTGAGCCTTAATATTTAGGGAAAGTTATTAAAAAACGGATACCCAAAAATTTTTACTTTTGATATTAATGTATTTTGGGGAAAAATATTCGTTTTGCAACCCAGACCCTAAGCTGATAAACTATCAAAATTAAAATTTTCAATTTATTTAATTTAATATGTTGATAAAATGTAATTCTATAAGTTTCACTGAAAATTTTAAATTGAAAAACTATTAGAAAATTATAAAAGAGAAAAGACCTACTTAACGCGAATGTAATACGATCAAAAAATTTAAATGAAAATAAATTGACTAAAAAACCTTATAAATAATATAATATTTTTTACGTTATCTCAATAGTTTGATAGTTTTAAAAAGTTTTAGATTCTATTTAGCTGGTTTAAAACATATTTATGTCTTTTTTTTTTATAATATTATTAGAATAAATATTTTTTATGATGTTTTTAAACAAGTTATTACAATAATTAATAATTGTAAAAAATGAAATATTATTAAAACCCATTTATTTTATACTATGTAATTTAATGAATAGTTATGAATACGCAGAAAATACATAATTTTCAAAGATTTATGCCATCAAACAATATATTTGACTTGATTCAATTTATTACTAACTTATCAAATACATATTATGTATTCAATATTTGGCTATAAATTCAATAACAATTTTTCAACACCATTTTTAACACTTAATTTTTTCATTTTGTCAAACAGGCCTGTTTAGTTGAACTCCGTTCATTGCCCTTTAGATAACCTTACCTGACACTGTCGCCACGTGGAATGCATTGTCCCCTCCCATGCCCAAACTGCCCTCCTCTCCAATCCCAACACCCACAGTGACCCCAACCTCAGCCCATCCCTAACCTTTAACTCGTCCCACGCCCACACCTGAACACCCCAAAACCATTTGATTTTTTTTTTTTTTTAATTTTACTCCAACTCTCGATTTATTTCTTAATTTTGTTCAAAAGAAAACTCTTAATTTTTTTATTAAAATATACCTAGTATTATATATAATTATTATTTATTAATTTTAATATAAAAATATATTTACTTATAATAACTAATCATCTATTAAATAATAAAATAGATATTCATTTTAAAATAATATTTTATAAATTTGATTTTTTTAAATAGCTCTTATCCATTGATTTTTATCCAAATTTGTACTAATGAAAATTTATAGTCTATAAATATTTCTATATTTTGAATCTATTTTTACTTTTATAGAATATTAAATACAAATTTTTTTTAAAATAAAAATAATAAACAATTATCTAACACTAATTAAAAAAATTATCTAAAATAACGTCATCAATATTTAAAAGAACAATTATAATACATATTTAGTTTTTAAAGAAATGTTAATATTTAGTTAAATATTTTTTATTTATCACATTAAAACGGATGGAATAATAAAATGAGGAATATTTGATTTATCTTTCCAAAGAAAAAGGCTACATGGTGGGTATATGTAGTTGTGACATGATCTTCAAAAGTGGCTTTGTTCCATTCACCTAAATGTGTACAACCCAACAAATATCATAACCAACTCATTCTAGAAACAATGAGCAGATAATAAATAATAATAAAAGAAATACAGGTACACACACATGCTAAGAATAAGGCGCTTTAATTCGAGCACCATGCGCACATCTGGCTCGGGTGTATTAATCGTGCACAAACCTAGTTTTGAGATAGTGCACGGCTTAGTAGTCACTGGTTGGGTAACTGCTCACTGACACCGCTCGCGAACAATATCAGCATGCATGGCAAGAAAAACAGAAAAATAATAATAATTTGTGTATGACTTAATATATGGAATATTTACCTCAAGATTAACTATATTATCAGGTGATGTGAAAATTTTATTTTTCCTAAGCGTGAATACGGTCTCGAGTCAGATGGTTAATCTCTATGAGTATACTTCATTAAAAACCTAACTTTGTCAATCGACTTCGGTAAATGGCAAGTCAAGCGTGAAAGCAGATCAGAGGTCGCCCGTGCTAGTCGCAACCACCACCTTTGATCAAAGAGGCCTTCTTGCCGAGACGAGGGGTCAGAAGCCGCCTTTTCTACGCTAAAGAAGACAAATAAAGATGCGGTGCATCCGAAAATCTCTGGCAGATTCAGCCCCATCATCCTCCGACGCTCATAGAGGAGAGATCTGACAAGCGCGCACCACTGTTCACAGTCGGTGGCGCGCTGGCGCTGGCGAGATACTCCTGATACTATCAAGATCAAATACTAACAGATTTCGCAGAGGGCAAGGCTCATGTGAACTATGAAGACTCCTAGTAGATTAGAGACACGCACTGGTAAGTACTCAAACTGCACACCATTGATCAATTCGCTAATTCTACGTGTCTTATGTCATGAGACCCATAAGATAGTGTACTACCACGCTCTACACATCATGTTCATAAAAATGTGTATTTTATACAAAAGAATATGTTTACAATTGTATTTAATTACAATTTTATACAAACTGGTCTTCGCCAGACTTTATAAAAGAAGAGGAGGCGGCCATCTCGCCGTGTCTTCGCCTCTAAGGTCCCAGATGTCTCATCCCCAGTGTGCCTTTCTGTGACTGTGGTCCCACGACGGGGTGAGCAAAGCCTCAGAAGTGAATTTCCCGGCATCGCATTTCACCTGCGCAATACAATTAAGATACCAACATTCAACACACATAATATATCACTTCCATGGCGGTATTAACAAAATTACCCATATTAATCACGTTATTCAAGCATAACAATAACATGAGATTAAACATGACGCCAAGATAATCCACGATTATCTTAATCGCTTTATGCAAATCACAAATCGCATGTTATTTTACTCATGGCAATAACACAACACACAATCGTACCTCATCCGTGACCGTCTAACCCAATATGTGATTTCAGACTCATCCAAATCTTTAATCAAAACCACTCCGCCATCCAGCCTAACAAACTTCCCATCCATTACACTGCCCCAAGTTAAAGAAGCAAAGAGGGAGAAAAACCCCACCTTTCCTGAGTTTGTCGAAACTCCCAAAACTGCACCCACGTGGGCCCTCACGGGGAGCAACTTTGCTCGTCGCTGGCCAACGGCCCGATCATTGGAATTTTAGAGAGAAGGCAGAGCTTCTCTCTAAAAACTCTACACTTTCCCTCTCTCTCTTCCTTCGTCTTTTTCCCCTCTCCTCCTCTCCCAACTATTTGGTCAAGATCGGACAAGAGAAAAGTCCTCAATGCCATTAAGCCACCCCATCGGCTGAAAGAGATTACACCTTATCCTCTTATCCAACCACTGGCATTTCCACGGCATCACGCCACGCGCCGCTAAAGCTGCGCCCCACTTCGACTTTCAAGTTTGATCGCATCTGGTATTAGACACCGTGGCGCCTCGGGCCACCCAAAACGTGCTGCGTCATGCATCCTCCGTGTCTCGAAAAACGCGGAAATTTCGACCGTGGCCTGGTTCGACGAATTAATGGTAGCCAGACTCAGACATTCCAAATGTTGAAGTCTTAGCTTCATTATCCGGTATCTAAAATTCCATTTTGACCGAATTACCATTTTATCCTTCCCAGCAAACCTACTTTCCCGCCTCACACTCGACTGAAGGTTCCATGAGCTTTACGAGCAAAGTATTCTGGCCAATCGATAGGGGCCTGGAGCGACTACCGAAACACACCTGCTAGTTGCCATCACGGACTTCAGCTGGAAATGACAGTGAGTCTTGAGTCGACCAGATCGACACCTCCCTTCGAAATTCAGATTGGCGCCGCTGGTTTCGCAGCGCCGATATATGGATGTCGTCCATGACACGGACTGCTGATCACCCATTGATTACGCGATCAGACATCGGGTCGCCACGCCGCACGTGCCGCGGCCAGCGTAGGCATTATGTTTGCCGGATATATGGCGTCGAGACGGCTTTGTTAAAACCCGGATCATAAGGGTAGCCTGTATGGCATTTGCCCTTAGTGGAATTCTACTACAACAATAGTTATCGTGAGTATACAAATGGCACCATATGAGGCATCAGATAAGAGGCCATGTAGATCATCGCTATGTCGACCGAGGTGAGAGTTCAACACGGGTCCCGATTGATTGCAGCACACCTCGGTAAGAAGCCGATATTTACGCTTTCACCGCTGTAGCTCCAGCAGGGCGATTATGTCGATGCACTTACAGCTTCACCTTTAGAATTCGAGTAGCCGGGATAACGCCTTCTTCAAGGTGATGTCAAGAGAGGAGGGTCGCCCTAGAAGCGAGGAAGACGCCGGTGTTCATCGGGCCTTCAAGATACTCGAGAGGGTAGGCACTATAACAAGACCGGCTGGGCTTTATCGCCGCATGTCGTGTCCACGAGGTATTTCCACGCCTCCATGCTCCGGCAACGTGAATCAAACATGGTGGATCGGGACGTATCAGGTCAAGACCGGCCGGACCTTCGAATGGCGGACTAATGTGTACTGATAACCGTGGATCGTGCTTTATGGCACAAGACCGCGAGGCTAAGAGCGGTGCTATCATAAGACTACGAGTGGAGGAGTCCACATGGGAGCGAGAGGACACGATATGCCATACATCCTCTTCTGCTATGATTGGGGCAGATTACATTAGCCAAGTTAATAACAACGACAAGTTTACATACATGGTAGAGTGCACGCCGTAAGGCATGAGTGATGTGATTGTCCGCAATTTCAAACGAAATTTTTATGAGGGGAGATCGGCATCCAGAAAAAACTACTTTCTCAAAAGGGTAAAATCACAATTTCTGGGCCAAAATCCAAAATTTATTCTCCGATTCGATTTATGAAACCGATTTCACCGTTGAACTTCATCTGCGAAACTCCAGCTACCACGCCTAGTTCTCGCTTAATTCCAAGATAGCCTGAGTTAGCACGCGTTTTTCGAGGCATCGCGCTTCGGGCGCCATAAACGACATGACGCGACGAAGTCACTATAACATATACCTCTATGTTAATTATGTTTCATGAGTTAGATAAAAACAAGATGGAAACGGATCTACCAGATAAGGCCAAATGTCAAAATCTGCTTAGTGATTGCTAATGGTTATTATTTAAATTCTTAAATGAGAAAAGACAAAACTAATATTGTCTTCTCCATTTGAAAAGGAGAAAATGTAATGGCAGTGGTGTGAGATGCAAAGGAATTTGAAAATTAAGATTTTATGGAGAGAACAACTCAAATTCCTTCTCAGATTGTAAGCGATCCACCGTCAAATCCTTTCTGGCAAAGAAGGAAAGTCGTTTAATGATCAGGCTCACGCGGGTTCTGCTTTAAGGAGTTCTCGACAAACTCTGGAGGTAGGGTTTTATCCTACTTGTTTTATTCTTGATTTAAGTACTTCAGAAATGCTCGAGTTTCAAGCCATGCCTCAATCCATGTGCTGGGACGATCCAAAACCCCGACCGAAGTCAGAAATTTTTTTGTCCGTTGGGACAAGCAGAAACACCGTCGGGACCCGCCAGAGGGTTTATGGTAAATAAATTGTGTTTGTGTGTATAAGGCCTGAACGGGTTATGGTGCTCGCCCACCGTAGAACCGATAGAGGAGCGGACGCCCGCCGACGCCCACTCGCTTGTCGAATTCAGAAACAAATTCCTGTTTATGAAATGGACCAAAAGGTCCATGGTCGTGGTTGAAACCTCGATGAAATGAATAACACCAGAATAAACTGACAGTTAATGCATGAACTTCAGATATTTATACTTCAGCAATTGCGCCGAATACAATCAGCGTACAGCCATCGGAGATTTGTATCAAGGCTAACTCAGTTAGCTAATCGCGAATGGCCATATCATTACTTACATGGTGTAATTGTAAATTATGTAAATATATGCAAGATGGTATAGTTGCATACAAGTGTTATATATATCGTATGAAATGGCATAATGTGTCTCATATGTGAATTCAGCCTAGAAATTAGTATGTACGACATAAAAATTGAAAGAAAAACGAAAACGTTGCTGACTTATTGCAGATTAATTTGAGAATTGCTCTGGACTTATCCTAAATTTGTGATTATTTCCTGGGATGATAATCACAATCGTTTCTGAAGGGTTCCTCCACCACATTCACCTCTGAGGTAGTTCCATATTTTCACTGACATCTCTGTAGTGTATTTAAACAACAAGTTTTTTGTTTTGAAAGATGTTTTCTCACATGGTTTAGACAGCGGGAGGGAGCTCAAGGAGGACTCCTGGACGTAGTCGATCATTTGCATATCTCAAGCAGGATCACGACGCCTGAATGCCATTGCTTACTTTAGCATCGTATACGCACTTAGGGTGGGGAGTACCCATTTAGGGTGATTCCACCTATCAAAGCAGAGTCACCCCGGTAGAGATATTATTTTCAGGTACAGGAATCCGGGGTTGGAGGAGACGAATTCATCCTAGAGTCGCTTTGAAGAAAACCGGCCAGGGTTTCTGGCTTTGTTACGTACACATGTATTAGCTCTTAAGTTTCGATATAAGATTTGGCAAGGATAATTTCATTACCTCTTTGAAACTATTAAGAGCAAATAATTTTATTTTGGATTTTGAAAATGCTTTTGCACCAAGTTGGCCGCTTACTCACGGATATGTCATAATAACCTGTTGGGGACAAGTTTTCGTATTCGGGGCGTAGCCCCCATACAAAGTAGACTCTCACCTGGCTTTGCAGTGGATGCCCGCACACCATTCACGAGTGTTTCGCTGTCGATTTTGCAGTCAACTGACACTCTGATTTAAAGGCCACAACCGCTAAACATGCAGTTACCTAAGAGTTCCTAGACGAGGCAAAAAGAACGCATGACAATGGCATGTACAAATTCAATCGAAGTTGGCACGCTTTGGGTGATGACTATGTGGGCCACGCATACGGCCAAGGTTGGGGAGGTGCCTGCACTGGCCGGAATTGTCCATTCTGTGGAAAGATCATGCAGTGATCCGCCACAAAGACATGGACTCATGGTCTGAACGTACCCCCACCATGGGGAGAAAGAGGCTGTATGAGGTACCAGGTATCCGAGTCGCACGTCGCCGCGAGAAGAGGGAAGATCAAATTTCTCTTCTCTAGTCTTCGAGGAAGAGGCGAAGACTCGCTTCACACGAAGTTTGGTGGATGGGGCCAAAGTTATCGTGACCTCACGGCCAAGATGAGGCATTTAGTCGTGCAGGCGATGATATGTTATTTCTCACGACAACCGACACGCAGACATGATCATTCCCAAAGCATGTATCCTGTGGTTTTTAAGGAAAATAGATCCCAACACCATGGGACAAAGGCGATTACGCACCCTCCACCCCCTATGTCGAACCAAAGATCGGCCCCAAGGTGTCACACGCTGTGCCTCTCTGTTATATTGCAGCCAAAGGCGAGTGTGGGCTCAGGTCGGATAATGACCACATGCCGAAAGATTCTATAGCAGCGCAAGACTCGGCATTACGATGGTTACTATTTGCTCAACTGGGCATATGAGACGATCGGTCTCTAGATGCTAGGTCTGTTGTAACAAGCAGATCAAAGGCCCGATAGCCTGTGCGGCAGAACGCCGGCCAGATCACGACTGTAGTGTCATGAACAGGATGCATCATAAACCCATCATCACAAGATCTGTATGATAGATTCTGGCTCGGGGGTCGAGGCCTCCGAAAAGCCAAGGATGTTCTCCTTGTGACCTAGCGAGAGTCGACCGATAGCCCGATCAGGAGTCGAGATCCCCGAGACTTCGCCACGCTGACCTTCGTTCGGGGGTGTCACAAAGATTTAAGATCATTGCAACATGCGCACCCGGGCGGACGCCGCTGGCCGAAATCCCGCGTGGTGCATCCAGACGGCTGCTCACCAATTCCGTGAATACTGGGTGAGTCAGATTTTCGACGACGTCCAATAGTCGTCTCATGCTTTAAAAAATGCCAGTGCACTGGCACGCGCTGACAAGTAAGAAGAGAGGGGTCGTAAACTCCCTCAAGTGAAGCTCAGAGTGTGGGCTGTGAAGAGGACCGCGAGATATCCTACTCGAAAGGGCGAGAGAACCCGTGGAGACATCCGAAGTTTCAGGTGGTGGGTGAGAACCCTTAGATGTCCGCACTTCTATGTAAGACCCCATGGAGATATCCGCACTTCGTAAGTGTAAGAGACCTGAGATATCTAGAATTTGCAGGTAAGAGAACCATATCTAAAATTTGTTGCCAAGAGACTCTCAAAGAGATATCTAAGAATTTCCAGGCAAGAGACTACGTGTTTCCAAAGTTCGTCGCCTGCTATAAAAACACCATTTATCACGCACATGAGTCAGAGGGATGGAGCCTAGGAGTGACTCGATTCGTAACCCATCGAAATTGCGATTAGGTGTCGTGAGCCAAAGAAGTACAGAGGAAGGAGGCCATCGTGTCACTAATGACTAATGTCACACTTCGCATAGTAAAGTGAGGAGCCGTGATAATCAAGATATGGAAGAGCCCTCGCCTGCAGAATTACAACAAGCATTAAAGTAGTATACAAAGACAAGACCTGCGAGGCACTATATGAGGCCATGTGCCTGATCACTCATTCGCTGGATCGAGGTGGGAGCAGAGTTCCATTACGTCCCTGATTGATTAGAGACACGGAGAGCGCGAGTCACACAACAACGCCTTTCCGCCGCGGTCAGAGCTTTACAGCCACGATAAAGGCGCCACCCCTGTAGAGCTGAGTCGAAGATCACGCCTTCGAATAAAGATGCTCAGAGAAGAGCCACGTTCAACAAACATTTAAGCTATCGCCAGCGGTCGATTTGGGCCCTGGAAGATACATCGATAGGTGGGCATAAGAATGCACGGCAATTTTACCCGCCCAACATGTCGGAACCAGAGATCTCACATCACGCCCAGAGATACACCCAAGATCCAAATTAGAGCATGATCAGGGTTGATCAGGCCCAAGACCGATGACCTTCGGGTAGGACTCACAAAACGATAAATGTAGATCGGGGTTTTACTTGTTCAAGACTGTTAGGCAAAAGAGGGTGCTGCAAGTTATTCAGCAGAACAACGGAGCCGTTTGGCGACACGATAAGCAGCCGCATAATCCTTCTGCTCGTGGACGAAGGCGTTTCAGCTTAATGCTATTAAATGACTACTTTTATACATGACATAGTGCACTATATATGTACAGCTGATACAAGTAATTTATCTAAATTTCTAAAGCTTATGAGACCGAACCCAGTAAAATTCAATTTTCAAAAGAATAAACAGTAATTTTGGTCAACCTAATTTTTCTGTATCTCATAACAAAACCACTTCAATTATCGAATCGTCACGAAATCTAGCTACCATGTCGTTCTACTGAATTTCAGGACTACTTAATTTGCGTTCACAATGAACATGCGCACGACACGCGTCAACTTAAGGCTTCAAGAGCTACCTCGCGTCGCTAAGGAGTCAAACATCGAGCTCGGCCAGTCAAGATGATACACACGGTGACGCCACGAGAAAACTGTCGAGATGGATGAGTGATAGCGAAATCCGTTAACCAATGTATTACGCGGCACGAGATGACAAACCTTCGCATCAAGTTCTCCAACTATTTCGCAGAGCAGCGATGGTGAAGAGAGATAATCGGCACCTGAGGCGTTGAAGAAAAAAGAACGATAGAGCGAGAAGCCTTCACTTCTTTATAGATTCTCTCGCGATCCGTCCGTCAACTCGCCATGGCAGCGTGTTGGTCCCCACTGCGCTGGCGGCTACGCGGACATCAGACGCCGCGAGCCACAACCGTATAGGGTTTTCTTCCATCGTTTATTCTTCGCTGGGAGCTCATTTGACGATTAGATCGTTATGCCTCGATGGCGTCGGTTTTCTATCAAAAGATTAAATCGGTAAGAACTCCTCATAGCGTTTTGGCCAACCGATCTTTCGTGTGTTTCAGTGATCGCAGCGGTTTCCATTGAATACAATACGCCATTTGATTTCGCGTTTCCACATGGACTGTCGCTGTTTATTGTTCATGTGACACTTTGTATGTCACATGAATTAATACTGATGGTAAATTTTGTGCATATATACAAAGAATGAGAGCATGATGATTTGTATGGGAATGATAGATAATGTATTTCATACAAACTGAAACCACAGCAATAGTGTGAGCTACACAGATACCAATAGAAAGAAATATGTCTGAAAAAGAATTCCAACAAGACATTTTCCAACAGAACCCATTTCTTTGAGGAGTTTGTCCAACATCCTCTGAGAGGAACTCATGACCAAGCACTATGATTGATCCAAATAACCTGAGTCAGTCCAACAGAATTTCATTTAATGATATGTCTTCAAGAACAAAAACCTTGTTTTGAAAACAATGCTTTTCTCACACCGTTTTATACGTGAGAAATAAGAGACTCGATAGAACGGCAGAGTCACATTCCCCATTCAACGAAGATCGGAATATAAGATGAGATGCCATGGCTTTCTTAACGTCAGTGCTACCATGATGAGGTATACCACTAGTGCTGCAGAACTAAGCAGAAAATTTCATCGTGGTATCATTAACTGTTGCGAAGAGATTATTTGCACTGGTAACCCAGATGACGGATCTATCCAGAAGAAGAATGGCCAACCAAATTATTTCCAGACGGTAAACTATGGAGATAACCGCTTGTAAATTTAACAATGATAATCAAACAAACCCTTTATAAGATTTCAAATACTTAAAGTGGCCCCATTGATTTTTCACATGGAGGCCTCGCTGACAGAGACATTTAGTTTTCTCCGCGGCCGGAGCATGAATCGGATCCCCGAGCTCGGCCACAATATGAACGAACCCCCCAAAGGATAGAGAGAATATAAATCGCGAATTCACCCGCAGAAGAGCGGAAATCAGTCGACAGCGGTTTCACGTTTCATATCACGAAGATTCTATGTGGCACACACCGCCTTCCTTCATAATCCAATTGACTTCACGCACCGCACAACTCAATTTTTATTAATGTTGGTACGTCATTTATAAGATGGACAAGATGATCTCATGTTAGACTTAATCATTACAGAAAATGAATCCTTTGACAAGGCACACTACATGATTTTCATTTACACTGTGTGTCGTCATAGAGGACATTTTTATCATTTAAGAACACATATTAATTTGTTATTTTTTGATTTCTCAAGATGATGAGATGAACCCAAAACACATAAAAAACATATATTTGATCATCTTGTATTCGGGATGTACAATCTGGTCAAGAATTCGAAGTGTTTCTTCAACTTGAATATCGAACAGATGGGAATAACATGCCCTGTCCTGTGAGTCTCTAATGTATCAACACTAAAAGTCTGCCAGAAGTGGGAACACGAGAGAGTTCAAAACTGCACAAGCCGATTCACTTAAAACTCAGAGAGTCCATAATGTGCGTGCCAACAACCACCATGAGTCGCCTCTATAAGCGGTTGATCAACAACCAACCATTCTTTGGGTGTTTATGCCTGGTCCGACTGAAGAGTGGTCATTTACAACCCAAGATCGACCTGGCAGTACACTCCAAAGGTATAGCTGCTGACAACAGAAATCAATCAATCGTCGTGCAATCCTGCTTCAAAATATATTCAGATGAACTTTGAATCTTCACTCTGAATTTGTCACTATGGGCGGCATTTCTCAAAATCAACACAACGATCCATAACATATTCACAGCAATTATTATTCACCAATGATTATGTTCCAACAGTGGTCACATGCATGAGAACTTCACTTTGATTAATAAAATAATAATCATCATGATTGAACAATCTGATTGAAACAAAAGATATGAAATTATGGAACCATTGATTTTAGAAGCTTAACGCAACCGGATAATTTGATTTGGTGAAACCACAACGGCATTGCAGGTAAAGATTCCCTTTCAAGAATAACCCCGGAAACATTCATAGTGACCTTTAAAGGAGATTCCATGAAGTGAAGATCGTCAAGAATAAACAAAAGATAACAGCCTGAAATAGACAAAACCAAGAAAGTACAAATATTGCATGGAACACTTTTATAATACAGATAAAAGCATCCAAAATCTAATGATTTTCCCCACTACAGATCTTTCATGTTAATGTAGGTTAGAGTACTAATCACTGATCTATTTAATAATCATTTACATCGAAGGGTTGTTTCTTGTGGAAGAACACAAGAGACCAGTACTATCATTTCTAAAGTTTACAAATCAATATCCAAAGAGTACCTTTGCCATATTTGAGACTCCAACAACCGTAGAAAAGCCTGAGGCTCCCATCAAAGACCATGAGCAGTGTTTCGATTAACACTGATACCACAAGTAAAATCTAAGTTAAATGAGATGGGATGAGAAGTATTTAAAGTAAGAGAGAGCGCACGTCAAAAACGATCGCAACAACAACAATTGATAACGACGAAATGTTTGATCGCCGGTTATATGGAATGACGGATGTCAGTGTTTTAGATCTTGGCTTAGCACCATGAGGTTCATGAAGAAGACTGAGAGATTTTGGGTGGTGAATGATGTATAAAAATGGACCTTACAGGATGAGGTATGACACTATCAAGTGATTAAGATGTACCACTATAAGGATGGACTACACAAAAATATTTTCGCTTTAGATAAATGATTTGATGTATACCTGATGTCTTCAAAATTAAGTAATTGAATCCTCTTGAGGCACCAAAAGGATAACTAAAGAAAATCATGCCTCACTATAGATAAATTTGATTTGGTTAATTAAGATATTTGATCAAATATACGCCAAAAAGAATCCAAGACGCTGGAATATATGGATTTCTTGTTGTTCAACAACAAAGGACTTTGAGCGACAAATAACATGTATGGTGTTTCGTTAACGAAATTAAACTAGCTGAGTTAATAGATCACTTAGTGAAGAAGAGAATATTTGATTAGCGCAGCGTTTGGCCATATGATGAAGAAAGCTTTTCAATGAACATAATTATTCAACATTTCACATACATTCTATGAGATAATTCCTCTGAACTGAAGAAACCAAGTGAATGTTTTTAACTGATACTGATTCAAACTCAATGATTTATTAGTGTTATCAAGGGGGTAGAAACTGAATATAAATCAGAAAATAAGAAGATCCATTTGAAGTCATATTTCGGCAATAAAATCATCGCGAATGCTAGAAAATATTTAAGACTGTTCAAAGTATCATTGAAAAAGTGTCCAAACATCACTGACAGAACTGTAATCCAAACTATTTATAATATGATTATTAAATGAAGGTAGACGCCTTTGTTTTTCTCAAGTTTAAATGACAAATCCGACAATGTGAAGATGAATCTGATGATGAATTAATTCTGAAAACCAATTTTTGAAGAGTTTGAATTTTTACAACAAAGGATGTCCAATAAATGCTGGTATTTACTTTCAATATCGTAAGATTAAGAAAATTGAATGCCAAAACACAATCTTAATTTATGTAAATATAGAGATTTATGTCTTTCATCCCTCCCAATCGTTCAGGCAGAAATTTCGCCATAAGTGTCTTGATAACACATGAATCCCTAGAGAAACAGTGGTATAATTGTGACTAAGAGTCACACTAATACTAAGTAAATTAAAATCATAAAAAGAAGAACAAACAAAGAGAACATCATGTAATACCAAAGAAATAAGACATTTTAACTTATACTCCACACTAATCATTCTAGTTGGCTGTGTATTTTTAACATAAATAGATTAAACAATGAAAGGTCACAACAAACATGATGGGTAGCGCCAGGTTACCAATCTAATGTACCAATTGTAACATAAAGATGCGGAAAGCGGAAGAATAGTTTTGTTTACGGCCTCCACGAGCCATTGTTAAAGAACAAAGGAGCCGAGCAAGAAGTGAATGTTCACACTATGACTAGTAAACATATAGTGGGTACATGTAAAGGCGGTGACCTTCTCGATGCTTGTCTCCACTCACTTGAATGTACAAACTCAGTCAAATATCCTAACCAACTCATTCTAGAACAACTCATACACATAATGAAAAATAATAAAAAAAATAGAGCAAATAAGAGATAATGCAAAATTGCTTTTTAATAAAACATTAGGTGAAAAACTATTAATATAAAATTTTAGTTTCATTAAAAAACTAGAACATAATTTTAAGAGTATTTACTTAAAATATTTGAAGATATGTATCACAGAATTAAAATATTGAGGTTGTATTATTTTTAAACAATAATAAAGATGATATTTTTTAAACAAACATAATAACATGAAGGTTTTTATAATTGCACTTTAAAATATTGATATCATATTATATAATATGGTACTTTTAGATATTAATATTATTTACTTTTAGGTATTAACATTATTACATAGATAAAAATAATCTATCATTTACATACAGATAATTTTAATTAGTGCGAATAATAATTTCCTTATTTTTTATTTTAAATTTATGTTTTATATTCTATAAAATTCTCAAGATAAAATAGATCAAAAGAGGAAAAATTATAAATATAAAATTCTAAGAAGAAAATTCTATTAATATAAAATGATAAAAAAATCAATGATAAAAGCTATTTAAAAACTAAATTTATACTACAAATATTTGCAAATTCTTAAATGAATGATTATAAATAAATATAAGTTTGCCAAAAATTAATAAATATATTATCATATATACATCAAATTATATTTTAATAAAAATTAAGAATTTTTTTTTTGAAAGAAAGAAAATATGAGTTAAAAGCAAAATTAAAATTTTTAGAAATGGCTTGGTGGGGCCTATCCGGGTGCGAGCCTCGGCATAAGGAGCCAGAGCGGGGTGGTGCGTTAGAACTTGGTCAATGGGGGTGGGGCAATTTGGGCAGCTAAGAAACAGTTAATGCAATCTCCATGAGCAGAATGCAATCTCAAAGAAAAACAGATTGTTTGAAAATTAGAAGTCCCCATTAATTATTTACGGTTACCTAAAACTTGAACATTTTTTCCAAAATATACCAAAATCAAAAGTCATAAACTTTTAGTTTTAATGCACCTCTCGGTACCCAAAAACATATACTCAACCAAAATCTTATGTGAATGTAAGAGGTTGTATACACATCATAAAGTATGTCTTCCAGCTCTGATGAAGATCTCCAAACCCACTTCGTTTTTTTTTTTTTTTTTACCACTTAGCTAAATAAACAAAATTATCTCTAAACCCACTTATTCCGAATTTCTATTTCCTGGCTTAACCCAAATGCAGTCACCACAGAGCGCCTGGTTCTTCAATTTTCTCATCTTTTTCTCATCTTCATATATATTGCTTTACCCTTTTTAAATTATCGCGTTTAATAAAATCGCCAGAAAATATAGTAATGTTTTGTTAATTTTAAAAAAGCCATAATAAAATAATAATTTAATATTTAAATATGAGCCGTTAAATGAATGATCGAACGCGCCAAGAGCTTTTCCACTAGTCAGTTCAACTCAAATCAAATCATGGGCAGGTCCAACCGGTCTGCAGCCTCTTTCCTTATCCAGATTCATCACCTGTTCATGTTGACTGAACCGGATGCTCAATCAAATTACAGAACAGAGCTCTTCAATGTTCACATTCAGCCTTTTGTTTTTGCTTCCAACAAAACACCTTCCTTCCTTGTTCTCATTTTATCTTTACTGAATCAAATCACAAGCATTTTTTTTGAGCGATATTCTCCATCTCTTCACTCAGATTCTCACCTCACATTTCCTTCATCACCCTGATCTCTGTTTGGAACACAAACTCTGCCCTTCACTTGTTTAAGCCTTCTACTTCCTAACTCTTTTCCAGCAAACCCCAGTTCCACACCTTACATTGTCCATCACTAACCCTCTGTTTGCAAACAAACATTTCGATCTCTCCTTCATTTCTTGCTCTCTTTCTTTCTTTTAGTTTCTTCTTAATTGTTGCTGCTTTGTTTCCTCCTTCTCTGTTTTCATTTCCCTTCGTTTGGAACAAAAGAAAAACAGGAACAAAACAAAAAAACCTGTCTGTTTCAGCTTGCACTATTCTCAAAGCTCTGGTTCTGAAATCTTTTCCTCAATCACTCAGATTCACCTGTGTTTCCTTCAACTGTTGCCTCATTTCCTTCCTCTTCAACCTTCCTGCATATTTATGATCATATCACACCAAAAAACCTATCAAGCCTTCTATAGTTCACATTCAGCGTCATATCAGCATCGTTTCTATCCTTCTCCAGTTTGTTTTTCTCATCTAGTTCTGTTGACCTATCTTTCTGATTCCGGAGCCCTTTGTTCTTCTCCAAAATGCCCCAATTTCCAATTTGTCGTCCATTCTGTTTCTTCCTCCTGAGTCAAGTTGACAGTTCTCACTAATCCAATAGCCCTCTCTGTTCTTATTATTATTCCTTTGTGATCATTAGCTTAACCCTCAATCGATTATCACCTACAAAGAAAAAGAAAAAGAAATACTCAGAAGTAGAAAATGGTGGACATTGTTATCTCGTCAGCAAAAGTTGCTTAATACTGTCACGTCTGAAGTGACAGTTGGTTATTCCTCTTTATTACAATAACAACTTTGCAGAACTCCATAATTAAGTTATAGTTTACTGATAAAAGGTGAGGCCAACTGATCTGAATAGAAGCTGAAACGCAAGAAATGAATTCAAAGGATATTGTTCAGAAGTGTTTGAAACGAAAGGACGGCATCTCCAGGGAAGTGGAGAAATTCATTGAAGATGAAAAGAACGCAGTTAAGAGGGCTGGGATTGTGGTCCTAATTTGGTCTCACGGTATAAGCTCAGCAGGCAAGCAAAAGAAAAAAGGTCCTCTGATGTCAAGAAAAGCCTATGGAAAGGATTTTCAAACAATTTTTTATTCACTTCCGTTGATGCTGGATCTGCACCTCTCCCAGAAGGTTACGAAGATTTTGAATCCAGAATGGGCAATGGAACAAACTGGCTGAAGCTGTTACAAAGTGATGATGTAATATTGATCAGTGGATGGGCATGCAAACCACGCTGGTCTAAAAAGCAAGGACTGATATGGTGATAGAACTTGTTCTCTGTCATAAAGAAATCTATATAGATGTATCCTGACCTAGATAGACAAATCAGCTAATAGAATTTGATATTCATCAACATAATGTACATGAATAAAACTTGAAACTTGAGGGTGTGGCTAACCCAGTGAGAGCAGGTAAAACCATGAGAGATCAGAAGAAAGAGAAGAATCTGAAGAAGTGGAAGATCCTTATTACCTGATGATGATTGAAGAAATTAATTTGAGGAAGTTGAATTCTTTCAAGATGATCAGACAATATAAAAGTAGTGTTGGTTTTAGAATGAAACATTCATTTTAATGTGTAACACACGCACAGGCAAATATAAGCTTCAATCACTGAGATTGTACAGAAAAGAAGATTGGCGTTTATTCATCAATATAGGGTGATTCTTGAGGGGAATAATGAACCCATGATCCATAGCAATTATAGTTAAAGAATGTGGGCTACCAATTTGTAAATGTAACAGTTGCAGTTCTTACTTGGAAGGTGAAAGTGGATGTATGGAAGAATGCCTTGCACGAACTGAGGACTCAGCACCAACCGCATTCACAGGAGCGAGGAAAAAGCAGAGACGCATGTCTGAAATGAGAACACAATCGTTTGAAAGACAAAGTCAAGTCAGTCGATTCTACTGTGTTGCCGAGCTCGTTATGGTGATATGTTTCAATGGAGATGCCCTGTTAGAAAAAAGCCATGGGCTGGATTTTTTGACGACAATCGAGTTTGCTGGCGCAAGACATAACCACGTGTGCTGAGGAGAACCCTCAAAGCCTGCTTGCATTGGATGGTGAAGATGATGGAGACAAGCCGAGAGTAGGAACCTCAAGGTTGCTTTCATGGATGTCAATGATAACAGAGTCTGTTAGATGAATGACCTTGTTCGTGATAGCTGCAGAAAGTCATTGCATCTAAGGACCATCGATTTGTAGTTAGAGAAGATGTTCCATTAGAAAAATGACAGACTGATAGAACTCAAATTACTCTTTACATTGCAAAGTTGTGCACTAATCTCCTGCTATTGAAGGTCCTGAAATCAATTTTTTCTATTGCAGTTAAACAGTCCTTCCTAATGTTCCAGACAAATTTTTTGAAGGATGAACCAACTCAAAGTTTAGCCTCTGTCCGAACAGATTTCACTTATTACCTTCACAATTTCAACTTTCAAAACTTCAAACATTATGTCTAGAAAGGAAAGTGAGTTGGAAGGCATAGTCGTAATTACAGAGCTGGGAAGAACCACAAAGTTCTAGCATGGTGGACTGGCAACTCTGAACAATTACTCAAGAAACACAAATTGACCAATTAGTTGTTGATCGAATTATTGCAGCTAAAGTAATTCCATGAATAGACCATCAAACATGTCTGGATTAGAATGCTTGTTCAAGAATCAGCTTTTCAACATGGGCAAATACAAAACAAATAGTTATAAAAGCAATGCTTGAAGTTTATCGGAATTGAAACTGGCTTGCACTCATTTGACACTTATGGGATAGAATGCCAAATGTCAAGTTGGTACCAGAAGAAGACAAGTTCTTTCAGAACTTAACAAGTTACGCAATATTTATTGGCAATTTCAATCCGCGGGAAATTAGATATGAAATATCAAAAACACAAGGTTCATATGATTAGTGTCATTTTGGGAATGAAAAGTTATTGGAGAGAATTGAAGAACTAGTTCAAGGAGATTGAAGGATGATATTATATTCAACAATAAAGAATGATAGCACCAGAAAGCCTTTTCTCTCCTTCTCAATGTTTATAGTTTCACAACTCAAGTACTTATCCATTCTTTTCACTGTGGGAATTGTTTCATTCCTAATGAAAGATGGAGGCTTTTTCGGTAAAAGAAGCAGTTTTCTTCTCTAATACTGTTTATTTCAAATTTCATATCGCTTTGGGAAATATTAACAAAATATTCCATAAAATACAATAGTTTGAACGTCATAGTTGTACAAAGGGCCTTGAATAATGCATCTCAACCCTATACTTCACCGTTAACACCCTTATGACTTTTAAAAATAGTCAAAACAACTCTTCAAACATCCAAAAATAGAAAGTTCACAATTATTTTATAGCTAATGTGATAACTGTTTTCTTTGTTCAGTCTTTTAGCTGTCCTTTCCAAGTCGTATATTGTCTTTCAACCAGTTAGTGTTTAATCCTCTTATTTAAAAATTAGATAAAAAACAAATATTGATTTTAAAAAACAGCCTTAGTTAGATAGTAACAGTCCATTTCATTTAAATAAAAATATAAATATTGAATAAATTAAAATGATTCAAAAATTGAGTAGATAGATAATCATTGTTCTTTCAAATTAGATACAAAAATTATTTTTTGTAGATGAGTATTGACTCTTCAAAAAAGAAAAATAATAATTGTGTTAAAAGAGATAAACACACTTGCTGTCTTATATATCTAAGTTCCTTTATTCAACAAAAGCAGATGGTCATAAATAAGTTTGAGTTAATATTTCCATGGAATTAAAAAAATTTTTTTAAAAGTTATTAATAAAAAAATTAATCATATATTTTCAAATATTTAAATCTTATTGTTCTGAAAATAATTTTTTTGTCAAAATTTTGTCTTCTATCTCTCTTTTATATAATATGAAACAAAAATGACGATAGTCTGAATCTTATGAGGAGGCTTATCCCACCCTCAATTTTCTCCAAATAATTGCCACTCATCATCCCTATCATATTGTTATTTCTTTTTCCTTAGATCCTCTCCTTTGCTTTTCCCTACCTTCTATAAGAATATTTAAATATATTTTTATTAAATTTTGTCATCCTGGAGTATGTTTAATTCAATATTTTTATGTAAATTTGTTATATAAAAGACTTAAAGATAATATCTTTAGATCAATTAATTATTATTAAATTTTGAGTTGGTTTGTATGTCTCTTTCTTCTTTCTAGCTTCTTCTTGTTCGCCCTAGGGCCTTTCCTATATACTCTCTTTTTTGGTCAATTTATTGTTCTTTATTGATACAAAAATAATTATCGTTAAATTTTTTATTTATATTTACTTGGGTTATATAAAATATTTTTATTAGGGTGATATTTCTACCTCTCTCAAATTATCTATATATATATATATATATATATATATGGAATTTTGTGCGTGTGGAAGTTAAAACAAAAATGAAGATCACCCATCTTATTTGGAGGCCTTCATCTTTGTCAATTCTTCAAACTCTATTGTTCATCATTCTCCAAACTCTCTTGATTCTCTCATTTGCTTTGTCCTACCCAAGTCTCTCTCCACATTCAATTCTATATTCCACTTTATGCATGTGTTAAAAAGCAGATAATATAAAGATGAGAATATAATTTAATATTGTTACGAGAAAAAAATATAACAATAAATTCAAAGATAAATTTTGGATATATTTTTAAAAGATAATGTAAATTTAAAAGAAATAAAAATCACTATTTTATCAAATTCAGTTAATACGATTTATCATGCTATTAACTTTGATATTATTTTATCATATAATGTTTTTAGTTATTTGTATCTCTATTATACTGATATATTGCAAGTCAATCAATAATATTATTTCTTTAAAAAATCATAAATTTTATTAATAAGAAAATAAATCAAAAGAGTGCACAAATAATAAATGATTGGTATGAGTAAAAATAATCTCATATGTCATGAGAATCTATGTAATCCATGGTTTCAATGCGAATCATATTAGTGAAGTACTACTTTTACCTGTTTTTACCTTTTGTAACCAGTATAGTTTCTTTTCTTTTTTGGCAAAAAAAAAAAAAATTTATTGTTGTTAAATAATCCATTTTATTTCAGAACTTGCAGTTTGTTGTTATTAAATAGCTCATTTTATTTCAGAATTTGTAGTTTGTTGTTATTAAATAACCTATTTTATTTGAACTTGTAAAGGTTAATTAAATTTCTATTAATAACTTTTATTATTATTATTATTATTGTATTTATAAGATCTTCACATGATTCTTTTTAATCCTTTTCAATCATTTTAGATTTTTAAAACATAAGTACAGTGAAGATGTTAATATTTTAGAATTGATAAATTATATCTAAGGGAATATGTTTATATTTTCCCTAACTTTTCTATTGATGATGTAATATCACAGGTTTCAATCCCTAATTTAGAGGAACTGAATCTCAATTTTATTCCTAAATCTCAATTTTAGAATTTTATTCCCTAACTTTTTTTAATTAATTTAGGAATCTTTTTCTTACAGATTAAAAAAATTCTGGAAATCATATAAAACCAAATACACAAATCCGGACCAATAACTCATAAGTATTATAGTATAAATAGTGTACACACTATCAAAACCTAAAACATTCAGATTTTAATGATAATTCAGAATTTGAAAAACCCAAATTAGCATATGATACTTTAATGCAAGAATCTCAAACAATTTTTTTTTGTATCATTGATTCATTAACAACAAACTCTAAATTTTTAACAATTGAAACGAAATCAAGAATCCATATATGATTCTGTAAAAAAAACCCATTTATGAAAATAAAGATTTAAAAAAAAATCTACCCTGAAATATCTTATATTTATGAAAAATCTAGATAAATTGAAGAATAAATAATTCAGGAACAAAAGATTCAGCAAATTGAAGAATAAATAATCAGGAATAAAAAGATTCAGTAAATTGAAGAAGGGTTAAAAAAAATTGTTTTGTTTTTAATTTTCTAACGTTAAAAAAATCTGTTTTTTCTATTTTTTGGGTTTCATGATACATCATCAAAAATGATATTTTTTGAACAAGAACTTTCTTCCTCCAAACAAAACATATAGAAATTATTTTTAATCTTTATTAAAAACAAACAATATAATAGAAATTATTTTTAAATGAGTTAATTTATCCTTACATTCCTTATAAATATTTTTTTAAATAGAATCATATAATTTTCTTTTATTTTATATGATAAACATATAATACTTTTATGTATAAAAGGAATTGGAAAAAGAATAAATCAAATCAAAATCAAAATCAAAATTTTAATCATCAGTACTAACAAAAAATTTTATATATTTGAATTTTTATATAAAGTTATTTGAATTTTTATATATTTTATTAAATCTCATCATTCCATGTAATGCCAATATTTTATACAAAATTTGTTATGCAAAAGGATTAGAAATAATATCTTTAGTCTAATTAGTTACCAAGAAATTATTATTTATATTTATTTTGATTTTATAAAATACCTTTTTATTAGGTGACGTTTTACTTTCCACAAAACATTTTTAAAAAAAATTGAAGTAAAAGATGATCAATAAAATCTTTTTACCTTGTATATTGAATAAAATAAATTTAAATTTTTAAAGTTATTAAATAAAAATTGATCGTGATCTTTTCAAATATTTAAATCTCGATTTTCTGAAAGTTAATTTTTTGTCAAAAATTTACTGCTTCTCGCTTCAAACATATGGAATATTTATGTGTGGAAGATAAAACATAAATGGAGATCACCTTTTTGTATTATATATAAATTCTATTATCTGGAGGCTTTCATCCCTTGTTAATTCCTCCAAATTCTACAGCTCATCAATCCTCTATAATGTTTCTATTTCTTTCTCTTGATCATGTTCTTTGCTTTGCCCTACCATCTCACTTTTAATTGAAAAACTAAGTTGTCTTTATATTCCATTTTAAATTCCATTTTATGCATGTGTGAAGAAGTTGATAATATAAAGATGAAAGATCTTCACATGATCATGTTTTAAATCCTTTAAATAGTTTAGATTTTGAAAACAAAAGTGAAGATGTGAAAAGATATGCATGTGAAAAGATATGTATTTAAATATGGATTAATGTTAAGATCATATCCTTTAAAATTGATCATATCCTTTAAAGTTAATTCTCCAAATTCTACTACAGCTCATCCCCTATAATGTTTCTATTTCACCTTATGCATAAAAGTTAGCCAATATAAAGTACATTATATTATGTGTGAGTATTTGAAAAAAAAATCATATCTTTTCAAATATTTGAATTTTATTCCCTATAATTTATTAGAAAAAAAAATAAACCAAGGCTACACATAAAATTATTGAAATAAATCCTGTTGAATAAGGGACTTTAAAAAGTTCTTACACTTTAAGAGCTTTATAAAGATTTTTTTGGTGAAAAAAAGCTACAACAAGTGAAACTTACACATATCGACAAGATAAATCACACAACCTTCAAAAACCGAATTTTATAACATCCCAAAGAAAATTTGAGCACCAAATATTAGGAATTGTATTATATTTGAATGAAATTGATTGTAGAATTATATTTTTAAGCACCAAATAATGATGAAAAAAAAAAAAGAAATTAATCCTAGAATTATTCAATTTTTTTAACATGAGAAATAAATTTTAAAAAATGAAGTTGTTAGAATATGTATATGAGTTAATTTGAAATAATAAATGACTGCTTGTGATTGTTTATTATCTAATACATTATTACACACACACATATTATTATTATTATTATTAAATTATTATTATTATATTATTATTATTATTATTATTATTATTAAATTATTATTATTATTATTATTATTATTATTATTATTATTATTATTATTATTATTATTATTATTATTATTACGTCACTAATTTTATTTTAGAACTTATGGCAGTCAATATAATTTTCTATTAATTAAATGTTATTCTTTTGGCAATTTTCTATGATTTTCACATGATTCGTTCTAGTTCTCATTAGATTTTTAGATTATGAATAAAGTGAATATATGAATATTTTGGAATTGATGAATTATATCTAAGTGAATATGTTTATATTACAGATTTCATTTCCTAATTTGGAGGAATTGGAACTCAACCAACTTCCTAAATTGAAGAAGATATGGCCTCACCAACTTCCACTTAATTCCTTCTCCAATTTAGGAATCCTAAGAGTGGTAGATTGTCCATCGGGACCCAATCTTATCCCAGGTCATTTGATGCAGAGCTTCAAGAATTTGAAAGCAGAGCATGAACAACTGTCTGCGCCTAAAACATATATTCGATTCGAGGATACGACATAAACGGCGAGACATTCCCAAAGTTAGAAATCTTGAAGTTAAAAAACCTATATGAGCTAAAGGGTTAAGAGGCAACAATGGAAAGAATGATAACATCTCTTCTTTCATGTCTAAGTGAGCTACAACCTCAAATATTTATCCATTCGACAAATGTGGGCTGGTGTTAATAAAGATCACTTAAAATGTTAATATTTCGTTGAAGACGCTGTGCCTTTTAGTAAAGAGGCGTTAGTTTTCCAAAATTTTAAAATTTCTCCTACTGCTATTTATTGGAAATATTAACAAAATTATTCCATTAAAATTAAAAAAATTATTAAATTTTATATTTATAAATAATAATAATAAATTAACTTAAATTTTAATTTTACATAACAAAATGGTTAAAATAAAAACAATGATATAGGAATTGAAAGAGGAATAAATCTAAAGCATAATTTTAATCTTAAAAACAAGAAGTAACATAAGTGAATTTTCTACCTCTAGTACGATGGTGGTAGGAATATTTTGAAATAGAGTCATTTGAGTTTTTTAAATATATTTTATTAAATTTCATCGACCTTAGCATGTTTAATTCAATATTTTCATGTAAATATGTTGTATAAGAGATTTAAAGATACTTTAGTCAATTAATTATCGGTAAATTATTTATTTATATTTATTTGGTTTTATAAAATATTTTTATTAGGTGTGATATTTTTTACCTTTCAAAACTTTAAAAAACAAATGATAAAAGTGCGTTTGGGTGAGTTTATTTATTTCCTTATTTTGCTTATCTTCTCACATGCGATTTCATAAAATTATAAGGATTCTCGTTTTATAAAATAATTTATGACTGTGATAAGCCCATTTGGCTTATTTCAATAAGCTTCATGAAAAAGCTCATCAAAAATCTTTGTAAAAGCTTAAAATCGATTATCTAATGGGATAAATTATATTAGTAAAAGCCAGTCTAAAATAGGGAAATTTTTTTGAAAAATAGAAAGAAATTCGAAAATTATGTTAAAAAAGGTAAATTTTTTTGAAAATATTATGTAAAAATAGGAAAATCTGAAAAATAATAAAACAAGAAAACAAATTCCAAAAATTATGTAAAAAATGGGCATACGATTCTTAATATCTTCACATGATTCTTTTTAACTTTTTAAGTCATTTTAGATTTTAAAACGTGAGAAGTGAAGATGTGAATGTTTTAGAATGGATGAATTATATCTAAGGTGATATGTTTATATTTACCCAAACTTTTCATTTGATGATGTAATATCACAGGTTTCATTCCACTGAAAGAATCGAAATTTCAATAGTCTTCCCAAATCTAAGAAAATATGCATGACAACCTTACTTGATTCCTTCTCAAATTTACTTGATCCTAGCAAAGTGGACATTGTCTGATGTCTACCCAATCTTATCCCACATTACTCGGCCTTCAAGAATTTGAAAAAGATTGAGGTGTGGAGTGTGACCCAGAAAACCCATGCTTAATAATTCCTATTGAAGATGAAGGCACTCCATGAAGGTTATTTTCTCCTAATTTATTTATTTATAAAAATTTTCCTTAATACTATTTTTGGGGGAAGTATTAACAAAATATTCCATAAATTTTTTAAAAATATCATCTAAATGTTATTTCATTCATAACAATAATAATAAATATTACTGGGAATAAATTTTTATTTTTATTCTATATAATAACATGGTTATAATACTATAGTGGCAACTAATTGGAAAATAATAAATCAAAATCAAAATTTAACTATAAGTACTGTAAAAAAATATTATAAGTCCAGTTTTTACCTTTCTCCCATAGCATCGTAATAGCTTGAGATAATATTATATGAATTTTATATATTTTGATTAAATTCCTCATCATCTAAAATACAATATTTTTATACAGATCTTTGTAAAAGATTTAAAATAATATCTTTTAGTTCAATTAGGTGACGTTTTACTTTCCACAAAAAACATTTAAAAAAACTGAAGTAATAGATGACCAATATATGTTTTAAGTCTTTTTTACCTTTATATTGAATAAAATAAATTTTAATTTTTAAAGTTATTGTAACAAAATTGATCATATCTTTTCTCAAATATTTAAATATGGATTTAAAAAAATTCTACCTTCTCGTTTCTTCATGTATGGAATATGTGTGTGGAAGATAAAACAAAATGAAGATCACCCTTTTCTACTATATATACCCTATTACTTGGAGGCTTTCATCCCACCTTACCTCCAAATTTCTACAGCTCATCATCCTCTATAATGTTTCTATTTCTTTCTCATGATCATGTCCTTTGCTTTGTCCTCCGCCCCATCTCTACTATTGATTGGAAAACTGTTGCCTTCACATTCCATTTTAAATTCCACCTTTATGCATGTGTGGAAAAGTTGATAATATGTATTATATTATTTGTGAATATTTGAAAAAGAGTCTAGGTTGAATCTAAAAAAAAACTTAAAGTTTTATTTTGAAAAAGAACTCCTTTCAAAAAAAAAAATTAAAATATTAATAATATTTTAAAAGTTTTATCTCCAAAAATTCAAACAGAACTAATAAGAAAAAATTAATCAAAATGAAATTGACTTATTCTTAGATGTAAAATGAAGATAAATAAGACTCCCTCTGACTTATCTAACAAAAAAAAAAAAACTTTTATAAACTTATCTATATAAGATTCCCTCTTACTTATTGGTTTTTTTAAAGGTAATTATTTCTCCTACTTTTGTCTTAAATAATAAAAAAAAATATTCTCAATACAAAGGGCACATCTCTCATGTTATGAATTAGTATATATGTTTCATTTAATGTTATGACTAAATAAGTTATGTTTATGAGTAAATGTAGAGTTTGCACCATAATCAAATTAATATAATTTGGGTAATAATATAAAATAAAGACTGCGAGCAAGGTGTCTCTGGCTATGAATCTTTTCATAATAAATTTCAATAATTTAATTTCAAAGTGCATCCCATTTTAAAATAATATATGATTCCAAAATCAAGCCGACCGGGGCTTGCCTTTGTTGCTAATCTAGTTGAGTTAGTTCTTTTATTTTTTTGCAAAAATAAAGGTTTTGTTATAATATAGTTCATTTTATTTTTAGAACTTGTTGTCATTAAATTTTGTATTAATAACTTGGTTTTTGGGTACTCTCTAAGATCTTCACATGATCAAGGATGATGTTTTAAATCCTTTAAATAGTTTAGATTTTGAAACAAAAGTGAAGATGTGAATATTTTTTAGAATTGATGAATTATATTAATTTATGGAAGGGAATATGTTTATGTTTATCCTAATCTTTTCAATTGATAATGATATATTATACTGGCTGTGCCTATTCCCACTTATGAAGTGACACTCTATAATTTCCTAAATTAAAGAAGATATTAATCACACTTTCATCCTATCTCTTCTCCAATTTACTATTCCTAAGAGTTTGGCCTTGTTCATGTCTATTCAATGTGATTCCGACTCATTTGATGGGGAGCTTGAATAATTTGAAAGAGATGAAAGTGATGGAATGTGAAGCCCTAGAACATGTATTTGATCTTCAAGGATATGATGAGATCCTCCCAAAGTTAGAAACCTTGAAGTTAGAAGGCCTAGTTGAGCTGAAGGGTATTGTAGCCAACAATGATAGCACAAGAGGTTGTTTCTCTCCTTGGATGCCTTTGAGTTTCCATAACCTCAAATGTTTATCCATCATAAATTGCGGGAAGGAAGACAAAGATAAGGGAAATGTTGATAACCTTATTCAAGATGGAGTGTTATTCAGCGAAAAGGCATTTTCTTGGCTCTATTTTAATTTCTCCTTATATTATTTTTGGGAAATGTTTACAAAAATATTCCAAATTTAAAAATATTATTTTTATATGTTATATTTATAAATAAAAATAAAATAAAAATACTAAATTAATTTAAATTTTTAACTTTACATACTAAAACGTTTTAATAATACTTTTTGACATCTAGTCACTACATTACATCATAGTATTCTTTTCCTCACTGCACTCTCAACCATCTGACCCAACCTCCCTATGTTAGCCTGCTTTAACCGTATGAGCTGTGGTCTTATTGGATCGAGTTAATAATACCTAAATTACAAAAGGAATTAAAAGAATTAATCTCAAAACAAAATTTAATTTTTTTTTAAAGGAGCAAAATTTTAATCTTAAAACAATAAGTACTAAAAAATATATTATAAGTTCATTTTCTACCTTCATGATAGTAAGAATAGTTAGAAATAAAATGATTTGAATTTTTGTTTATTTTTACAATTCTCATCTTGTATGTTGAATTTAATATAGTTCACTGAATTATCATTTAATTATTTATTTAAATTTATAATATATATATATATATATATATATATATATATATATATATATATATATATATATATATATGTAAATGTGCGGATGGAATATGTGTAAAAAAATGAATGGTCACCCACCTTATCCAAGTGAGGCCTAGGTTTATGGGTTTGAACCCATGCCCTTTCATTTAGGGATGAACCCAATTATCATTATTTAGGGATAAACTCAATTATCATTATCCTAACTAATTAATTCATACATATTGGCTCATCATCCTCTCATCCTATTTCTATTTCTATCTCTTCAAGCCCTACCCATCTCAATGTCTTTTCAGTTTTAATTAAAAAGCTAGGTTGGCATTGCATGCAATTCTATATTCCACTTTATATATGTAAGAAGAAGGAGAATATAAAATATGAGTAGATTTATTATATTATTTTATTTTTGAAATTAAAAATAAGTTTAGGTTGAATGTGTAAATCTTAAACTAATGATATTTTAAAGTTTTATAAAAAAATTAAACAAATAATCATGCGGGCGAAAGTGGATTTAATAATTTTAGATCTCAAATTGCAGATTAAATTAATGGCCATTTTATTTATTTATATAGTATGTTTTGCTCTATTGTTATTTTATTGTATGTTGTAATGAAATAAGAAATATTCTATCATATTCCCTTAATAATTAAAATTTTTATTTTTTTATCTAATTAAATTAAATAGTACACCTTGCTATAAAACAAAAATGTTGGTGATTCTATTTTATTGGAAATACTGATTAAAATATCCATATTTGTAAAAACACTAATAAAACTAAATAAAATGTAGAATTTAAGGAAGGTAATAATTTGTTTTTTTGGAATTTTTTTAAACAATTTGCTTTTAGGTTTTAGACTCTTTTTTTGCATAACTTATTTCCTAAATTTTTAAAAATTATGTTGGCTTTTTCTATTTAGAAAACCAGATTCTAAAATCCTGGCCAAATTTTAAAATTCATAAATAAGTTATTCAAAAGTCTTTAATTTTTTGTTTAAGCAATTTTTTTGACAACTAAGCATTTTACAATATAAGAACTATCTATCAGCTCCAAATGTGGGACCCTCCTTTTATTAGATGTCCTGCATTTTTAAACTTTGAATATGGACTGTTTAATTAATTTATTATTTTTAAAAATTATTAATTTTTTTATATATTTGTTTGGAAGAGACAGAGAATCAAAATCGCTAAAAACCACAAAGCATGAAACAACATCCAAAAGGTTTAACATAATAAAAACGACTCCAAAGTTCTATACATTTGATACTGAGTTTACATATTTTATATTACTCGTGATTAGAATAATTAAATACTTAAATGACAACAATTTTATGTATTTATTGTAATATATAAATAAGTAAATATAATAATTAGTTTTAAGAATGGTAATAATAAATTATTTATCATAATAATTTTATTATTTTAATTTTTTTATAAATAAGTTAAGATATTATACACCTATTTTTATTTATCATAATAATAAAATTATATTATCATTACACAAACAAGTAAATACATTATTTTTCTTAATATATTTAAATTGTTTGATTTAAGTATATAAACAACAAACATCTCAATACTTAATATAAATACCATATTTAAAAAAACTTAATATTTATTAATATTAACATCATTCAACATTCAAGAAATGCAAAATTCTCTATTCAAAGATAAGTAAAACAATTACCCCCTAAGATAAAACTTTAAAAATATATATATAGCTAATGAGGCATGGTTAAGTGGTTAACGGTTGAGTATGACATATGTGGAAGGGACAATGTTCAAGTGTCTATTAGAATAAAATACTATAACTTTGAAATTCAAAATAAATAGATATATAAAAAAAGTAATATATAACATATGAATAAATGAAATTAATAAAAAAATATGAGAAAAAAAAAAAAGAAAATTTATTGAAAAGTTCTTATGTTTTAAAAAGCTTTATAAAGAAATTTGAAATAATAATTCAAGGAAAGAAATGGAAAATTAAATAAAAAAAATTAATCCTAAAATTATTCAATTCTTTTAATTGGAAAATAAAATTTAAAATGAACTTGGTAAATATAATACGATTTAATATGAAATAATAAATGAGTGCATATGGGAAATATTTATGATAGATGAAATAAAATGTATGATGATAATAATAATAAAAAATAAAAAATAAAAATGATAAAAACGAAAAAAAAAAACAAAAGAAAGAGAAAGGCAAGGTCGGTAAGAGAGAATGGGTGAGAGATATTTTCGATTTTTTTCTTTTTCTCGCTCTTTAAGATCTATGAAATCTGATCATAGATTTCTGTTTGAAGAAGCAGAGCTTCATCCACGACGCAGAAGTTACGGCATTTCAAAATTCAGCTCACAAACTTCATTACTTACGCTTATTTCTAATGAAAATGTCATTTAAATTACTGGCGTTTTCTGATAAAGCATGAAAGCGTGAAATTTCAATCACAAAATTTTTAATCGAGCGCAGAATTTTTAGAATTTTCGAGATCAAGCCGAACAAATAGCTTCAACCGAATTTCGACTGCTTTACGCCCAAATATAATTTTAACCGATTTCAGGCTCGATAGGGGTGTCACATAAAAAGAACCCCTTCAAAAAATTAAAATATTAATAATATTTTAAAAGTTTTATCCAAAAAATTCAAACATAACTAATAAGAAAAATAATTAAATGAAATTGATTTTGCACAATTTTGATACAAAATGAAGATAAATAAGACTCCCTGACTTATCTAACAAAAAAAAACTTTATAAACTTATCTACATAAGATTCCCTTATTTACTGGTTTTTTAAAGGCAGAATTATTTCCTACTTCCTCGTCTTAATAATAAAAATATTCCTCAATACAAAGTAAGACATCTCTATGTTATGAATAGTATATATGTTTCATTTAATGTTCACTAAATAAGTTATGTTTATGGAGCAATGAAGCACCATAATCAAATTAATATAATTTGTGAATAATATAAATAAAAGACTGTGATAAGTGTCCTGCATGAATCTTTCATAATAAATTTTTGAATAATTTAATTTCAAAGTGCATCCCATTTAAAATAATATATGATTCCAAAACTGTCACTCCACTTGCCTGCACTTAAATGTTAGTTTTTTTTTTCTTTTGCAAAATAAATGTTTTGTTATAATATAGTTCATTTTATTTTAGAACTTGTTGTCATTAAATTTTGTATTAATAAACTTGGTTTATGGTTAACTCTCTCTAAGATCTTCTACATGATCATGATGATGTTTTAAATCCTTTAAATAGTTTAGATTTTTGAAAACAAAAGTGAAGATGAATATTTTTAGAATTGATGATTATATTACTATGGAAGGGAAATATGTTTATGTTTATCCAACTTTTCAATTGACAATGTGATATATTATACTACAGGTTTCATTCCCTACTTTGACAAGGACACTCTATGGACTTCTAAATTAAAGCAAGAGCATTAATCACAGCCTTTATCTCATCTTCTCCACTTACGGCTCCTAAGAGTGGGCTCTTGTTCATGTCTATTCAATGTGATTCCAATTACAGATGGGGAGCTTAGTTAATTTGAAAGAGATGAAAGTGATGGAATGTGAAGCCCAGGAACATGTATTTGATCTTCAAGATATGATGAGATCCCCTCCCAAAGTTAAACCTTGAAGAAGGCCTAGTTGAGCTGGAAGGGAGACAGAACAACAACTATACAAAGATGACAAGAGGTTGTTTCTCTCTCTTGACGCCTTTTGAGCTTCCATAACCTCAAATGTTTATCCATCATAAATTGCGGGAAGGAAGACAAAGATAAGGGAAATGTTGATAACCTTATTCCAAGACGGACATATTTGGGCGAAAAGGTTATTTTCTAGCTATAGTTTTTAATTTCCTTATATTAATTTTTGAAATGTTTACAAAAATATTCCATAAAATTTAAAATATTATTTATAGTTATATTGTAAATAAAAATAAAAATAAAATACTAATTAATTTAAATTTTAACTTACATACTAAAACGCTTCATAATACTTTTTTGACATCTTAATCATTGTATTACATCATGCATTTTATCTCTACAACTCTAACCCTGACGAACCATCCCTATGCCAGCCTAGTGCTTTAACCAAATGAGCTAGGGTCTTATTGATCGGGCTAATAATACCTAAATTACAAAGGAATTAAAAAAGAATGAATCTCAAGCAAAATTTTAATTTTTTTTAGCAGCAAAAATTCTTAATCTTAAAACAATAAGTATTAAAAATATTATAAGTTCATTTCTACCTTCTTATAAGATAGTAAGAATAGTTAGAAATAAAATGACTTGAATTTTTTTTGTTTATTCTTATTAAATTTCTCATCTTATGTTGAATTTAATATATAGTTCAATGAATTATCATTTAACTATTTATTTAAATTTATAAAATATATATATATATATATATATATATATATATATATATATATATATATATATATATATATGTGTGGATGGAATATGTGTAAAAATGAATGGTCACCCACCTTATCCAAGTGAGGCCTAGGTTTTTGGGTTTGAAACCCATGTCTTTCATTTAGGATGAACCCAATTATCATTATTTAGGATAAAAAAACTCCAAATTCACTGGCCATCCCAACTAATTAATTCATACATATTGGCTCATCATCCTCTATCCTATTTCTATTTCTATCTCTTCAAGCCCTACCCATCTCAATGTCTTTTCAGTTTTAATTAAAGCCAGGGTTACATTGCATGCGATTCCTATATTCCACTTTATAGGTGTGTTATAAAGGAGATAATATAAATATGATAGAGGATTTATTATATTATTTTATTTTGGAAATTAAAATGTTTAGGTTGAATGAAAATTCAAATTATTAATGATATTTTTATAAGTTTTATAAAAAAAAATTAAACAAATAATCATATGAAAGTGGATTTAATAATTTTTAGATCTCAATTGAAGATTAAATTAATGGCCATTTTGTTTATTTATCTCGTATGTGTTTTGTTCTTATTGTTATTTTATTGTATGTTGTAATGAAATAAGAAATATTCTATCATATTCCCTTAATAATTAAATTTTTTTATTTTTTTATCTAATTAAATTAAATAGTACACCCTTGCTATAAACAAAAATGTTGGTGATTCTATTTTTATTGAAATAATTTACTAAAATATCCATATTTGTAAAAACACTAATAAAACTAAATAAAAATGTAGAATTTATAAAGAATTTGTTTTTTGGATTTTTTAAACAATTTGCTTAGGTTTTAGACCCTTTTTTGCATAACTTATTTCTAAATTTAAAAAATTATGCTGGCTTTTTCTATTTAGAAAACCGCATTCTAAAATCCCCACAAATTTTAAAATTACAAATAAGTTATTCAAGTCTTAATTTTTGCCACAAAATTTTTGACAACTAAGCATTTTACAACATAAGAAACTATCTACTGTACTCCAAATGTGGGACCCTCCTTTTATTAGATGTCCTCGCATTTTTAAACTTTGAATATGACTGTTTAATTAATTTATTATTTTTAAAAATTATTAATTTTTTTATATATTTGTTTGGAAGAGACAGAGAATCAAAATCGCTAAAAAGCACAAAGCATGAAACAACATCCAGGTTATTAACATAATAAAACGACTCAAAGCCTATACATTTGATAGTTGAGTTTACATATTTTATATTACTATTGTGACTAGAATACCAATAACTCTAGTTCGACAACAATTTTATGTGGTTTTGGCTGTAATTATATAAAATGTAAGTAAATATAAATAATTAGTTTTAAGAATGGTATAATAAATTATTTATCATAATAATTTTATTATTTTAATTTTTTTATAAATGTGTTTTCAAAGACATTATATTAATTCATTTTATTTATCATAATAATAAAATTATATTATCACACACAAACAAGTAAATACATTATTTTTCTTAATATATTTTAAATTGTTTGATTTAAGTATAAAAAAACAACAAATATCTAAATACTTAATATAAATTGTTTAAAAAACTTAATATTATTACTATTGGGCATCATTCAACATTCAATGAAATAAATGTATTCAGTAATAAGTAAAAAACAATGTCCCTTAAGATAAAACTTAAAATATATATATATAAATGAAGCATGGTTATGGTGAGATATTGAGGTATATGTGGAAGGGACAATGTTCAAGTGTCTATTAGACAAAATAATATAACTTTTAATTCAGCAAGATATATAAAAAAAAAAAGTAATATATAAACATATAATAAATGAAATTAATAAAAATATGAAAAATAAAATTTATTAAAAAGTTCTTGGTGTTTTAAAAAGCTTTATAAAGAAATTGAAATAACACTCCTGAAGGAAAAAAAAGAAATGAAAATTAAATAAAAAAATTAATCCTAAAATTATTCAATTCTTTAATTGGAAATAAAAATTTAAAATGAACTTTGGTAAAATATGTTTCATGATTTAATATGAAATAATAAACAGTGCATATGGGAATATCTAAGATAGGGTGAAATAAAATAATGATGATAATAACAACAAATAAAAGGATAAAACCAAAAAAACAAAAGAAAGAAAGGCGTTTAGTTAGTAGAATGGGGTTATAGATATTTTGATTTTTTTTTCTTTTCTTCGCTTTTCTCAAGACTAATAAAATCTGATCATGTGGATTTTGTCTGAGCAAGATAGAAAGCCTAATCCACGCATCGAGCTATTACAAGACCAAAATCTCGAAGCCAGCCAAACTTCATTATTTACGTTATTTCTAGATTAAAGGTTATTTAATGGCTTGAGGTTTTCTTATAGGCCATGAAAGGCAAGAATCTACCACAAAATTTTGAATCAAACAGAGGAATTTTTATGAATTTTCAGATCAAGCTTTATCAGATCGAACCTAATTTCTGACCGTTTTCTGATGCCCAAACATAATTCCTTTCGAACCGATTTGTGTCTGGGATAGGGTGTCACATAAAAAGAACCTTCAAAAAAAACTTTTAAAACATTAATAATATTTCCAAAAGTTTTATCCAAACATTCAAACATAACTAATAAGAAAAATAATCAAATGAAATTGGATTTAATAATTTTTGATGTAAAATGAAGATAAATAAGACTCTCTGGACTTATCTAACAAAAAAAAAAAACTTTATAAACTTATCTACAAGATTCCCCTATTTATTGGTTTTTTAAAGGAAATTATTTCTCCTACTTTTGTCTTAATAATAAAAAATTATTCTCAATACAAAGGGCACATCTCTCATGTTATGAATTAGTATATATGTTTCATTTAATATTACGGCTAAATAAGTAATGTTTATGAGTAATGTAGCTACCCATAATCAAATTAATATAATTTGTGAATAATATAAATAAAGGCTTGTGATAAGTGTCGGCATGAATCTTTCATAATAAATTCTTGAATAATTTAATTTAAAGTGCATCCCATTTAAAATAATATATGATTCAAAAGCGCTTTCGAAGTGGCTTTGCCTTGGTTGCTAATCTAGTTGTTAGTTTTTTTCTTTTGCAAAAAAATAAATGTTTTGTTATAATATAGTTCATTTATTTAGAACTTGTTGTCAAGAAATTTTCTGATAATAACTTGGTTTTGGGTAACTCTCTAAGATCTTCACATGATCATGATGATGTTTTAAATCCTTTAAATAGTTTAGATTTTGAAAACAAAAAGAAAGTGAAGATGTGAATATTTTAAATTGATGAATTATATTAATTTATATGGAAAGGGAATATATTTATATTTTATCTAACTTTCAATGGATAATGTGATATATTATACTACAGGTTTCACTCCCAAATTTGGAGGAAGTGACACTCTTTGGACTTCCTAAATTGAAGAAGATATGGGATCACACCCTTTTACCTCATTCCTTCTCCAATTTACGGCTCCTAAGAGTGGGCTCTTGTTCATGTCTATTCAATGTGATTCCGACTCATATGATGGGGAGCTTGAATAATTTGAAAGAGATGAAAGTGATGGAATGTGAAGCCCTAGAACATGTATTTGATGTGAGGATATGATGAGATCTCGAGAAAGTTAGAAACGCCTTGAAGTTACAGAGGCCTAGTTGAGCTGAAGGGTATTGTAGCCAACAATGATAGCACAAGGGTTGTTTACTGCTCCTTGGATGCGCTTGAGTTTAATATGAAATGTTTATCTGAAATCATAAATTGCGGGAAGGAAGACAAAGATAAGGGAAATGTTGATAACCTTATTCAAGATGGAGTGTTATTTGGTGAAAAGGTTAGTTTTCTTTAGTTCTATTTTAATTTCTCCTTATATTATTTTTGGGAAATGTTTACAAAAATATTCCATAAAATTTAAAAATATTATTTATATGTTATATTTATAAACTAAAAATAAAAATAAAAATACTAAATTAATTTAAATTTTAACTTTACATACTAAAAAACGTTTAATAATACTTTTGACATCTAGTCACTACATTACATCATGAGTATTCTTTTTTCTCGCTGGGACTCGAACCATGGACCCAACCCTCCCTACTGCTAGCCTAGTGCTTTAGCTTGAGGATGAGCTAGGAGTCTTATTGATCGGGCTAATAATACCTAAATTACAAAGAATTAAAAAGAATGAATCTCAAGCAAAATTTTAATTTTTTAAGTAACCAAAATTTTACAATCTTAAAAACAATAAGTACTAAAAAAATATATTATAAGTTCATTTTCTACCTTCTTATGAGATAGTAAGAATAGTTAGAAATAAAATGATTTGAATTTTTTTGTTTATTTTTATTAATTTTCCTCATCTTGTATGTTGAATTTAATATAGTTCAATGAATTATCATTTAATTATTTATTTAAATTTATAAAATATATATATATGTGCGGATGGAATATGTGTAAAAAAATGAATGGTCACCCACCTTATCTAAGTGAGGCCTAGGTTTATGGGTTTGAACCCATGCCCTTTCATTTAAGGATGACCAAATTATCATTATTAAGGATAAACTCAATTATCATTATCTAACTAATTAATTCATACATATTGGCTCATCATCCTACATCTATTTCTATTTCTATCTCTCTTCAAGCCCTACCCATCTCAATGTCTTTTCGGTTTAATTAAAAGCTAGGTTGGCATTGCATCATGCGATTCTATATTCACTTTATATATGTGTTATAAAGGAGATAATATAAATGATAGAAGGGTTTATTATATTATTTTTGTAAGGCAGAAATTTCGATTTGGAATAAGAACAATCGTAATTTTAATTCTAATTGTAATTTCGATTAAAAATCGTAATTAATTCTAGGTCTCGGATGTGAAACGGTTGTGCCGTTGGAATCGTCTCGCGAAATCTAGTTATACCGAAAATTCGTAATTTTAAAAAATGATGTTCAGATCCATGCGTTTTAAATCAGCATTTGGTCTTAGTAAATCGGTTTCCGATGCGCAGCGCATATAATATGAAATGCTCATGTACCATAAGTGGTATGAGTGAGAGAAATGATGAAAATGGGTGGTAAGAGCGGTCTCTTAGGAGTATCAATCCCGAGAAATGAGGCATGGGCGTTATAGAAATTGATTTTAAGTCATTTAAAAGCCAAATTAGCCGATAGTCTTCCTTCTCTTTAAATCAACAAAGCAAAAAACGCGTGGAGAGGAAGCTTGGTGATGCAGTGACCTGCGTGTGAGAGGATTAGAGAGAGGGGGCCTGCAGAAATGCGAATCAGGCCCCGTCGGCGGTCTTAGGCGAAAGAAGAATGTTCTGCGGTGTTCTGGCGTGGGCTCGGATCGGGGAGTTTCTTATTCCTTGAGATGGATTTTCTCACTCTTGTGTTTGTGCCGAATTTTAAGGGTTTTTAGTGTTTAGGTTCTTGGTTGGGGCCGTGAGGCACGTTTGATCGATCACAGCATTGGGATGTGGGTGTAGAATTTTCTTTAGGATTTTTAGGTGGTCGTGGTACCAATAATTAATTTGTTGGTTGTGATGGGTGTTAAATTTGTGCATTACCTTAAATACTTGCTTGATTTCTTTGGGCGGAATGGCCCAATTAGTTGCGAGTTCGCTAAGTTAACCGATTGTTTGTGATTTTCGGGATAGTAGCGAGGTTTCGTATTAGAATGATCCCAAAAATATATTTTTGTGAAAATCGTGTTGGTCAGTGATTTAAATTAAATTACTGGTATGATCATTAAGCGTGAAATTGTCTTGATGTGTGAATTAAGTAATTTCATGATAAGATTGTGTGAATTAGTTGTTTGTAAATATATCATGTTTATATATTTTACATGTGAATTAGGCTGTTGTGGGATTAGCCCACGCATGCATTATATGCCTTTGGAACATCCCATAGGACTTTAGGAGTTAGTGCATGACATGATCTAGAAGGAAAAATAGTTCGGGTAGTCTAAAAATATTAAATATGATCGGAGGAGTGATCGAACCAAATAATTTATCAACACGTGGACGGCTTGGGATTATTTATTACGTGGAGGAGTGATCATAATGATCTATGTCCAATCGTCAGATGG
The DNA here is from genome assembly GCA_016808115.1 of Tetrastigma voinierianum. Classification (NCBI taxonomy): domain Eukaryota; kingdom Viridiplantae; phylum Streptophyta; class Magnoliopsida; order Vitales; family Vitaceae; genus Tetrastigma; species Tetrastigma voinierianum. The sequence continues at coordinate 268,883 of JAEQBH010001225.1, forward strand.
CTGGTCAGTCTCTCTCGGCTCGGAAGGAATTTAATCCTTTAATAAATAATAATTCTCATCTGAGCAGGCGGTGAAGGAAGTAGTGAACTAGGGATACGAGTTGGTCGTATTATGTAGCATTCAGTAGGATAAATGCATTTGCTTGAATGTGTGTTTAAATTGGAACATTCTTGGCTGTTTAGGTGGTAGTGGCCAGCCGGGCGATTCTCTTGAGCTTTTAGCTCACCAAGTCGTGGGATCCGCACCAGCGGTGCGGAGCGTGCAAGAAGGCGGCTCGATCTGAAGCGGTTTGAAGAAAAGCCGGATTGTGGCTTTGATAAACCGTGCGTAATATTAGAATTTCTAATCTTAATATGTATTGTTTAGGTAAAAATATTCTTTTCTTGGCTTATTGGATATAGTTTGGATATATTGTGTTGAAGTCTGAGTTGATGGTACGAAGTGGTAGGTATTGAATATATATTGCATATATTGTTGATTGGGACAATTGAATCACGGAGTTTATCTTAGTTTGTATTTGGGTAGAGCTCACATTAAGAGACTAAATCAGATTTTAATGAAAAATATGGTGCTTCTGACATTCATGTGTCCATGGGTTAATGGACAGAATCATGGACCCGGAGTTTTAAGGCGTCACAATTTATTTTGAAATTAAAAATGTTTAGGATGAATAGAAGAAATCTTAAACTATTAATGATATTTTAAAAGTTTTATAAAAAAAAAAAAATTAAACAAATAATCATATGAAAGTGATTAATAATTTTTTAGATCTCTCAATTGAAGGAATTAAATTAATATTACATTTGTTTATTTATCTCGTATGTGTTTTGTTCTTATTGTTATTTTATTGTATGTTGTAATGAAATAAGAAATATTCTATCATATTCCCTTAATAATTAAATTTTTTTATTTTTTTATCTAATTAAATTAAATAGTACACCTTTGCTATAAACAAAAAATGTTGGTGATTCTATTTTATTGAAATACTGATTAAAATATCCATATTTGTAAAAACACTAATAAAACTAAATAAAAATGTAAATTTAGGGGCATTTGTTTTTTAGTTTTTTTTAAACAATGTTCTTTTAGGTTTAACTCTTTTTTTGCATAACTTGTTCCTAAATTTTAAAAAATTTATGTTGGCTTTTTCTGTTAGAAAAACCAGATTCTAAAATCCCCACAAATTTTAAAAATTCATAAATAAGTTATTCAAAAAAAAAAAAAAAAGTCTTTAATTTTGTTCAGCAATTTTTTGACAATGTATTTTAATATAGTAAACTATTTCCATTGGGCTCCAATGTGGGACCCTCCTTTTATTAGATGTCACTTAGTTTTAAAGCTTTGAATATGGTACATTTAATTAATTTATTATTTTAAAGTATTAATTTTTTTATATATTTGTTTGGAAGAGACAATCAAAATGTTAAAAGCCGCAAGCTTATGAAACAACGTCAGGAGTTATTAACATAATAAAATGACTCAAACACATACATTTGATAGTTGGTTCACGTATTTTATATTCTTGTGATTAGAATACGATACTCTAGTTAGAACAACAATTTTATGTATTTTGTTGTAATTATATAAAATAAGTAAATATAATAATTAGTTTTAAGAATGGTAATAATAAATTATTTATCATAATAATTTTATTATTTTAATTTTTTTATAAATAAGTTAAGATATTATACACCTATTTTTATTTATCATAATAATAAAATTATATTATAAATTCTGTAAAACAGTAAATACATTATTTTCTTAATATATTTAAAATTGTTTGATTTTAGTATATAAAACAACAAACATCTCAATACTTAATATAAACCTATATTAAAAAAAACTTAATATTTATTACTATTAAAGCGTCATTCAACATTCAAATGAAATAAAATTTACATTCGATTATTAGTAAAAACAATTAACGCTATAGATAAAACTTAAAAAAATATATATAGCTAATGAAGCATGATTTAAGTAGTGAAGGGTTGAGTATGACATATAATGGAAGGGACAATGTTCAAGTGTCTGTCAGGACAAATACTATAACTTATAATTCAAAATGCAGCTAGTCTCTCTAAAAAAAAAAGTAATATATAAATATATGAATAAATGAAATTAATAAAAAATATGAGAAAAAAATAAAATTTATTAAAAAGTTCTTATGTTTTAAAAGCTTTATAAAGAAATTGAAATAATAATTTGAAGGGAAAGAAATGAAAATTAAATAAAAAAATTAATCATAAAATTATTCCAATTCTTTTAATTGGAAAATAAAATTTAAAATGACCTTGGTAAAATATGTTTACGATTTAATATGAAATAATAAATGAGTGCATATGGAAATATCTATGATAGCGGAAATAAAATGGCCACATTGATAACTGTAAATAATAAATAAAAGGATAAAACCAAAAAAAAACAAAGAAAGCGAAGGCATGGTAAGAATGGGTGGAGAGATATTTTGATTTTTTTAACTAACTTTTAAGATACATAAAAATAGGATTATAGGATTTTATCGGATCGAAATTAGAAGTTAATCATTGCATCGAGTTACGCGTGGCCAGCGTCTTCAGTTCGTGTTTAACTATTATTATTTACATACAAAGTCTCGTTTAATAGGCTTGGGAGTTTTAACATATAGGTCATGAAAGGTAGTAAATTCGATCGCCCAAATTTTGGTGAGGTGTAGGAATTTTAGGAATTTTTAAATTTGTTTTAGACAGTTCAAACTTAATTTGAGACTATTTGGGACATTCGAATACTTAATTTAAGCGATTTTATGCCGGATAGGGGTGTCACATAAAACTCCTTTCAAAAAACTTAAAATATTAATAATATTTTAAAGTTTTATCAAAAATTCAAACAAAACTAATAAGAAAAAATAATCAAATGAAATTGGATTTAACAATTTTTAGATGTAAAATGAAGATAAATAAGACTCCCTCTGACTTATCTAACAAAAAAAAAAAAAAACTTTTATAAACTAATCTACATAAGATTCCCTCTTACTTATTGGTTTTTTAAAGGTAATTATTTCTCCTACTTTTGTCTTAAATAATAAAAAATTACTCTCAATACAAAAGGCACGTATCTCATGTTATGAATTAGTATATATGTTCATTTAATATGACTAAATAAGTTATGTTTATAGTAATGTAGCTATAATCAAATTAATATAATTTGTGAATAATATAAATAAAAGGCGTGATAAGTGTCCTGGCATGAATCTTTCATAATAAATTTCTTGAATAATTTAATTCAAAGTGCATCCCATTTAAAATAATATATATGATTCAAAATGCTTTCTGATTGGCTTTGCCTTGGTTGCCTAATCTAGTTGTTAGTTTTTTTTTTTGCAAATAAATGTTTATTTATAATATAGTTCATTTTATTTTAGAACTTGTTGTCAGCCAATTTTCTAGTAATAACTTGGTTTTGGGTAACTCTCTAAGATCTTACATGATCGTGTTTTAAATCCCTTTAAATAGTTTAGATTTTGAAAGCAAAAGTGAAGATGTGAATGTTTTAAATTGATGAATTATATTAATTTATGGAAGGAATATGTTTATGTTTATCCTAACTTTTCAATGGATAATGTGATATATTATACTACAGGTTTCACTCCCAAATTTGGAGGAAGTGACACTCTTTGGACTTCCTAAATTGAAGAAGATATGGGATCACACCCTTTTACCTCATTCCTTCTCCATTTGAATCTAACAGTGGAAATTGTCCATACCTACTCCAATGTAAAGTTCCGACTCATTTGATGGAGCTTGAATAATTTGAAAGAGATGAAAGTGGCCAGATGTGTGCAAACGTGTATTTGATGTTGAGGATATGATGAGATCGCCACGAAGTTAGAAACCTTGGAGTTAGAAGGCCTAGTTGAGCTGAAGGTATTGTAGCCAACGATGATAGCCTTGAGGTTGTTTCTCTCCTTGGATACTGTGAGTTTCATGACCTCAAATGTTTATCCGTAAATTACGGGAAGGAAGACAAATATCCAAGGAAATCTTGACATCATATTGAGATGGAGTGTTATTTGGTGAAAAGGTTAGTTTTCTCTAGTTCTATTTTAATTTCTCCTTATATTATTTTTGGGAAATGTTTACAAAAATATTCCATAAAATTTAAAAATATTATTTATATGTTATATTTATAAATAAAAATAAAAATAAAAATACTAAATTAATTTAAATTTTAACTTTACATACTAAAAACGTTTAATAATACTTTTTTGACATCTAGTCACTACATTACATCATAGTATTCTTTTCCTCACTAGGACTCGAACCATCGGACCCAACCCTCCCTATGCTAGCCTAGTGCTTTAACCAGATGAGCTAGGGTCTTATTGATCGAGCTAATAATACCTAAATTACAAAGGAATTAAAAAAGAATGAATCTCAAACAAAATTTTAATTTTTGTTTTTTAAAGAGTGCAAAATTTTAATCTTAAAAACAATAAGTACTAAAAAAAAAATTATAAGTTCATTTTCCACCTTCTTATGAGATAGTAAGAATAGTTAGAAATAAAATGATTTCAATTTTTTTGCGTATTTTTATTAAATTTCTCATCTTGTATGTTTAATTTAATATTTTATATAAACTTTTTATACATAAATTTTAAAAATAATATCTTTAGTTCAATGAATTATCATTTAATTATTTATTTAAATTTATTATATATATATATATATATATATATATATATATATATATATATATATATATATATATATATATATATATATATGTAAATGTGCGGATATGAATATGTGAAAAAAATGAAAGGTCACCCCACCTTCTCAAAGTGAGGCTTAGGTTTGTAGGTTTGAAGTTTGAACTGTGGAAAGTCCATGGATGGTTTCACAGTTCAAACTCAAACACTTAAGCCTCACGAAAAGATGAGCTTCACATATTATCCACTGACTACTATATATATATATATATATATATATATATATATATATATACTTTCTATATATATATATGTAAATGTCTTGATGGAATATGTGAAAAAAAAAAATGAAGGTCACCCACCTTCTCCAAGTGAGGCCTAGGTTTATGGGTTTGAAGTTTGAACTGTGGAAGATCCATGGATGAGGAGTTGGATTTTCTCCCATATTTTTTGCTTTTCCTTATACCACTTCAAATATTTAGAACATTTAATATAAAAATATATATTTTAAAAATGTTATAAGAGTACATTGATCTTTAATGATAATTTTATTAAGTAATTTAAATTCAACATAAAATAATAAATAATTATGAATAATATAAGTACAAATAAGTTGAAAAAAGAAAATTTATAAAGTGAAATTTAATTTTAAAAAAAAGGATAAATGTCAATAGAAATAATATTTAAATAGTAAAAAATGGTAGTTGTTATTTTAATTTAAGAAAGGAAAAAATATTATTGTGCTAATTAAATAAATGTTGTATTGAGTGGAAAAAAAATTAGTGAAAATTTAATTCAAAAAATAGTATTTTTAAAATTTATTATATTTAAATTCAATAATATTTAGAATTTGGGTTAAGATGTTAAATGATTAATATAAACTTTTAGTTTTCAAAATAAAAAATAGTCAAATATAATTTATTTCATGCAAGAAAATTAATGAACGTATTTTGCATTCATATAAGGATACTAATTAATTTTGAGTTTAAAATAATCATCAAAGTTAATAATTTTATTATTTAGTTTCAAAAAAGAAAAGGAAAAAGAAATAGTGTATCATAAATAAAATATATAAAAGAGTTGAAAACAGAATAAGTTACAATTGAATTTTTTTAATTTCTAAAATATCAATACTCACCTTTAATGGCATATTGTTTTCCAATGAAAATGTTAGTTTTTATTGTGCTCTAAAATTTAATTTTTGTTTTATTTAATTACATCTCTAGCTTTTCACTATTAATAAATTCTCAAAATAAATTAATTTAATATTTTATTGAAATTTATCAAGCTCTCGTATGTTTAATTCAATTTTCTTATATTAATTGATATAAGTATTTATAAATAATATCAATACATTAACTAATTATTGATAATTTATTTATTTATATAGGATTTTAATTTTATAAAATTTTTTAAAAAAAATTGCTTAAACGTTATTTTAATTTTTATAAAATAAAAATTAAATGGTATCAATTCTTGGAAATGAGGTAAAAGAATACATTTCCTTCCCGAAAAAAAGGAACAAAATTCAAAGCCCTTGCTCCATTATATTAATAATAGAATGAAGATATTAATTAATTGTATTTTGTTTGTTTTTGGAATATTGTGTTAATTTACAATGAGAACTACTTTTTCATTCCTTAACAAAATTATTTTATAATATAATACAACTCAGCATGCCGTTGTGTTTGAGAGTTGAATTGATTATATATAAAATATATAAGTTTATCCGCCTATCACAACTTTTCAATTATTCATTATAATATTGTGCCCTTTACTATAGGTTCCATTATTTGATGGAGGGTATGTAATTATGAAGCTTTTGAATCAGAGCTCCTATTTTCGACAAATTATGGATGCCTTGAGGAAACGACGACATCAACTCCATTGGAGTAGTGGGGATTGGGGGCATGGGCAAAACCACAATCATCAAACAAGTTGCTCACCAAGCTAAGCGAGAGAGGCTATTCACCAAACAACTCTACCTTGATGCATCATGGATTCGGCACTCAGATATTCAAGAGAAAATTGCAAAAATGTTTGATTGGGAATTTGAGGATTGGTTCATGGATGAATCGAGAAAGAAACAGTGAAATGAAGAAGAGGTGAAGAAGAAGACCATATAATCTTAGATGAAAATTGTAAGGAGATTCATGATTTGGAAGGAAGTGGAATTCCTTCTTGTAAAGATGATGATGATGTGAATAGATGCAAAATAGTGTTGACTAGTAAGATCGAGATGGAACTGGTATCAAAGACATGATGATGACGCCTGAGCATGTTTTTGCAATGGAAACTTTATCACTAGAGCGAAGCTTTAACTTTATTGAAGAGCGAGGAGGCGGGAGTCGCGATTCCGTGGTGGAGGAGAATATTACAGAACTGATTAAAGAATGTGAGGGTGTACCACTTGCAATCGTGATAATTGCCAACGCATTAAAGGATGAGACAATGGATGTATGGAAGAATGCCTTGGAACACCTCAAGAATTGTGCAGCAGTTGATGGTAAGAAGAAGGTGGTTTACTCATGTGTGGAGTGGAGCTACACCCATTTGAAGGATGACGATGTTAAGTCATTGTTGCTACTTTGTGGTCAACTGGACTACGGTGATATTTCAATCGATCACTTGCTACAATATGCTATTGGTCTCGATTTGTTTGGCACCATCGACTCATTGGACAGCCAAGGAATAGATTGAATTGGTGGAAATCTTAAAGCCTCAAGTTGGTTAATTGAAATTTGGATCTCGTCACGATCAAGATAGACACAATTTTGTGAGGATGCACGATGTTGTTTATGATGTTGTGAGAGAAATTTACTCGAGGATCCACGATCCATTTGTATTCAAGAAGATGTTGTTGGATTGGAAGAATGGTCAAAGTGAATCAGGTCTTTCCTCTTTACATTGCAAAGTTGTCACGAGCTTCCTTACGAGTTGGTATGCGGAACTCCAATGTTTTCTATTCTTGTATTAACAACCCTTCCTTGAATATCCCTATCTAAACACATTTTTTCAAGGATGAAAAAGCTCTAAGTTTTAGATTTGTCTTATATGGGTTTTACGACACTACCTTCATCACTTGATTCCCTTGAAAATCTTCAGACATTGCTTCTAGATCGGTGCCACAAATTGGAAGACATTGCACTTATTGGAAAGCTAACAAAACTACAAGTTCTTAGCATGGTGGGTTCTACAATCCGAAAATTGCCTGATGAAATGGAGCAATTGACCAACCTAAGGCTATTGGACTTGAATGATTGCAAGGAGCTTGAAGTTATTCCACATAATGTCTTATCAATTTTGTCCAGATTAGAATGTTTGTGCATAAGACTATCAGATGTCAAGTTGCTACCAAAAGACATTCAATTTGAGAACTTGACAAGATACGCGATAAGTATCGGTTTTTGGTGGGGGTCGAGGAAAACCCATAGAACCTTGACGTTGAATAAAGTCAACATAAGCTTAGATTTGGGGGATGGAATTCGCAAGTTGTTGGAGAAGGCGAGGCTGGGTTTAGAAATTAAGTAGTGTGTTATGTTCTTCAATACCCATTAGGTGGGAGAGTTTTGTAAGCGAAGCATCTCAGGGTAGTTAGATCCGAGATTGAGTACATCATTGATTCAAAGGATCAACGGGTTCTGGAACACGGTGCAACATTTCCTCTATTAGAGTCATTTGTTCTTTATTGGATGGAGAACTTACAAGAAGTATGGCATGGGCACCCAATTCCAAGAGGGTCTTTCGGTAACTTAAAAACTCTAGAGGTGGAATATTTGTCATAAATTGAGATATCTCTTTTCATTTTCCACAGCTAGAGGCCTTTCCCAGCTTCAAAATATGACAATTAAAAGGTGCAAAGCCATGGAACAAATAATCACATATGAAAGGGAGTTAGAAGATGAATATGATGAGGGTGGGACCAACTTGGAACTATTCCGCAACTTGCGAACCTTGAAACTCGAAGATCTACCACAACTCATCAATTTCATTCATGAATTAGAAACAAATGCAAGGCCAGAAGACTCCTCTTTCAATCATAAGGTATGTTAAAGCTTATCACAATATTTCTTCCAACTTTTTTTCATCCACACATTTTATTCCTCTTTAAATATGAATTTATTAAATTATTTGATTAATATTTCTTGAACCTATTTTTGTATACCCACACAATTTATTGATCTTTAATAATAGATTTCTTAAATTATTTGACAAATTTAATGTGACGCCCCAAAACCCGGGGGTCCGTTGACTACCGTCGACCGCGAATACAAGTGGAGTCGGGTTGCGACGTGTTTAAAATCGGCGAAATCTCCCTTTGTGCGGGGAGCTCTACCCAATCTGAAATCGTAAATAACTTTTGCATTTACTGTCCCGAACAATCCAGTATATACAATATATCCAATGTCTGACCCTTGGGCCCATAACTAATACTCATTAAAACACATATCACAACTATTCTCCAATTATCTCCCAATAATTACATGGTTGATTACACTTTTGTTTTATACAAACATATATTAAAATCTACAATTCTAATACATGTTATGTCCAAAAGAACCATCAAGCCACAAACCGGCTTCTTCAAAATCAACCTCAAAATGAGCTGTCTCCTCGGGCTGCTCCTTGTACGAAATAAAGGGGGTCCCAGCGACGGGGGTGAGCTAAAAGCTCGGTAGAATCATGCAAGTGTTTCTTCATGCGCTAAAGTGCAGTGCAATGCTCCAGTAAACACACATGAGTAAATATATGATCCTACTTGAATGTGTACATGATCACCCATGTCAGTCCTCACCGACTCACTCACACTTGCCTAAGCCACGTGTGAGAAAATAATCGTTTTCAAAACAAAACTTTGTTAACTGAAAATATCTTTATGAGCGGTAAAGTATGGGACTACCCTCCCGAGGGTGAATTGGTTGGTGAGCTTTCAGAAGCGGTCGTAGTCCTCATCGGAAATGATACATTGGCTGCATCTCTAACCAATTCTCCGAATATCATCTGTGAAATTCCTTTACTTAACCATGTCGTTTTTACAAAATACCTTGTCATGCTCACACTAATTCTAGACTACCCGATTGCATATGAAAATGCGTTATCATTTCAAAATCATTTACACAATATGTCAATATGCATATTTTCAATCAGTATAATTACACACATGTAATTCCACGCATCAATCATCACCCGTTTGCTTCGATTGAGCCGTCATGTATCGTCTCGATGGCTTACAAACACAATTTAATTCCATATAATTGTGTCATTGTGTTAACACCTCAAGCATTAACCTAATAATTCTTTGATCGACCAACTCTCCAAATTAATTTCTACACATACCAAGCCATTCAATTCACACAATTTCAATGCAATGCATGAAACGGCCCCTTGGCCGTTCCGCTCAAACAGGGACTATTTTTAACGGTCCCGAAAACCGGTGATGGGCTGTCCGCGGGCGACCCACATCTAACCTCTCGATTTCACTTTTTGGAATCGAATTTCTTACCTATTGCGGTCTCATAAACACCAAAGCACTTAATTTATTGAATAAATTATCACAAAAGGACCCATAACGGTAGTAACGATTATACAGATTGCCCAAATACGGCTCCCAAAAATTCTAACACGCCGGTCCCATGTTTTAGGGCGATCAGCGGCCATTCCGGCCTTTATCATACTCCAACGCCATTTTAATGCAAATTTCCAAATTAAAGACCCGATCAGTACAATTTTACGGCGATCCACGGCCACAAGAAAAATCACGAAAATTCAACGATTAGGTCCCATGTTTTGGGACAGATCAAAAAAATATTCCACTTGGCATATTAGCAGAAAGCATTGGAAACACTTAAAAATGGGAATAAAAGCATGAAGTAGGAAAATCCTACCTCTTGGGTTGTCAAAACTCCCAAATCCAGTCGGCGCGTTGTCTCATGCGCGTGGAATAGCTTCCCTTCTTCTTTCGGAATCGGCCGTAGGCGATCGGATGCTTCAGGGATCTTAGAGAGAAGCAACATATAATATACCGACAAAATGGCTCTTTGCATCGAAATTGCTCCTTCACGTTTTTATTTAATTTATAAAGGAGATGAAGTACTATTCCTTATTTTGTCCTTTAGTCACTTAAAGTCAATTTTATAATCTCCGTTATGTCCTCTTTCACCAGTTGATATTCGGCACTATCTCGGCCGTCAGTTTCGTCGTTTTTACTCATACCACTTATGGTACATGAGTACATGCTATCTGTGCCTTTCGTCGCATCGAAAATCGGTTTCACATTTGGCTTTTAGAAGCGATGCGCCAGCGTGTCAACCATTTGTCTCGGAAAATTCTGAAATTTTACGTGCTAACTAGATTGTGAGGCGATTGCGGTATGATCTGTTTCGTCATCTGAGATCTGAAATTAGTACAATTTTAACACGTAATTCACGTTTTGTATCAATTACGATTTTATTCAGTGGAATTTCTCTGGTCTTATTTAATCTTAAATAATGTAAAAATAATTAATAATAAATAAAATTCTTAACTTTTCCTTTATTTAGTGATTTTAAAAATATTCTCTTAAAAAATTGAAAAAATTTAATCTTAAATAATTAATATAAAAATATAGAATAATAAATACAATATGAACTATGAATGAGTTGAAAAAAGAATTAGGTTAGATCAAATTAGTTTTTTAAAAAAAATTAAGGCTAGAACCGGAAAGTTTAGGAAAGAAAAAAAATAGTAAGGAAAATGGTTTTTATATTTGGTTTAGTCATATAAATATACAGAAAGTAAATATAGTAAAATTCTTAAAATTTTTACATATTTTTAACTTTTATAGGTCTTATATAATAAAGAAACATATAAAATGAGTTTGAATAAATATTTAAAGTTAATTTATTAAGTTTAAAATTTTATTTTTAAATTTTCTTTCTTTTCCTTTTTCTCTATACTTTCTTTCCTTATTATTTTTAGTTCTAGCGGAAGCTAAAGACTAATAGTAAATATGTGGATAATCCAAGTTAATAAATTATATTTGGGGAATATATTTATATTTTTTTGTAACTTTTCAATTGATGATGTGATGTTTTATATTATAGGTTTCATTCTCTAAATTAGAGGAGTTCGAACTTTTTCACGTACCCAAGTTGAAGGATGTACATAATCGTCAACTTTTATTTGAGTCCTCTAATTTACGGAACATAAAGGTACGTCCAAATGACTATTTCAATTGAGTTATGTTCCATCCTCTTTATTATAGAGATTCCAAAATTTATAATATCTCATTAATTGTCCAGTGGGAGCCTTAAAAAGGAGGTGTTACAATTTCTTGAAAAGGTTAGTCTTCAGTCTCTTATATTTTTTGTTTGTCTCTCCCATACTCTCTATGTCTCATTATACTATTTTTTGGAATTATTGATAGAAATATTCAATTGAATTTTTGTTTAAAGTACGAGAAGATTATACTAATGTTTAATTTAAATTTAATTTTAACTATATATTGCCATAAGAGATCATTACTTATTATTCTTTCAAATATAATCCAAATCACCTTATTTTAAAAAATATATAAAATTTATTTTAATAGATTAGAAAAAAACAATTATGAACATTCTATCTTTACATTCATAGCAATTAACTTCCTCTTTTTGTATCTAAATTAACTAAATAATGCATAAAGCTATAATGCAAAAGCTTTGGTGATTCAAATTAGTATAGTGTGTGAATGATACTATACTAATTAACTTTACATTCATAGCAATTAACTTCCTCTTTTTGTATCTAAATTAACTAAATAATGCATAAAGCTATAATGCAAAAGCTTTGGTGATTCAAATTAGTATAGTGTGTGAATGATACTATATAACTTTATGATAACTATAATTTCAAGATGATTATTAAAAAATAATAAAAATTTTGTGTGTCTATAGTTAAACCCAGCTAATAATTTTTAAATTAATTACAAATTTAATTTCAAATAATATAAAAATGTATAGTAAATAAAATATAAAGGAGTTGAAAAACAATCAAGATTAAAGAAATTTTCATTTAAAAAACATTAAATATTAATTTTTTATCGAATATAATTTTTTTCTTTACAACATATTCTTCAAACACTTGTTGAGTTTCAATTTATTTATACAGAAATGGTATCAAATTCTTTAGTTTTTTTTTTTTTCAAAATTCTTTAGTTCTTGTCATTCTAACATATTCGTTTTATAATTTCTTATATTTCTATTTAAATGGTATTGTTTGTATTTGTTCTTATCATTTCAGTTTTTAGAGTGCGTGGGGTTTGCTTTTGTGTCTTGCTTATCTTGGATGAAGTGCAATTCACTCCCCATATGAGACATTATTGATATTTGAGACATTAGTGGAAGTATGAGATATTTAATGATATTTCAGACATTAGTGAGTTTTTAATCTATCTTTGTTCTACTTCTTGCATGTATTAAGTTTTAACTTTTTATAATTATATGAAATACATTTGGCTGGAATCTTGTTATGTGTTAAAATTATGATATTGTTTGAATAATTTTACTCATATCTAAAATTATAATTATTGCTTTAAAAATGAAATATGATTATTGTGAAAATTTAAATACAATACAATAGTAAATGAAAGATTTGTAACATCATTTGATAGGATGTTCACATGTTTGATTGATAAATAATTTTAGTTAAATATATTCAAGAATGCCTAATAAAGACAATCCTTAGAATAAAGATCTTTTGATTTATTAAATTAGTCTAATTAGTTATAATGTGCTGCGGATTATTAATCCATTGCATCCTGAGGGAGGCTTTCAAATGACTATCATTTATACCCTCGATATGCAATAATCAATCTATTTATGTATTTGTTTGGTTATTGATTATTAAGAGAACCGAGGATTCTCTTTCAAGTTATACAATTATGATCTCTAATTATAAAGAGAATCAAAGTAGTGTATTTTAATTTGATCATCTAGTGATTTAGGCTTTAGATGACATCTTGTCACTATCATATTTTAGCATTGTAAACCATGTTCTCTCAAATTTAAGATATGTATGGCATCAAATTATCAACATTATATTAGAATGACTTACATATTCTTAGTATAACCTAAGTTGCATGCATTAAATGAAAAATTAAGTAAACCTTTAGTGTTCTTACTATTCTAGAACTCAAGTTCTAAGCGTAATCTAATATAGAAACAAGGTTAGGAGAGAAGTAGATGTGTCCGTTTACATTTGTGGATGATACATTAATTGATCTTTGCAAGGCATCCGAGGATCAAATGACACTTGTATTCGCCTTCTTCATTGGTTTGGAGACAATTTCAACAAAATCAATTTTGGCAAGAGTGAGTTATACTTGGTAGGGGTGGAAGCCCTGAATTTTTGTTTGATGGGATCGAAGTGTAAGGTTGGTAGTCTTCCATCCACCTATTTTGGTTTACCTTTGGGAGCTCCTTTCAAATCGGTAGTGGCTTGGGATAGTGTAGAGGAGAGACTTAAAGAAGATTTGGCATATGGAAGAGACTGCATATCTAAGGATGACTTACTTTGATTGGGAGCACCTCGGCTAGCCTTCCTATTTATTTTGTCCCTTAATTGTCCTTAGAGTGGTTGGGGAAAGGGTGAGCAGTCAAAGAGATTTTTATGGGATGGAGGGGGCAAAGTGGAATGTGGCGTAACCGGGTCCGTTGACTACCAGTCAACCAGAATACAAGTGGCCGGGTGCAGCGCCACTTTAAAAATCGACGATGCCTCTTTTTGTGCGGGGGCTCGATCTAACCTGTAAATCTGTCCCAAGCAGTCGATATATTTACAATATGAGTAAAATGGCCCACTTGGTATAACAAATACTCCTCATACTCGACAACTATATCGATAGTTTCAAGAGTTAATAATTCACTCTTAAACAATACATATATTAAATAAAGTTCTAATACATGTACAATCCACTTCAGCCACACCGAAACTCTTGAGGGCCTCGACCTCTTGGGCGAAAAGATCGCCATGCGCTCGCAGTACTGTAAAATAGGGGTCCACGACGGGTAGGAAAGAAGGAAGAAATTGCAGCTCGATGGGAGAATGTGCAAATGAAACTCTTCGCGCTAGTGCGGTCTGATGTTAAAATGTAGCAGTTCAGCAAATGATCTCTTGAATATCTCTGTGTGCGGCTTCGGATGAAAGTCTGAACTCTCTCACTCCGCTAGTATAAATTATGAATTTATTATATTATTAATGGACAACCCTCCGATGTATATATATATCAATTGGGCAGCTCCGACGATTGATATATATTATTTGTTTGTGGACTACCCTCAGTGAGATATCAGTTAGGTAGCTCAGACGATTGATATTATTTATTTGTTGGACTACCCTCGATCATTTAATATTTTGAAGCTGCTTGACAGCTTTATTACAGACTCATCTCATGCGCTAACTCTATAATTTAGGATGTTAGTCGTATGGAATACATGTATGCCGCCCGATCTGATAATCGTCTGAAATATATAACGAAATATTCGCATAAAAATTAAATCGCTGCAATGTTATGTAATTTATCATTTCGAAAAACGAAATTAGCTCGCCTGTTTGTGTTGGCTGTAAGCAATTGATTAAATTATAACCAGCTGCCGAATTTTACATCATTACAGTGCTCATTACAGAACGATCAAACCACTGGGTTTACTGTTCCGACACTCAAATAATCCCTAGGTTCATATTTTTGGTGCATTTCACCAGCCACTACGGCGCGATCCGGCCGTCGGCAGTTGAAGCCAGCTCGCCCATTTTGCCGGCCGCTGACATTGAATTTGCTCCGTTTCATTCACGCCCCAGTAGTAATTGGATCCATGTTTTGGAATGATCAACCAGCACTGGTGCCGATCGTGGCGTTAACCTTGAAAATGGGAATAAAGCGTAGGGGAGGAAAATCCTATGGCAGGTTGTCAAAAAACTGCAAACCGAGTTCGCGGCGTAACTTCCGCTGCGATAGGCATTCCTCTCTTTGGCACCGTCGAAATCCGTGGTCCGTCTCGTATTTAGAGAGAGTTACCTGCAAGCTATACCGATACAGCTCTCTGCTCCGTTAAATGCTGCCCAGTCCAGCCGTTTTTACCTCCTTTTCATTTGAGAAGGTCACTGTTCATGATTTGACGTTCTATTCGTCATTTATTTGATTAATTCGCCTTTTCGTGGAGTTTTGATGTTATTTGCGCGGTCGTCGTTTAAATTTATTTCTCTCATACCACTTGTAGTGCGTGAGTACGTGCTCTGTGCCTTTAGTATGAAAATCGGTTCTGACACCGACGGCGATCGCCAGCGTGCCGGCTGGTATGCCGAAGTCACTGAATTTGCGTGCCAACTGAATTTCGCGAGGCGATTCCAGCGATGCGATCCGTTTCGCCATCGAGATCTGAAAAATTAATTACGGATTTTTAATCGAAATTAACAATTTTGTAATTAATTACGATTTTGTACTTTTCCAAAAATTTGAATTTAGGGTCTTACGAGAAGGTGGTGTGCTTTGATTATAGGGGAGATGGTTATGGTGGGGGCTTGGAAAGCTGTTAGATCATATTTTACCTTCCTTCTTCACCATTTGACGTCCTTGACACTAGAACATCGTAAGATTATTACACTAGAACAATGTATGATTATTTTATACATTTACTCATCTTATATGATCTCTTTTCATTATAAAATTGAATAAAAATATATTAGTGATTGTTAAGTAGAAAATCAAAAAACAAGATTAAAACTAACAATATAAATCTTTGGATTTGTATCTTTTATTTATCGGATGCTTCTTATGGGACAACTTCTTCTCTATTTTTTGGTTTTTTTTTTATTACAAACAAATTAAATTTTAGTTCAACTCAAAAATTTTATATAATTAATTATCATTATTTTTAAAAAAACTTCTAACAAAATTGATTAACAATATAAATTAATAAAGACATTAATACTAAATGATTAAATAATATAATAATAATAATAAATTTAGTGTGAATAAAAATAGAGAAATAAAATTTAGTTAATGAATTCATAAAAAAATTAAAAGTAAAAGTGAAGCAATAATTAATTAAAATAATATATTATAAAAAATTTGAAGATATTAAAAGATGAGTGTAGAGAAATGTTATATTTGAGTTATAAGCTTATAAAATAATCTTATTAATTTTTAATAAAAATGAACTATTTTCAATCTTTTATTGTTTGTGACATTTTTAATATGAAGGACGTGTGTGAATTAAGAAAAAAAGCTAAATATAAAAAATACTGATGAATCGAGTAGTGAGAAATAAATATATTATTTTTATATTTTGAACTTTCAACAATTTGAAATCATTTATCATTTAATTTACTCAATTTTATGATGAAAATAGAGTGAAAATTAAAAAACTAGGCATGCTATTAAGAAATTAGGAAAATCCAAAATGTCAAAAGCCCGTTTGGAAAATCATTTTTATCTTTTTAAAAATTGGTCATAAAATATAAACTCAGAAAGTAAGCTCATCACATATAAGGTGGGTTTTAGACATTTAGTCTAAAAAAATAAAAAATCTTTCAAATCTGATAGGTTTAAATATTTCTAAATCCCAACGTAGTTTGTGTCACCTGGAAGTGTTTGAAGAGGCGGCTTTAAAATGTCTTGAAAGACGAACTTTTCTACAAATTACCCCGAAATTTAATTTGCAGAAAGTGTTTTGAATAGACACTTTTTTAATATTTCATTAAAAGTGTATTTTGAATAACTTCATAATTCTGAAAATTTTGAATTTACACTGAAAATGTCTTTTAAAGAGACACATTTGCACCATTTCTTTGAAAGTGTCTTTTGAAATAGGCATGTAATTTGAAAATTTTGATTTATCTGAAAGTGTCTTTGAAGAGATACTTTGCAATATTTCATTGAGAGAGATTATAACTTGAATGAATCGGCCCCATGGTCGAGAAAAATTTTAATTCTATTTGAAGAATTAATAACTTTGAAGACATCTTTGTACTATTTCTTTAAAAGTGTCTTTTGAAAAGACACCTTTATAATTTTGAAAATTTTTCAATTTACACTGAAAATGTCTTTTGAAGAAACACTTTTTCAATATTTCATTGAAAGTGTCTTTTGAATAGAAACCTTCATAATTCTGAAAATTTTGAATTTACACTGAAAATGTCTTTTGAAGAGACACCTTTATAATTTTGGAAATTTTTAATTTACATTGAAAATGTTTTTTGAAGAGACACTTTTACACTATTTTGTTGAAAGTGTCTTTTAAATAGAAGCTTTCATAATTTTGAAAATTTTCGATTCTGTTATTAAAAAGTATCTTTTGAAGAAGGCAGCGTTTACCTTGTTACGTTAAGTGTCTTTTGAAAAGACACACATTCACGTTATTTTGTTGAGAAGTGTCTTGAATGAGCCTTTGTTCGCCAATTTGAAATTTTCAATTGCCTGCTTGAAAGTATCTTTTAAGAGACAGTTCTACGCTATTTCGTTGAAAGTGTCTTTTGAAGAGACACCTTCATATTTTTAAAATTTTTTAATTTACACTGAAAATATCTTTTGAAAAAACACTTTCATAATTTTGAAAATTTTAAGTTTTAATATGACGTGACTTGATGATGTGGAAAAAACTACATTATATATAGAATTAATTTTCAAACTACATTTTTAAAATTTATTTTAAATTTTTTATTATTTTAGGAAGTTCCCACATGTAAAGATAGATAGCGTAAATTGGTCAGAAGCATCTGCGACTTTGACTCAACCTTCGAGAGAAATTGGTCCCCTCACTCGCACCGCTATATTTTGTTTTGGAGCTTTGTCCAAATTTCTCAAAGGCGTCCTCGCCACGTCACAAAAATCGTAATTAGCGTAATTTGTGACTATGATCTAAATCTTTTAAAATAGTTAAAACTGTAATTGATAACTAGTATTTTTTTAAATAGTTAAAACTATAATTGATGATTACGGTTTTAAGCTTAAAGTTAAAATTATTTTTTTTTATCACCAATTACGATTTTTGTGATATGCTTAGTCACATTAGTTTGGGTATTATTTTAAAATATATATTATTTTGAGATTTTTTTTTAAATATATATTTTAGAACATTACTCTTTTGTTTAGGCTCCATCTTCTTGCTCTCATGTCACAAACCCATCTCATAAGTTTGGGTGATTAGAATTAATAAAAGAATATGAATGGATGAACCATAAAGTTCATGCAATCCAAATATCCACAAACCAGCTGCACTTCCACACTTGTGAGTTGTACCTAAAACCAACACACATTCACTGGTCTAAGTTGTATGCCTACGCCTATGCCCATACGGCCATACCCATACAAGGGAACCTAGAAATTACCAGAGAAGAAAAAAAATACACTAAATTTCTAATACCACCGAAAGATAATTTTATATAATAAAAAATCTCCCTTTTTTTTTTAATTTCTTAATTCTTTAGTAAGCGAATAAAATAAGTTTCAATAAACTTATAAAATTAATTCAATAAGAAATTTAACACATTTTTTAAGTTTCTTTAAATTTTATATCCTTAATATTTTCTTTCTTAATACTTTTGGTATTCCAAATGAAATTTCTTTCCTAACATGTACTTTATGGAAATCAAGGCATATTCAAGTTTATAAGAAACATGGTCATGGTCATCAATTTCATATTTCTATAAGAAAATTATAGACAAAAAATAGGTTGGAAAAGGAGGACAAGCAGTATAATAGAAATTAGCACATATATCCCGACAATGATAGTTTCTGTTGAGTTGATTAAGAAAGACTAGTTGACCAAGGTGCAGTGCACCACCTGCCCATTGGATCAGAAAGCGAAAGCGATATTCATAGTTTGTTCCCCTATTAATTTGATGCACACACGTCAATACCATATTGCATCTTTTTTCGATCCTCGATTTCTTTTATTCATTCCTAATTTTAAATCAAGAAATACCAAAAACACTACTTGTGAGGCTTCTGGAATGCAACACCACCAGAGGAAGTTTTAGATTGATTATAGATTGGAAATAACACAAACCATATTTTAACATCCCATGCACCCACCATCATAAAGGACAACTTTCTTCTCTTTATTCTTTCAAGTTTGAGTCTTATCTAGGGCTTCTCTCGTGCATCACAAAACAACAAACATATCTTCCAACTACATGTGTTCTCACCCCACCATGAGAACAAGCTGGTTTAGCCTTGCAGTCCGATAACTCTACGGATAAAGAACCTAACCGAGAGGTCAAATATTGTATAAGATAAATATTCAACAGATGCCTCTTTCATGATCTTAACATCATAGATAAATTTATCTTACAAGTGCACGCATTCAGAGAACAAATAAAGTGGAATAGTCCCCATTTTTATCCCCATCATATTTTTGAAAACAAATTCTCGGTCTGCTACCGTGGGGGAAAAAAAGGGGGAATTAAGAAGTAAATATTGAAAGGCACTTGCACCTGAAATAATTAGCATAACAAAATTTGAGGAAGAAACCCAAATTCATGTTTCGATTGTCAGGACACCAACCAGAACAACCAAACCCCCACCCCCCAAAATCTTACCACAGGCAACTCTGCCACCAGCATTCCCAGTGGTTTTGCTAAGCTCATGCCCTCCTACAAAAATGTAGAGAAGAAACTGTTATTGCATGCCAAGAAGCAAAAGATATGCTCAAGCTAAAATAAGAATAAGATGAAAAATAGAAATACATGTGTCAATAGTCTTAACAACGTAAGTCATTCCCACTTGGGCCATATTAGAGGGTTTTTAGCTTAGAATTCAATAATGTGACAATCTACCAGCAGATTCTAATATTTAGCTTAGAATCCACTGATTTAGTGTAGTATATCAGTGGTACATCCTTGTAAAAATGAGGTAACATAAAGTACTCCTACTGACACAACAAAGGCATGATTTGAAAAGCAACCAAATTCTATTTTCAAAGCATTACATCATCAAACAATCATCCACCATAAAAACCAGAGGATTTGAATTCACAGACAAGTCCATACAAATTTTTCTCTTTCATTCATCTTGCACAGTTTATATAAGATCAATATAAAATAGTCATCCTGCATAACACCCATCACAGAGACCACAAAAATGGAACTCGCTAATGTTCAGAAAAATATAAATTAACATTTGTCTAGCTGACTGGACAGTTCATTCTAATCCATTATTAATTAGCCTCCCTTTCGTGCTTAATACTTTGAGGAAACACCTGAAAAAGAGCTCATAGATAGTCATTTTACAGCTTACCCTTTCAAGGTCATCAGGATCAGCGTGGATAACAACAGCCCTTCCAACTACGGGTTGGTCAGTGAGAGGAATCTTTAAAAAGAGAAATGCATCTTTTAGATAACTAAATTTCAACATGGCTGGTCTTCAGATATGAGGAAAATAATAAAAAGAATAACAAGAAAGAGAGTTTGACAAGAAAGAGATTGGGTGTTCCCCCGTACGGTTCGGCAACTTCTCCTTGCTTGGCAAAGCGCTAGTGTTGGCAAAAAAAGGAAGAGAGTTTGGATGGCGCCTCCTCTGTGTTTATTTTGGTATTTGTGGTTGGAAAGGAATAGGGTGGTTTTGAGAAATAGAGCCCTCTGCTCATAGGATGAAATCTTCCTTTACGTTTCTGCTTGTGGGGTGGAAATTTAAGGTATCTGAGTAGACAATGTAAATTCTTTGGTGGGGTTTTTGGCTTGGATGGGAGTATAGTTGAAGTGTGGTGTTCCCTTGTACTCCTCTTGTGTACTTTGGGAGCTTACATGCTCTTTTCATTTATAAAAATTGCTTTTGCGGATCAAAAAAAATAAAGAATAACAAGAAATAGAGTTGAAAAACACCTACCTGCTTGTCAATGATTTGAAATTAGCAGTACCTGAAAGACACAATAAAATGGAAACACATTAAATTATATGGAAGATGAAACCAGATTTAAAACAGATGCTCCATTCATATCTACCTAGATTCCTATCTATACAAGCATCTACAAGAAAAATGATTGCCTAAAAATAGCAATGCCAGGGCAGACAATAATATTGCTAACAGTTCATTGTGAAGTACATAATACATACCATCCTCACCAACATTGACATTTCTAAATCACCAGCATGTCAATGTTCATCTTCAAGCACCATGTTCTTTTCAGCAGGATTGAAATGAGGTCCTGTAAATAATAAATAAATAAATAACCAAAAGACTTAGGCTAAGAAGAATCATGCAGGAAATCTCAGAGGATAAGTCTAACCCAATGATGAAGGGATGTATAAAATAAGTAACTAATAATTCACAATACCAGTTGACATGCAACCATTTGTCGTGTCCCCAAGGGCATGCACATGGAAGCCCATGAAGTCAGGCTTTGTAGAAATACTCCCAATCACTGTGGTTGAACCTAAAGAATTGAGAAAAAAATAATAATTAATTTATAGGCAAACCTAGCAATCTAATTTCATTGCTCACCCAAAGAAACTAGGTAGATTTTTAACTTACCATCTCCTTCTTCAGCGAAGTAGATGGTTCCAGAAACACCCTCTTTGCTGTTAAGAACGGCAACAGCCTTCACCATTTTTCTATGTGATCTAAAAGAAAATATAGTAAGAAATACAAGCTTAAAGCCCTCTATGTATGAGGAAACACGATATATTTAACATTAAAGCAACAAGAGGTTTCAATTACATATAAAATGCCAGATTGAAATCAATAATCAATCCGTGATAAAGCTAATGAAAATAAATGAAAAGCAAAACACTTGTCAATATTTTAGACTAGCTAAGCAATGATTTGCTAACACCAAGGAAAGGTATAGCCATAGACAAACTAAAATATAATCATCCTACTCTAACCATTATAGATGGGTAATTAATGCATCACTACATAATACCAAATCCATTTATGGAGATTTTGAGTCTCTGCCAAGGATTTTATATATAAAAATGGCAAGAAGACTAAAAACTCCATAAATGGAGACATGATCATGATCCTAAATATCCTAAATTATGATATGCAATCCGCATACACGATGGTACCTCGGCATTTTCTGAACCATGATATGATACAAAACACAAGTATTTTACACTTGCACAAACAACCATTCTTTTTGTTTCATTTGTTTCTTCCTCTTCTCTTTTTTTTTCGGTTTTTTCCGTTTCTTATCTCTTCTTGCGACATTTTGCCGCTAAAGAGAAGCTTCCTAGAACCCCACACAAGATTCCGATAAAAGAAGTAAAATTATAAAAAATTAAATTAAATCAAATTTAAAAAGCAGATAAAATAAATAAAAATAGATAATTAAAAGTAATCATGTGAAGAAAACCCCAACCATCATTCTCTCGTCTTTTTCTCTTGTAGCCTATTTTCCTCAACCAAGGAGGGGTGATTTTTTTGGTCATGCTTGGCCTAAAATCACCCCTCTGAATATTTTTCTTTCATTTTCATTTTTTGCTTTAGGTTTTATTTTGTTTTTTGTTATGTCGTCGTTTTATCAATGTTTGGTTTGTAGTCGTTTTATCGACGTTTGGTTTGTAGTCGTTTTATCGATGTGTGGTATGGTTCTTCGTCTTGTTGCGGCGTTTTATCTATGTGGGAGCGATTCGGACAGCTACAAGAAATGATTTAGTGTGAAAGGATATCAAATTGTAATTAGATCTACGTTGAAAAACTAGAGTTGCAATATCTAGTCACTATTTTATCAAATTTGTATGTTTTATGCCGATTTATTATGTTATTAACCTGGATATTGTTTCATCATATTTGGTTTTTAGCTATTTGTATCTTTGATCTATCGATCTATTGTAGTTTAAATCCAATAATATTATTTTTCCTTTAAAAAAAAAAAAAAGTAATCATGTATGAATAATCAAGTTGATGGATTATATTCAGGGAACATATTTATATTTATCATAAACTTGGTCATTGATGTGATGTTTTTATATTACAGGTTTCATTCTCTAAGTTAGAGGAGTTGGAACTTTTTCACGTAACCAAGTTGAAGGATGTATGGAATACTCAACGTCCATTTAGGTCCTTCTCTAATTTATAAAAAATAAAGGTGTGTCCAAATTACTATTTCAATTGAGTTTGTTCATCTCTATATTATGAAGCTTCAAAATTTACAACTTCTCATTAATTTTCCAGTGAAGACACAAAGGATAGGACACTATTTCATGAAAAAGGTTAGTCTTCAATCTCTTATATTTTTTGTTTTTCTCTCCCATACTCTCTATTTCTCATTATACTATTTTTTGGAATTATTGAAAGAAATATTCTATTGAAAAATTTGTACAAAAATTTATGAGAAGATTATACTAATGTTTGATTTAAAATTTAATTTAAATTAAATTTATAATAAGAGATTAATTATTATTCTTTCAAAATATAGTCAAATCACCCTTCTTTGAAAAAAAAATATAAATCTTATTTTTTTAATAGATTAGAAAAAAATTATGAATATTCCATCTCTTTTAATAATTCACATAACAAGAGAATTAATTGTTTCTATCTAAATTAACTAAATAATGCAGCACTATTATAATGTAAAAGCAGGTGATTCCAAATTATTATAAATTTAGATGATACTATATAACTTCAAGACGATTACTAAAAAATAATAATATTTTGCAGAATATTCTATTAAAAATAATATTATTTTTTGAATAAATATATTATTTTATTAAAAATACTAAAACTTTATTTTGTAAGATTAGAAAAAGAAAATATGAATATTCGATCTCATACATTCATAGCAGTGCTTCCTTTGTTTCTATCCTAAATTAACTAAATAATGCATACTGCTATAATGTAAGCTTGGGTGATTCAAATTAGTATAACTTCATAACTTTCAAGATTATTACTAAAAAATAATAATATTTTGTAAGTCTATTGTTTTTTCTTTTTTAAATTGTATGTCTAATGTTAAAACACACTAATAATATTTTAATTGGAAATTTAATTTCAAATAATATAAAAATGAATAGTAACTAAAATATAAAGGAGTTGAAAAACAATCAAAATTAAATAAATTTTCATTTTAAAAAACATTAAATATTAAAAGGATGGAAGTAGAATCCCTTTTTTATTAACATATTCTACAGACACTATTGTTGAGTTTCAATTTATTAATACTGAAAGGTATCAAATTCTTTATTTTTTTTTCAAAATTCTTTAGTTCTTATCATTTCCATTTTATAGGTTAACATATTTGTTTTTATGTTTTCCTGTATTTAATTATATTAAAATGGTGTTGTTTATATTTGTTGTTATCATTTTCAGTTTTTTAGGTACATGGGGTTTGCTTTGTGTCTTGCATATCTTGGATGAAGTGCAATTTCAGCCTCCGTATGAGACATTATTAATGATATTTGAGAAATTAGTGGAAGTATGAGACATTAGTAGAAGTTTTAATCTATCACTGTTGGACTTCTTGCATGTATTAGAAGTTTTTTACATTTTATAATGAAATACATTTGATTGCAGAATCTTTGTTATGCGCTAAATTTATGGTATTGTTTGAATAATTTTTTACTCATTTATAAATTTATGAATTATTGAATTAAAAATGAAATATGATACTGTGAGAATTTATTAAATACAATACAAAAGTAAATGAAAAATTCATAAATTCATAACATTTGATAGGATATTCACAGGTTTGATTGATATATAATTTTAGTTAAATATATTTAAGAATGTCTAATAAAGACCATCGTTAGAATAAAAATCTTTTGATTCATAAGTGATAATTGATTATAATGTACTTGGATTAGATAACATGATTCGAATGACTCTATCATTTATACACTCATTATGCAATAATCAATCTATTTATATTTGTTTGGTTAATTATTAATTATTAGAAAGATCGAGTTCTCTTTCAAGTATACAATTATGAAATCAAAGTGACTATATTTTAATTTGATCATCTAGTGATTTAGGCTTTAGATGACATCATAATCATTATCATATTTTAGCACTTTAGATGTTCTCAACTTTAGGAATGTTTGATATTAACATTATATTAGAATGACACCACATGCTCTTAGTATAACCTGGAAGTTGCATGCATTAAATGAAAAATTCGTAAACCCTCCATTGTTCTTGCTATTCTAGAACTCATGTTCTAGACTGTATTAATATGAAACTTAGGTTAGGGGAAGAGGAAGTGAGGGGTTGATGTGTTCCATTAGCTATTTGTAGATGATACATTGATTTTTTTTCTAAGGAATCCAAGGACCGAATGACATATTAGTGTTGGCTTAACATGTGGTTGGTGATTCGGTGAAAATCGATTTGAATGAAATAAGTTATACTTGGTAGGGGTGGGGAAGACCATGGAGATTTGGCTATTAAGGTTGTGTATAAGGTTGGTAGCCTTCTTTCCACCTATTTGGGTTTACCTTTAGGAGTTCGGCAGTGGCTTAGGATAGTGTAGAGGAGAGACTTAAAAGAAGAATGGTTGTGGAAGAGACTCTACATTTCTAAGGGTGGTAGACTTAATTTGATTAGATGCATATTGGTTAGCATTCTTATTTATTTTATATCCCTTCTTTCTATCCTTAGAGTCGTTGGTGGAAGAATTGAACGAATCCAAAGAGATTTTTTATGGGGTACGTGGAGGGGCTCTTGGACGACAACCTCACTTGGTGATGTGGAAGATGGTGTGCTTTGATAAGAGAAAAGGGGGACCGGGGATCAAGAATCTATTCATATTTAACAAGGCCCTTCTTGGTAAATGGAGTTGGTGGTACATGAATGAAATGGAAGCTCTTTGGAATCACACCTCTGTTTCAAATCCCAAAGGTCTAAAGGATCTTCAAATCCCAAAGGTCTAAAGGATCGATAAATCCCAAAGGTCTAAAGGATCAATAGGCCATGCGTTCATGGTTCGTATTCGTACTGGAAATCAGAATCAAACTAGCTTTTACCCTTTTGTTCCACAAGAGATTTATCTTAGGACACATGCATTATCTTTTAATAAGAGGAAATTATGCAAAGGAACAAGAGGATTGTGCACAAAAGAGGTGAGGGCTGGTTATGGGGTAGGGGTTTGGAAAGCTATTAGAAAATAATGAAATTTGGTAGCTGATAAAATTTCCTTTGTTGTGGGTGAAAGGACTGGGTTCTTTTTTGGAAAGATAAGTGGTATGGATCAACGGGCTGTTTTTTTGGTAAAATCTTTGTTCAAAGTTACAACCTGGGATTTGTTTCTTTGTGCGGGAAGCTGTTTGGGGAAAAGTTCTAATCCTTGATCAACTAAAAAAGAGGGGAAGGCTTTTGGATTATAGGTGAGTTTTGTATAAAAGTCAAGAAGAAACCCTAGATCATATCCTTCTTCACTGTGTCACAACAAGAGCTTTATGAGAGGCGTTTCTTCCTATTTTGGGAGTTCATTGGGTATTCCCTCAATCAGTCAAGCAAGCTTTGGAAGGTTGAAAGGGACAAGCTGTGGGTAAAAAGAGAAAGAAGGGACAAGATTAATGTTTTTGAAGAGCTCTTTTGTTTACCATCTTTTGCTGGAGGCTAAAATGTGCCTAAAAGATAGCCCAATAATTCTTGTTGAGTTCATAGATTGGCTGAATTCTCGGTGAAGTTGTGTTGCTGCTCAGGTTCTTGCCAGTTGGTAGTAGAGAGGGTTTTGGGGGCTGCCTAGTTTTGCAGGTTGTTTTTATTTAAACAAATTTTGTTTCAAAAATTGTATTTTAGATATAAGCAAACTTGAATACGTGTATCTTCTTCTTGGACATCTTCTCTATTTTAGATTCTTTTTTTTTTGGATTACAAACAAATTAAAAATTTAGTTCATCTTGAAAAATTTATAAAACTAATTATCATTATTTAAAAAAAAAACTTCCTAACAAATTGATTAACGATGAAATAGTGTGTTGGGTTGTGGTGGGGTGGGAGGGGTTCGGTGGGATGAGGGTGTGGTTGGGGGTGGGAATTAGAGTGTCGAAATGTCTGGACGAATGAGGCTAATTTGGACAGGGCTCACATCGGGTCAAAGGGAGCTGAGGGTGTTGGTTCGAGTGGGCCAAGCCTAATTTACATCGGTGTCATCTTTGGAGCCAGCGAATTTGGCCGGGCTGATAACACCATGTCACCGAAAAAGTTAAAGCCTTAGGTGGTTGTTTTTTTCTTATCTTGAATAGAACTTTTGAGAACTGTCTTGAATAGTCTTGTGCGTTAAGTATTAAGTCGTTTGTTTTTAACGTTTATCTCTGTGGGATTAAGTTGTTTGTTTTTCTGAACTAAAAATTAACATCTTAACGACAATATATTAAGAAATTTTAATTTATATATTTTCCAAATATCTAAAAGATATCACATTTGATATCAATATTTATCACTCTCATTCATTCCATGATAAATGCTAAAATCACAAACCTTAATTAAATTAAAAATATAATAATTTAATGCATATTCATATATATCTAAAGAAAAACATGAAAATTTTAGCACAAATTTTCAAATAATTAAAAACCATCATATTTGATACTTGTAATATTTAACATCCTGTTTCACACACCGTGATAAAAGCTAAAAACGACAAACATTTTAATACTAGTAATTTTGATATCTCATTTTATCTGATGATAAAAGTTAAAATGACAAGCTAGCACAGGGGTGAAAGCACTTGAAGGACTCAGGAGTATCAAAGTTAACAAAACAAATTCGCATTGATAAGCTTTTGTGAAAAATTAACGACAATGTTACGTTTCTTTCAATTAGGAAAGGAAAATCTCTGTAAAATAATCTCAACTGAAAATGGTGGATTGATACTAACAAAGTAATTGCTGGATCCATAGTTAGGTGTTGTGATCATTAGATTATACAATTTGGATGAATCTGAAAACCAATTTTTAGACCTTAGGAGATCAAATTTTGAGTTAAAAAATACAAAAATAAAATTAAAAACAAGAAATTGAACTCTCCATAAGCATTTTTGCAGGCAAATACCCAAATTCCAGGAAACCAAAAAGAATCTGATAACATTGCCAGAAACAAGAACAAAACCCTTGGATTCTGACAACTTCTTCAGGGTAATCTCCAACAGTACTTTCTTTACAACAATAATTATAATTAAAAAATAATATTAAAAATATTATAATTTGCCTCCATGAAAAACAATCGAATAGGAGAATTCCAGGAAAACCAAAGAGTTTAACAACATTGCCAAGAGGAGAACAAAAATAAATAGTTCTCAGAAATCAAAACTCTTCATTTACCCCTTTTCAGATAGAGATCTTCAATACGAATAAATTCCCTCAGCGATGAAACAATCAAGCGAGAAGAATTCCAGGAAATTGGAAGATTCAGTAACATTGTACGCCGATCCGAAACTCCCATTTCCGAGAGCACTTCGCCGCCGCTCTCATCAAATCCATCCGAAAATACCCTTCTCTCATTCACCACAACCATGTCCTCCTTCGCGCATTGTGCGTCGCGCCCGGTCGACCTGTAAACCGATCCGACCGCCCTCGATTCTTGCTGTTGCCGATCCTTCTTTTACTGCTGGATCCGGGCCGGATGTCGAGCATACCCGATTCGTCAGCGGATGTTTTCGAACCTTCAGATAATTCTTCCCTTTTTTTCTTTTGCCATCAGGAAGGCGGCGATGAAGAGGAGATGAGAGGAGAAAAAAGTGAAGTGGTGAAAATGTGTGGAGGTTTTGACGGGAAGGAGAGCTGAAGAATTTTGGCAAAAGGGATAAGAAGGAGGCAACGTATGGCTTTTGAATGGAAAAAGCCAATTTTTACTTTTTGTTTCAGCCATTTTAAAAAAATTAGGTGTTAGGTAAGAGTAAAAAACAAATGGCTGAATGCTGAAAGCAATTTGCTTTCAGCATTCAGCCAAAAAAACAAACACGTTAGTAGAAATTCAAATGGAATTTTCAGCATTTCAAACTGGAAAACAATGTTGATTTCCATCTCTCAAAAGTCATAATGATAGCAAAATCTTATTTTAAGCTCATCCAGGCTAAACAGGTCTCTCAAATTTTCTAGAAACCAAACAAAGCCTACTTTTTCAATAAACTAGCACATAAGTTCAAAACAAAAAACAAGTAAATAAGAGAAGTTTCACAAGATGAATGAAATTGTGCGTGAAATTGAGAATGAGGTAAAGACGTAAGACAATTAATGATCCAAAATGCCAGAATGGTCATTCTATGTTTTTGTGCATATTCGAAGTAAAGCGGAGTCTAGAAATCACATTATTCAGTAGTGAGATGCATTTTAGAAGCATTTGGAAAGTTAAAATGAATGGCTAAGAATCTTTCAGATGCAGTTCTTTACTGTACTTGTATTTCTGATCAGAATCTTTCACTAACATTAGAATACAACTAATCAATTTGGGAACTCACCTGACAAAAGAGAGTCCAAATTCTGTTTCAGAGGTCGCTGAGAAAGCTAGGGCTCATAATGACTTCTTCAATAGGGGAAATTTTATTTTGGATTTCAGACACAAATATGAGTTTTTGGAGAGAGAAGGCAACGAAGAAAAGGGGCAGAAATAGACCTAAGATTCTAAGACTCGAAACCGGTTCGAAGAAGGAAATGGGAAATCCCACATCAGTTCAAATTTTCCAATAAACCAAAGATTCAAATCTGTAAACGTTCCACTGCAACCCAGATCTGTACGATATCTTCCACTGTAACACAGATCTGTACCATATCTTCCACTGTAACCCAGATTTTAAGCTACCGATTTCTCTAAGAAAACATTAAATAAATTCAAAAAAATTAGAAATTCTCAGAAACAATATGAAATCGATAAAACCTCCATTCAAAGATAATAATAATATAAACAATGTGCTAACTCTCTACAAAAGTTTCAGACTTTCTCGAGAAAACAATATGAAATCTAAAATCTCAAAAAAAAAAAAACAATAGCAATATGGCCATCTCTTTACAGTTTCAAGCTTTTCCATTGTAAATCAAGCTTCAAACCGATTTACAAAGAAAAAAAAGTAGAAGATGAGAGGGAACGAGAGAACTGCGTGTTAAGGGAATCTTGAGAGAAGAGGAAAGTAAGAGGATAACCCTAGCACCATTTACAAAACCTTAGTTGGCCCGAAACAATCGGGTCAACCCAGCCCGAGCGTTGGACCACATCTGGCCCGATTTTTTCAGGCCGTAGCCCAGTCTAACCATACTTTCAGGTTGGTTGAGCTAGCCCAGGTCAGACTCAAATTATCAGCTTTAATGAAGAGATGGGAGAGGAAATGAGAGATGAGTATGTGGGTATTATAAGAGGGACAATTTTGGTTTAAATATGATCTTGCTGTTTTAAAGTTTGGATAATTTGTGAACTTATAACATGTTTGGTAGTTTATAAAAATGAGTTCTATTTTCTCATTTTTTATGTTTCATGTCATGTAAACATAATTTCCCATATTTTGTTTATGATCCATCTTCTTGATCTCATGTCACAAACCCAACTCATAATTAGTTTAGGTTATTAGAATTAAAGGTGATTTGAATAAAAGAGCCTTTGAAAGCCCAATGTTGATTTTGACAAAAATGTTTATGTTTTCTTACAAAAAATAATCACTTCTTTGAAGAGTCAAAGTAAATACATGAGAGGGAGAAAGAACATTTTTTTGGTCCAAAATGAGTTGTTTTTGAAGAAAAAATAAGGGGAAAACAGCATTCACAAATTTAAGGTTAATCAATGTTTTTTAACCAAATATTTTTAGAATTAATAAATGAATATAAATCTATAAACCAGAAAGTTTATGCAATTCAAATATTCACAACCAGCTCCAGTTCCACGCCTTGTACCTAAAACCAACACACATTCACTAGTCTATGTTCTATGCGTAGGCCTATGCCGATACTTATGCCTACACAAGATAAGCTTGGGTTTGTAGATAGACATGGTCATCAATTTCACATTTCTATGAAGAACAACATTATAAAATGATAGGGTTTGAAAAATAAAGAACTACGGAGTCGCTCATGGGACGGAAGAGGCCAACCTAATGAAACACTCAGGTCCCTAGCGTTAATCTAAAGCGAGGCGATCATTATCGAAGGATTATAACGAAGGGGGTAGTGGGAGGCCTATGACCCACAAACTAAACTAAATCGCTTTGATATAGAAAATAGGGTGTCACGATAACGTCTTTATCCTTGAATCAGGCTAAATCTCGCGGCAAGGAAAGTGAATGAATTCACGATATAACGGTTCATCTGCGAGATCAAGCAGGATCCCCCAATAAGGAAGGAAAATTTATTCGAAATAGAAACAACAACACATATATTTCTAGAGATCCAATGTCTACAGATAAAGGCAAAGCAATATCCAGTAGGAAAGATCTATTCACCATCCAAGCTGGGAAAACATATATATATCTTTGGGCCAGAAATTCAATTTCTACAGAAAAATGGCAAAATCGTATTTCGGTTCACCAAATAATTCCCGAGTTAAAAATCAGGAAATTTATTCTGCAGATCTCGGATAGTGAAGCGGTTCACCATTGGAATCGTCTCACGAGAAATCTAGCTATCACGTAGAATTTCGTAGAATTCGAGACGGTCGGAGTTAGTACGTTTTTTCGAGCATCGCGATTCGGTCTTAAATAAAGCGATTTGTGCGACGAAGTCGCATGCGATGTCTTCATGTGCCGTAATTGACATGAGTGAAATGATGAAAATGGGCCGGTCGAGATAGTCTTTGAATGTCAAAGCGAGAAGGGACATAACGGGTATTAATGGAATTGTTTAAGTGGGAAAAGACAAAGCAACTTCCCGATAGTGTTGTCTCGCAATTCAAAAGGCAAGAAAAACATGAATTAGGGAGAAAAGGTCCAGTGGCGAAAATGGTGGGTTACAGTGAGAG
Source organism: Tetrastigma voinierianum (assembly GCA_016808115.1). Taxonomy (NCBI): domain Eukaryota; kingdom Viridiplantae; phylum Streptophyta; class Magnoliopsida; order Vitales; family Vitaceae; genus Tetrastigma; species Tetrastigma voinierianum. Next base: position 301,402 of record JAEQBH010001225.1, read on the forward strand.
AGGTCTTCGCCTATACAGAAATATCTGCATGATCCCGGCTGTCGAGTCTTGGGACAAGAAGGAGAAAGGCTGTTTGTGCGGAGGGCCGCATGGGTGCCGGTTAGGGGTTTCCTCAAACTCAGGAGGTAGAAATTTCCTACTTGGGTTTTATTCTTTGTTTAGAGCTATGTTAATGTTTGAGTTGAATGAGTAGTAGGGGCCGTTTGATGGTTCAAATCTTGGAACTTAGGTGTTGGATTTTGAAACCTATGGACGATCAGTGACATCCATGGGAAATTTGTTTAGTGCTATGGTGAAATGTGTGCTATGAATGTATGCTTTGATGATGTGTGCCTGAGGCCGAATCGACGATCTGAGTCACAAAGTGAGCCAGAAAATTTAATGTTTGATAGGAGCGTGTAGGGGTTTTACTATTCCCAAAACGGTGATCTAAAATATTTTATTGGCTATGTGTTTGGTCTAAGTGATTCAGTGGAATTCTTTAGTGTTTGATAATTAAGCTAAGTGTTTAATTTTTGATTAATATGAAAATGTGATATTACATAACATGATTGTGTGATTTAAATTATGTGAATATATGTGGTGATATATTTCGTATATAATATATGAGTTATTGAAGTAATCGCAATGCGATTAACATGCCTTAGAACGCCTAGAGATAGGAGTGAGTGCATGAGGTAATTCTAGAATGGTTTGGAGGGTTGTCACAAAATAATAATAATGATCGGAGGGTAGTCCATGCTAAAATATGTCGTCGGAACTGGCTTGATTGATATGCATCGGAAGGTAGTCACATATAAAATATCAATCGTCGGGTGGCACGATTGATATACATCGGAGGATGATCCACTAAATATAACATCGAGGAGACGATCCGCTCTTAGATCGGGGTAGACCCGCAAATATAAACAAATAACTTTGTTTGAAATTAGTTTTTACAAATACGTGGCTTGAGCGGGTGTATGAGGGAGTCGAGGACTCGGGATATGAGATGATCAGTTAGGCGTTCAGTAGGATCATGCATTTCTTTGAATGTGTGTTTATTTGGAGCGTGCATATGCACTTAGGTGAAATAGCCGCCGGGTGAATTCATTCTTTAGCGTTAAATTTCCATGCTGTCGAACATATTTTTCGAATCTGGGGGCGCACGAGAGCGGCTCGACATAGAGGCGCTTAGAAAGTATTCGGATTGTGGCTTTGGTCTTGTGATACATATAATAAATTTTAGAATTTTAATATATATTTATATAAAAGAGAATGATTAACTCTTTTGAAACTATTAGATATAGTTGATGTATTATGATGAGTATTGTTATTGGCGTGTGGGTTTACTTTCATGTATTTGGATTTTTATGATATTAGGACGGGTGATGTATGCGGGTGAGCTCCCGATACAAGGCTACGCGGAATGCCGTGGTGTCGGGTGGAGTTTGCTCGACATCCACGAGTATTCAGCAATGACGAAGTTGTGGTGGTCAGCCAGACACCGGTTGGGCGTCGCGGGCTGGTATCAGAGAGAACGTTATCTGAATACCTAGGGAGCTCGGGTTTGGGTATCCGTCATCCGCTTAGGTGGTTTGATGTAGAGTATAGGTATATGGAAACCTAGAGATTGAGGATTGGGGGCAGGCGTAGTCGAGTAAGAGCATCGCCTTAGGTGTGGTTCGATGTCGAGTTTAGGTATGAGATTACCTAGAAATCTGGGAATAGAACCTTTACATGCGTGGTGTTTGATGTGTGATTGCGTGTATATGAGTTGTATGTTATGTGAATGATGTTTATAACATGGTTTGTGATATGTTATGATATTTATTATTACTTAATCTTTTATGCAATGGATGTGTTAAATGGTGAAGTTTTACGTGAGTGAAAAGCTGGAACAAAGAGAAGAAATAAAATAAGTGGAATAAATTTATTTGGTTATTGAAGTGAAATCAAATTTTAATAAATTTGAGGTTGAACAGAGTTTAGTGTTGGATGTGAGAGGTTTTGAGGAGATTTTGGGACAAAATGTCCAAAAATTAAATGAAAAATAAAATAAAATAGGTGTGTATTTTTGTGTCTTCAGTAGTTTGGAGGAAATGAAAAAAAAATGAGGTGAAGAAAATAATTTTTTTAGGTTTTACAAGTTGTAAAATTGAAGAAAATGGAGTAAAATAAATTTTTGTAAATTTTTTTTTGTGAATTTTCTAGCTGCTGGAAATAATTGAAAAAAAATATTTATGATGAAAAAAAAATTTTAACTCTGAGAAATTTGGAAGACTCTTGCCGAGTCGTGTGTGAGAGAATGGATTGTATTGCGGAATTGTATGTATTGCAAGAGGCTTAAAAGTTTGGAAAAAAATTATATTCTGTCTGAGGAAATTTAATATTCTGAGTGAGGCCTTGAGGATGAAATTTGGAAGTGTATTGCAATGCTGCTTGGTTTTGTATTGCGAAGAAGAGGCGTGGGATTGTATTGCAAGATGCGGTCTGGTTGGCCGGCGTGTTACATCACAGTTTATTATGTGCGGGAGAGATTTAGGAAAGGCTGGAATTGTATCGCGTCTGCGAGGTGTATTGCGACTATGGGCAGGCAAAGTGGGTGTGTGCGTCGGTCTTGACCCGAGCCATGACATCTGACCGGGGCGCGCGACGGCGCGGGCGCTGGGCGGGCGCGTGGCGGGGAGCGGCACGGGCGTGCGGGCGCGGGCGGCGATCAGCGGGCGACGGCGCGCGAGGGCGCGGAGTGCGCGAGGGGCGGGGCGGGGGACAAGGCGGGCCCGCGAGGCACGGGGCATGGGCAGGCCCCAGGCGACGGCGCGGGCCCCGGCTGGGCGTCTTCAATGGCCGGTCGTGCGCCTTTGGTGCGCTCGGCTGTTTTGACCGGTTTGGCTGGGGAGTCTTGTTCCTTAGTCAATTTTGGACGTTATTCGTGAGCTCGGTTCGTGAGCATTTTATTCATCATGAAAATTTTGAAAATATTTTTATTAAATTAAATAAAATAAAATAAAATCAAATAAAATTAGACAAAATTTTCGAAAAAAATAAAATTTTCAAAAGTAAATTTTAGAAAATAAAATTTTTATTGAAAATATATCCTTTAAATGCCAAAGTGATTGCCTTACATGACCTGCTACCGCTGATGGCGGGCGTGCGACTTATTTCCACTTAATCGTAGATTACCTCCCAACGACTAGAAGCTCTGTGAAGCGGCGAAATGATAACTAAAACTCACATAAAATTTTCTTTTTATTTATAACTTAGGATTGGTAAAATCATAACGGAAAAAGCACATGTGGTGCACGTAGTGAATTCAAATCCTGTATACATCGATTTCTGTTATATCCAAAATATGGCAACTTGTCTCGCACATTCTCACAAAAGCGCTCTATGTACATACATATGTTCCATTCTCCACCTTCAAAGTACCTCTTACATGTGTGCTTGGTCTGTGTGATAAATGTCGGAGAATCTGTCTATTTCCGTCTAGGAATTAATACGTACTGGAAAATAGTTTAAAATACAAAATAATGAAATTCTTGAGCTCAGTGAGTGTATGTTTTATAAAGCGTTTTGCTTTAGAAAACATCTAAAAATGTAAAACTCTCTTTTATAATTATTTTCGGAAGCTTTTCTTTGCTTTCGAGTTTCTAAAGCAACAACAACTTTGCTTTTATCTTGCTTGCTTTTAAAAGTTTACAAACTTTTAACTCTTTAACAACACAACAACTTTTAACAAAAACATAAAACTCTTATTGTTTGCTTGCTTAGAAGTTTATAAAATACTAAATTTCTTTTGCTTGCTTTCTTTTTATCTTGTTTGAAAAGTTTATTTGAGCACTACGCACAAACCTTTTACTTTAAAGTTTACCGAAACTTTTCGTAAAAGCGGGGCTGAACGACCGTATGCTTTGAAAATAAAATCCGGAGCTTGGCTCAGCGGGTCGTTTGAAATCTAGCGGGAGCTGGGCTCAGCTAGTTTTACTTTAAAACTCTCAGGAGCTGGCGTAGGAGCCATGGTTGATTTTTAAAAGCGTATATTATGCTTACAAGCATCAACCCTTTGGGAGCCTATTTTTTCTTCTATCTTACACTTAGTGAGCAGGCTTTGGGCGTCGTCTTGCAGGTGGGACACATGTATCTGCGCTTTTTCCGACGGAAATATGGTGGAATTGGCGCACCGTGTGCGCCATCACCACATTAACTGCATGTCACGAAAATATAAATGCACATCAAAGGCATTTTTTATGAATATTTTCTTTGCTTGCTTTGCCCCTTTCTTTGAAAAATGGTTTCGATTTAGCCAATTCAACTACTTCTTGAAAAATGGTTTAATAATTCAAAACCATTCTTTATTTATCGAGGCTTAAATCAAAACCATTTGCTTACTTTCAATTATGGTTTAAATCGAAGCCTTTAACTGCTTTTGATTATGGTTTAAATCAAAACCATTTAACTATTTTTATTTAAAGGTATGATTGGATGCATTCGAACCATTACTTGCTTTCTAACTTCATTCTTTGCTTGCTTGAAAATGGTTTGCATTGAAGCCATGAAATCTGGGAGTGTAAACAATTTGTAATATGTCATCTGTTAGTATTTGGAAAATGAGTTTAGGCAGCTGCTCTTTGCTTCTTAAAAACGACCTTGATTCATGACTTTCGCTGTTTTTAATGCCTCTGTGGCTGATGATAGTAGATGTGCAGTAACGTCGTATGGCCAAAGCGATTTAATACTGCTTGGTGCTACAATTAAAATTCTGAAAATATGTGATTTGAAATGCAGATCCTTGAGCGTATGGCTGGGTCTAGGCCCAAGGGACTTTTCCAGCATGGTCTAAAACAACAAAAACATTTACGAAAATTTAATAATGGAATTTGTCTGAATAAAATCATGAATTTTAGCCAGCGTCAACAGTCGAAATTCAATGAATTTGTCCAGAAAATATTAAAATTTTAAAAATTCTAGCTGGTCCAAAATTTTGGGATGAAATTTATGTGCATAGAATATTCGATCGTTATATAGTCTTTAAGCTCGAGGAAAATAACATGAGTAGGAATTCCTCTTTCTTAGGTTGTTAATAAGATACAGTGTCACGTAGCGTAATTTCTAACACGTGAGGTAACTTTGCCTCTTGGTCAGCGCGAGGCATTTAGAATAAGCGTAGATGCGAAAGCCAAAAATTTGGTTTTAATATTCTAATTACCGATTAATCACGTGTTTTTAATTAACTACATGTGTGGCGCAAATCGCGTGAAGCGGCTTTCAGTGTTTATCGACAATCAAATGGTCGATTCTGTGAATCTAAGAAAAACTAAAGAGGAGAAAAAATAAAAAAAATCCTTCTGAACGCTCTGTCCGTCATCCGTCAGTTTTGGCGTTTGATTTGACTTTTTATTATTTTTTCTTTTCTTTTGATGGCTGGGACTCATAATAAAAACTTTTAACCTCTTCTACATCAGTTTATTTGAAGCCAGTTTATTTAATCGGTTTGATTTTAACATCGCAATTGGGTATTAACTGTATTTGTCGTTTTGATTTTGAAAATCGGTTCAGTTCGGCTTTTAAGTGAGTGGCGCAGAAATTAGTAAAATATTCGGAGTATTAAGTGCAGCGAAACTTACGAGTCATTTAGATTCGGCGAGGCAAGATAGCGGTGCGATCCGGTTTAGGTCGATCGAGATCACAGAGGAATTTTCGATCTTCGCGATTTATTTTTGACGATTTGTTATTGCTGTTTCTTATTAAACTTGAATTAATTATACTTTCGCCCTCGACTTTCCTTAATTGCAAATTTGTCCTCAGCGTTTAAATATTCTTAAAATCCGACTTTTGAAATTCACTACTTATGTTGCTCTCTAGTAGTATAAGCTACATATCATTTTTCTTCAAATGATTATGCTTGGTTTAATACACCAAATTCCGGATTCCTGAAATTTCTCATTTCATATTTTGTCTCCAAAAATACTCTTATGTGACATTTAATACCTCACCTTCTCACGATTATCTCATGTACTATAGGCTACTGCCGGGACGGGGTGTTCTGAAATCCTCCCTCCTTAGGAACATTTCGGCCAGCTGAAGCTGAAAACTAAAACTCGAGCAAAAGGGAAAGAAGCATCATAAATCAGGAGAATAAGTGAAGTGCGATGGCGCATCACAGGCCTCACGGCTCCCAGTAATTGCCTCCTCTCATGATTCTTAATGAAGCTTTAACTAATGGAATCACTTTGCTTCTCAAACACGCATTCGCTGCGATCTACTGTCTGCGAGTATCTCCTCATAAGTCAAATTATCACTTTAAGCGCCTTTGGATTTGCTCTGTCGTGAAGGATTCGGGATATATTTATAGCATTGATACATGGAAAGTATCAGATCCTTGACAACTCTGGGGTAACTTCAATGCGCAAACTCACGTGGCCCACTTTGCTCACGATCTCATAAGGTCAATATACCTCGATTTAAGTTCTTATCGTTTCCCAAATCTCAACCCTTTCGAGTGAAATCTTAGACTTGATCACCTATTCAAGCTACAGAGTACCTACGACGGAGTTTGTCGCGTAAACTTACGTATCTCTTCATCTTTAGGTTATCATGAACAACTTTCACTTTATACGAGAAGTGATGCGTACTAGTTCCCGAGGCCTATTAGTCTTTCTCTCACCAACCTCAATCCCAACACCTTTGAGTCCTACATTTTCACGCATACTGGCATACCGAATGGAGCCATATCTATCTGGCTTGATAGGTATTGTTGTGAGCCAAGCTGAATAGTCTTCAAGTGAGTATCGGCTCGCTGAATTGTGTATGGCTCGGCTATATCCTCCTAACGTCCCCGAATGGTCTCTCGGTAGCCATCTGTCACGAGGATGAAATCTTTGTCTTGAAATGAAGCGAGAGTACCTAAAGTGTTTGCAAACTAGGCTGAAAACACGGATGTGAACACGAGTGCCGATCGAAACTGTCGAAAGCGGAACCTAGTAGTCTCTTATCGTCTTTTTGCGTCTGGCCAAGTGCGACTTTCGAGAATCCTCGACGATGGCGCGAGGAGAAAATGAAGCGGACTTCGTCAATCGATCAACTATCACCCATATAGCATCATCTTTGCCTTTGAGTCAGTGGAAGACTGTCAAAAATCCATAGTGATCTTCTCCCATTTCCATCTTGGAATAGGAGTGCTTGTATCTTCCCTCTGGTATACGGGTACTGCGCCGCTCTTGACAGGTTAGACATCACAGAGCGAAACTTGCAATCTCTTTCTTCATCCCATTCCACCAGTAATGTTCTTTCAAAGTCCTATACATCTTAGTACTACTGGATGCATAGCATCTGCAATTGAATGTGCTTAACTTCCATAATGTCTCTCTTATTTCGCCATACTCATGCACATTCTCTGTCCTTTCCTTATCTTACCCATCATCTCTAATTTGAAACTCTTCTTTCTTTCCTTTTTCTATCTCTTCCTTAAAGCTTAATCATCCTTGGATCACATGGCTGCCTGGCAGGGCGATCCACTAAGAGTCTAACATGAAATGTAATCTAACAAGGCTCTGAATCCTTAGCCTCGATATCACCCCTAAAGTTCTTAGATCACAGCAGTGGAAGATAACTTGATCTCATGAGACAAAGGCTCTCTGGTCTCCCTACTCAGGCATACGCTCGACATTAGCTTTCCCTGGATGGTACTCAATAGTACAATCGTAGTCTTTAATCAACTCAAGCCATCTTCTTTGCCTCAGGTTTAACTCTTTCTGGGTGAAAATATATTGGAGACTCTTATGATCTGTGAAGATCCTGCAAGAAACACCATATAAGTAATGTCTCATATCTTGAGCAAACCTTCTTTGCTTCTGTTTCCTAGAAGTATTATGTGGGTAATTCTCATCATGCTTCTTCAAGCTTGTCTGAGGCATGCAATCACCTATCGTGCATCCAAAACACAACCAAGGCCTTCTTAGGAAGCATCCTTTGTAAACCCTGAGCCATCTCTCCGACTTAGGCTAGCTAAAAGCTGGGGCTAAGTCAAATCTACCGCTAACCTCAAAACTCTGTTGGTAGGCATCCTCCCAATCATACTTGACATCTTTCCTTGTCGGCAGTCGTGGAAATTTGCTATCTTGAGAACCCTCCAGCAAACTTCTGTAATATCTGCTAAACGAGGAAGCTTCGACCTCGACACATTCTTTGGCGGTTTCCAATTTACCACGGCTTCTATTTTAAAGGATCCACACTCTCCCCCTCGGTGAGATCACGCTGACTAGGAATGCCCTTTTGTCAAGCCAAAGCCGACACTTGCTCAACTTAGCATACATTGTCGGCTCCCTTGGAGTGCATGACACAATCCTCAGCGGGTGCTTTCTGAATGTTCCTCTGGCTACTGAATACACTAGGATATCATCGATAAAGACTATGTGAACCTATCCAAATACAATTTGGAATCTGGTTCATCAAATCCATAAGCATTTCTTTGGGGCATTAGTAGGCTCAATGGCATCACCCGAAAACTCATAATACGCGTAGCATGTCACGAATGCGATCTTAGGTACATCACTCCTCACACTTTCAAGCGAGTGATCTTGAAGCCTCAGAACCCTGTTTTGGGTAACTCGAGACCCTTGGAGCGATCAAATAACTCCTTGATCCTAGGAGTGAATGCGATTGCGGATGGTAACTCTGTTCGGTACTACCTTAATCAATACACAGCAGTAAACTCCCGTGCTTTCTTTTTTCCACAGCTTTGGGGCTCCCCATGGGGACATGCTCGGTCGGGATGAGATCCCTTACTTAACAATTCTTCTAGCCGAGCCTTAGCTCTCTCTTTCTGCGGGAGCCATCTATAGGAGGAATGGAAATGGGCTCGATCCACTGGGATCAAATCAATGTGAACTCCGCCCTCACTACGGAGGAAAATCTGCAATATCATCTGGGAATACATGGGAACTCTCTGGCTGTAGAATCTCATCATGAGTCACCTCCTTTCTGTTTCCACCACATAAGCTAGATAACCAATGACCCTTCAGAAAAAAAAAAAGAAAGCGGCATTCTGTATTTGTCGTAGCGAGATCATCTTTGGAAGATAACTCTCTGTATTCCCTTTGAACTTGGCCTCGATTTCCTGGCACATGCAGCTTTACTTCCTTTTAACAATCTAATATGTGGCTCTATGGCGAAACTGACCAATCCATATCGAGAGAACCATCGAAATCCTCGTATCACAAAAGCTCTGAATCCATGAAACTCCACGTCCCTCGATGGAACTCTCTTATCTCGACTGCTGCATTACATTAATTAACGGATCTCAGAAATTTGGAAGGGTCATCTGACCCTCAATCATTTGAGGTCTCTATCGGCTTGATCAATGGCTTGGATCTGAGTAGATGCGTAGCTCACAGGTCGCTAATGTATGCATCATGCCGAGGATAGAAATAATACCGGTGACCACGTGCGGGAGGCGCATGCGCATCTTCTTGAGTCACGGCGCCCATGCACTCACCACGGCTTTGGGGTGGGGCTGCGTCTGCATCACGGGGCGTTGCCTGCGCCTACACCACGGCCACCTGCACTGCGGGCGTGTTGGCGCCCTGGCGAAACCTCTCCACGAGGCTTACGTGTGCTCATCTACAAATGCAGAGTGCTAGGCCAGCTCTTGTGTCACCAGCACCCGTCCGGTTGAGGCTCCCTAGTGAAAATGGCCTTCGGCCACGGTGAAACACCACATGTCTTGAATCTCTTACACCACAGCTGATGTCCTTCGACATATATGACATACGAAGGAGAATACTGCAGGTTCCCACTTTGCCCTTTGCAGCTGGGGGCCTCGGCGATCCCAGCTAGAGATAGCTCCTCGACACGCACCTCGGCCTCACATAACCTCTGCCCTTGCTTTTCTTTACTGTATGCGTCACGAACTTTGTTGGGGCGATGGGAATGCCTCCTCTTTGCCTCTTACTTTCTGCTGCTCGATTACATAGGCGTAGTGCTTTGCTCGACTCTCCCGGGCTGGCCTCAACTAAGTCCCCGAATGCCATCGAAATGCCTCCTCTCTCTGACATCCTGATCCTTAGCCTGTCTTCAAGCCCGGAAAATTGGAAGCAAGACTCTTTACTCATCCGTGTGACCCAGTAACTCCATCAAACCTTATTTGCTCGGATCTAGCCATAACCGGGCTACTTACGGATCTACTTCTTAGTCATATGGCTTGGCGCCCGATTTTTGTACTCTCAGTGACCTCCAGTTGTTTGAACCTCAGGTTGTGGTGGAGATTTCTGACTGTGTGATTAAGCTATTTGCCACTATTTATGCGATCTGTGCCACTAACTCGCGTAAGTAATCCTGACATGAGCTCCCTCTGGTGGCCTGGATGGTCAGGCATTTACTCTTCTTTGGAGAATTTGTTGGTCGTAGAGGCGAGTAGAGTGTCAGGAACCCCATTACGTCTTTGTCTCTCAGATCTTGTAGGACCATTTCAGTTTCTTCTTTGGAATAACTCTCTGGGACGACCTCTACGTCTTTGACATAATAGTCTTTGTAATTACCAAAAATCAACTTTTAATACTTGGCTAAGCCCGTATGTATGTGCTTTGAGCTGTCATTGCATGGTTGCCAATACCCATGCCAGTGTACAACATTGTGGTATCATCTTTACTCAGGTCACAGGTTAATGTGTCTGACCTGCTCACGTCTGTATAGGTGGTATCATCTCTCATGTCTGGAATTAGGTGGTATACAGCACTGCTCGATGCCGCCTTGACACCAGCCCGCTTCCCGGTGGCGGGCGTCAGTGCTCATGAAATACATTAGTTCACATACAACATTGCTCTTGTGAGAATAGTATTGCTTGCTAAAACCTCTGTAAAAATTTTTCTTTTATTTATAACTTGGGATTTGGTAAAATCTTAGCAATGGAAAAACTTGACATAATGGTGCACTAGTCAAATTCAAATCACTTGTATACGTCAGATTCCATTTATATAGAAATATGGCAACCGACATACCAACACATTCTCCCTGGCTAACAATGTACAAATAATATGTTAGTATACATATTCCGTATTTTCTTACATAATGTTCTTAATTACAATGTTGATATAAATGTCGGGAGAATCTGTCTCTTTGTCCAGGGTATGCATGCGGAAAATAGTTTTAAAATCTGAAAATAATGAAATTCAGCAGTACCATTGAGTGTATCATTTTTATAAAAACGTTTAAACTGGAAAACATCTCAAAATATAGCTATAACTACGATTATTTTCGGAAGAACTTCTTTTAACCAGTTTCTGGCTTTTTCTTTAACTACAGCACAACTTTGTCTTACAACAACTTTAAAAGTTTAAAACTTAACAACAACTGCTTTGCTTTGCTTTTAAGCTTATAAAGCTATATTGTTCTTAACTTTGGCTTGAAGTTTATAAAGAAACACCGAATTTCTTTGCTTGCTTCTTTATCTTTGTTTGAAAAGTTTATGCTTTTCCTTGGCCTTTTCTTTCAAAGTTTACCAGCTTTTACCGTAAAAAGCGGGCGCAGAACCCGGCCGGTATGCTTTGAAAATAAATCAATGGGAGGCTTGATTCCAGCCGTCGTTTGAAATCTAGCGGGAACTTTGGGCTCGTGGATTTACTTTAAAACTCTCACGAGGCGCAGGCGGCTAGGGAGCAAATGGTTGATTTTTAAGCGTATATTATCTTTATAAAGCAGTCGGCCAGCTAATTTGTTACTGCTTACTATGCCCCAGTGAGCGGAAGCACAGGGCGGCCGTCTTAGGTGGAAAGGGCACGTGTCGCATCCTTTCAGTGAATATGGTGGAAGGTGTATCGTGTCGTCACGTAATTTGGCTAACGTGTCGCGAAGCTATAGTAGCGCGTAAGGCTGTTTATGAAATATTAACAACTGCTGGCTTCTTCTTTCTTTGAAAAATATTTCTGATTTAAAGCCCAGATTCTTTAACAACTTGAAAAATGGTTTAATAATTCAAAACCATTTACTTTTATTCAATGGAACTGTCAGCAATTTCGCTCTTTTCGATTATGGTTTAAATCGAAACCATTTAACACAACTTTTCAAATTATGGGTTTAAATCAGCAATTCTTGTTTTAAAAGAGTATGATTGGATGCATTCGAACTATTCTTAACTGCTTCATTCAGCACAACTTGAAAATGGTTTGCGTTAAGCTTAATGAAATCACCAAATAATAAGCAAATTTGTAATAATAATAATAATACATTAGTATTTGGAAAATGAGTTCAAACATTTCGTACTCTTTCTTTCTTGAAACAGCTGTGATTCATGACTTTCCATGCTTTGTTTTTTAGCCCTACCAGCGCTCGATGTATTAGATCCTTGTGTCAGTGTAATGCAGCTTGATTATGCGAAGCAGTGCTTCTGATTAAAATTCTGAGAAAAATATGAGCCCCGAATCATAATTCAGGCGTATAGTAGATCCAGGCCCAAGGGAACTTTTCATATAGTGTAGCAACATTTACGAAAATTGTGTCAGGACTAAATAGAATAAAATCATGAAATTTTAGCAAGTAAACAAAACAGTCCAGAAATTGATGATTGTCAGAAAATAGTCACAAATTCTAAAGTCCCTGCTTCCGGTCTAAAAATTTTGGAATGAATTTATAGTATAGAATATTCAGAGTCGTTATATAGTCTTTAAAGCTGAAAATAGCAGTAGGAAAATTCCTCTTGAGGGATTATTGACAAGTACAGTGTCGTGGCAGTGGCTCTATAACAACGTGAGTAACTTTCACCTCTTGGTCAGCGTGACCAAATTTAGAATAAGCGTGAATGCGAGAAAAAGCCCAAAAATTTGGGTTTTTCGCGTATTTCGCAGATACCGGTGAAATCACGTGTTTTTGAATGCTGTAGCGATAGCCTCGTCGCGTGAAATGTTTTCAGGTGTTTATCGACGAATCAGACGATTAGTTGTGAATGCAGAAAAACTAAAGAGAAGAAAAATAAAAATCATTCACAGACGCTCTGTCCGTCATCCCGTCCGTTTGGCATTTTTGATTTGACTTTTATTATTTTTCTTTTCTTTTTGATGTGGAATTTCGTATGTCCGCTTTTTAACTTCTACTCTGTCAGTTTGATAAAGCATGAGTTTATTTTGTCGGTTTGATTTTCTTTATCGTAATTGAATATTCTTTCTTATTTGTCGTTTTAGATTTTAATCGTTTTCGAGTTTCGAGCTAAGCGTCAGCGCAGAAATTCGTAAAATATTAGGCGTACCGGAATTAAACGAAACTTTTACAGGTCACTAGATTCAGCGAGACGAACTTATTGTGATCCAGTTTTTAAATAAATGAGATACAGAGAATTTAAATCTTATGATATTTTTATTGATTTATTATTATTTTCTTATTTAACTAATTAATTATCACTTTCATACTCGACTTTTGTGGTGCAAATTTGTTCTCGGCGTTTAAATATTACGCAAATCCATTAAATTATATAATGGTACGTCCCCCAGCTTAATTATCATACATTATCGCTTTTCTTCAAGTAATATGATTATGCTTGGTTTTAATACCCTTGGTCGGATTAATGTTTACCATTTCATAATTTTATGCCAAAATCTTCTTATGTGACATTTAAATCTTATCTGCCCCCTCTGGGTATCGTATCTTATAGACTCTCGGAATGGGGTGTTACGTTCTGCATTCTACAGTAAATCTGAGATGATGTAGACTCTTCTTGATTTATGTGTATGAGTAGTGTGTCTCGAGTGTGTTTATACCTTAGAATCTTGTATTGAGATTTAACTAGGTGGTATATAGATGGGTAGTCGGGACCGGGACGTGGGGCGTCACGAGGTCTTGGTCGACACCAGACGACGACCGGCCAGCGATGTTATGAAGCCTTTCTTGGTACGTAGGTATTCTGGCCGGCGCTATCGCCTGGCGGTATGCGGTGGGCAGGAAGATCACAGTAGCGCCGGGGAGGGTTGGGCGGCGTCGTCTCGGGCATTCCGCGAGGGGAGGAGATCAGATGGTGGCAAGCCAATTTGGTTTATGCGGATCGAGAGGTGTTGGGAGCATGGAGATAACCTGCAGGCGACTCGGTTAAACTAGGCTGCGTTCAGTGAGAGGGTGAAGACGAATATGGTGGAAATGGGTAGGACCTGCAGGAGACCTAGAGGCGATGACATGGGCAGAATTTCAGGAGTTGTTCATGGGTACGTACTTTCGAGAGAAGCGCGAAGGCTCGGGAGTTCATTTGAAGCGAGGGCGATGAGGCGCGATGGATATGTGGTAGGTTCACGAGAAAGTAGCCCGATTTGTTTGATGATTACATGACCCTGAGCTTGGCTAAGGTTAGGAGATTTGAGAATGGGCCAAAGTTGTCCGTTCGGGCGAGATATGGGACCGCCTACGGGATATGGATTCCATAGTTGGGACAGTCGACCATGAGAGATGTTGGAGGGCTTAGAGGTTAAGACCTTCCAGGGCAGCTTTGTGCGTGAGGTTCTCCCTGGGGGACTAGGGCGAGAATATGGATGATATGTCGAGGTTGCGAGTTGGAGATGCCGGGAACTACTCACGGTGGACTTGAGGATCATGGGCGTATCGGAATTGATGTCGTCGCGGGGAATGGATTAATTGGCGACCTGGTCGTTATCGATTGTGAGCGTAGGAGAGTTGCCGCTATCGCGGGCCGGTGCTCGTGTGTGGTATTTGGGGAGACCGAGAATGACATTTTGCCCCGGACGGTATACAAGTCCGGTGTCGAGGGCGGTTAGTGGGTTGGCTGAGTGAGGCCTTACTGAGAGGGATGAGGAGGCGAGGACTTAGATCTACCTCGAGTAGTGTCTTGTATGTCGTTGTTTTCCCGGATGAGCTACGAATTTGCTTTCCACGAGGAGGGTAGTAGACTTCGGTATCGAGTTACACCCTGGTACTTCACCCATCTCTATGACTCTCGCATAAGATGGCACCGGTTAATTCAGGGAACTGAGTCGATTCACGGGAGTTCTTGAATGAGGGTTCGATAAGCCAGACACTTCACCATAGAGGTAGCTCTGGCGCTGACTTCGACATAGGATGTCACTAAGCGTGACGCCAGGCTAGGCCTAGGATGTGAGTGAGGTCACTTTTTTTTTATAACCTTTACACTTACATATTCATGTGTTAAACCAGTAACTTGTATTACGTCGTAGCGTAGTACAAAATATAAATACATTTCGAATATGGAAATGTTCAACATACCGGTGTTACATTGGTTACAAAATTTCATATACAAAATAGACCTAAAGGTCTTCCGGTGGGCACCTATTCTTTGTGTGGCCTTTGATAGCGATGTGGATTAATCGGGTCTCTGGTTCCTCATACGTACTACGGATTGAGCAGGAGTCTTTAGAAAGCTACGCTTAGTGGGAATATGACTTCTATTAGAGTCACCCACACTTTATACAAATGCATATGACACATATAACATTCACAAAGATTCTTATCATTTTAAGCATATATATATCCTTTTCATAACAGGTGTCATTTCTTATCATCTTATTGCACTGTGTCATCATGTACTTTCTTGCCCCTTTTAATTCTTGTAGCGTATCTGTCATCCATGCATGAGTCTTATGCTTCTCATATTCTCTTCATATATATTCTCTACATTTCCTTTATATCACATCGACAACATGTTTCGCTGTACTTGACCTTAGAAGAGGATCACGAAACCATGAGGGCTGAAGGTGCTGTTATCATTGTGTGAGACCTTTGTACTATGCCGGTAATATGATACTGGAAGGTATCATCGCATATCAGTGGTGACCATCCGAGTGCCGGTAATATGATGCGAAGGTATCATCAACGTATGAGACGACCATTCATGAGTGCCGTGGCCATAATACCAGAGTATCATCCGCTGTATGGCGGTGACCATTCATGAGTGCCGGTAATATGATACCCGAAGGTATCATTCTTGTATGGCGTGACCATTCATGAGTCCCAGATGACTTATGATACCGAGTATCATCTTTGTGTGGGCGATGACCATCCATGAGTCTTAGGACGTGGTGACCCTTGGAACCTGATCAAATGGGATCTATGTGTAGACCCGGCATGGTGCAGACTATCTTGTATATGTATCTTTGCGGCAAGCTGTTTTCCTGTAGGCATGCCCGTCTATCCCTCTACCGGGTTCTAAACGACGATCAGCGTGTATTTTTACATTTAGTATATATCTCTTATTCCCAGAATAATTATTGTTGTCGGTAATCATATGTGATATATATATATACAATCATTTATTCATATCTTTGCATTTTTCATGTCTCATTATATACATAAATAAGCATGCTTTATAAATGTAATAACTACGAGCTATTCATGAA
Organism: Tetrastigma voinierianum; assembly: GCA_016808115.1. Taxonomy (NCBI): domain Eukaryota; kingdom Viridiplantae; phylum Streptophyta; class Magnoliopsida; order Vitales; family Vitaceae; genus Tetrastigma; species Tetrastigma voinierianum. The sequence goes on from JAEQBH010001225.1 coordinate 317,724, forward strand.
TTTATAATGGCGTTAATCCATTGAATAACTATGATGCTTGTAGTACTACTGTTTTTCGTGTTTTCTGGAGCTAAGATGGGTTCAACCTTATAAAGAAAACTTTCTTTCGTTCTTGACTCAATGGGCTTTCGCAGAGGTCGAGAACACCAATCGGAGTCAAATGAAGGAGTTATGACGTGGAGGAAGTTGGAGTGTACTTGCGATCCCGGTCTTGACAGTGACTGGGTGTGGCTGAGCTGTCATGGGCCAGGCTCGCTCTAACACCTCAGTCTGACATCACTATCCTCCTCGGGCATATGAGATGTATTCTTGACTCCAATGGGCTTTGTAGAGTCGAGAACACTGAATCGGAGTTGGCTTGAAGGTTATGACCTTGAGAGTTGAAGGTCATGCGCAGTCAACCTTGAGGTAGCGAAACACTATTTGGCAATGCCCATTTAACGAACCTTGTTGTGAAATGCATTTGGCGAGTATTGTTTGGCAAACAACATTTAGCCGAACCTTGTTTGGCAATCTTGTTGATCTTGTTTAATCTTGTTGTAACCTTGTTGTAGTGCTTGTTTAGCCAATATTTGTTGTAGTCTTGTTGCGGCGGCCTTTGTTGAAGTACTATTTGATGAATCTTGTTTGTGAAACCTTTGTTTGGCGACCACTTTTGGGCGACCAACGTTTGGCGACCCTGTTTGGCGACCTACGTTGCGGCCTCCACCCGTTTGGTATTCGGGTAAAAAGACCATAACTTGGTCTACAGAGATTCGAATTGAGAAATTCAAAATCCTAACTTGTCGAAGCTCATTGATGTGGCTACAATTTCACGGAAGGACTTCTGCTTAAATATCCTTATTTATGACCTAAAAACCCCGTTATAGATCTGGATCGCATATGGTGACAATAGGGAATTTTTCTTGGTTGACTTGCAACTAGACCCTTCTCGAGCCCATGTTTAGGAGCCTTAAAGCTCTTCTTAACTCAGCCTTCTGAGAAAGGAGTTTAGGAGTTCCCTGACCCAAAACCATACACAAGATAGAGGTTCTAAAACATTTATCCATCTTTATGCAGACCAAAACTAGACTTCCGTACATACGAGACATGTGTATTAAATGCAGATATTCACGGTTCCATACGCACCTAGTTTATACGTATTCATGGTTCCATACCCATGCACCAAATTCCATACCAATACTCAAATTTAGTAATTCCATACTCCCATAGTTTCCATACAACCCCAGCGTATCCATACTCAAATTTAGTAGTTCCGGCCCTGGCGAAGACATGTATCTGTCACGTGATGTAACCCACAGCTGCTTAACTGCTTGGCTCTTACTCCCTTCAGTGTTGCTCTCCCTTTCTCTAAGACCAAAATAAGATATTTCTTTTGGTCTTATCGTATTGATCTTATCTGCTTTTTATTCGCTTTGGTCCGCAAACTCTTATAATATTTGATAATTTATGTTATTTTTACGATAGCCTCTAATCTTCTTTATTATTTGAAATTTAACTTATCATATTCCTACTTTTGTTTTTATCTTTATTTTGTCGAATAAACGCACCTTCGTTTATTATACCCCGAAACATTTTATAAAAGCTGTTAGGGTATAATTTGAGATATTCTGACTCCCACATAAAATTCGTCTCGAAATTCATACACGATCGAAGGTGCGAGATCTTGTGCTCTCATAGTTATGGCTCCCAGTAACTTAGCCTCTCTTAGTGGTGTTGCAGAGAACTTTTACTAATAGGTACTTGTTTGTTCACTTAAATTGTTTCACCTCTCGAGCAGGAATGGTCTTTGGCTCCTCATCATATAGTGAATCTTCTTGTACTTGTATTTCTTGCTTTGGTAGTATGCGACTCATCGAGGAGGCGGTATCTCAGAAACATCGACATGAAACCTGATGTGTAATTTGGCCCGACCTCGGAGGTGTGAATTGATAAACCACGGGGCAATCGTCCCGAAACCTCATGGCCTATGGACCTTGGACTCGACGCCTATCTCGACCCGAACCTTAGAATTTTCTCCATGGTGATACCTTTAAGGCCTTGTCTCCACGTTATATTCAATATCTCCTCTTTAGGTTGGCATACGACTTTGTCGATCCTTCAATATCCTTTAACCTCTGTGGAATAACTTGTACTTTCTCTTACGTATGCTTTTACTATGTGGACCTGTCCGGTTTACGCTCGTTCAATTACATCGACACACGGGTTCTACATTTCGCCATACAAAGCTTCATATGGTGCCATATAATGCTTATTGTATTGTTATGAGCAAGAATTCCATTAAGGAATATACTATCGACTTTCTGAAAATTCTATGACCATGACCTCGAAGCATATCTTGAGCACTTGAATCGATCTCATTGTCCATCACATTTGCGGATGGAATCTTGTCACTAAAATTCAGCTTAGTGCCTAAAGGCGGCGCGTAATTCCTTCGAACCTTGATGTAATCAGGATCTCTATCAGACACAATAGTGACGGCACACTATGCGTCGCCTGATCTCGTCTACATTATAACTTTCGGTTGGTCGATCCATAGAATAATTCGATCATTGGTATAAAATGTTGACTTTGGCCAGGCTATCTACAATCACTTGACGAGTCATGTTTTTGTTGTGTAGGGAAACTTCCAGGCACAAATCCGTAGTAATGTTATCGAAACAGTTATGAGGAATTGGAGGATTTAAACCTGTTAGTAACGGTGTTGTTTTGAACAGCGGCCGTCAGACAATTTAGACACATACTCGATCACATCTCTTTTGATTCCTTTCCACCAATAAAACTATTTCAAGTCACGGTACATCTTATTCCCTCTAGGATGCATAGGTAAAAATCTGATATGAGCCTCATGTAACTTTGCTTTAACTCTTTATCATCGCACACATAATCTGTGCGAATCTGAACTTCGGCTCTTTCTCTAAAAATTTGGTCTTAATACCATTTCTAACCATCACATGAATTTTTACGTAACTCTTCATCATTTTACGCATCTATAATCATTTGTTTTAAAACGGGTTCAGCGGCTTAGTTGAACTAACATAACTCCGTCATCTCCTGATCTCGATCCTTTATGCGACATTGCTACCACGTGCTTTCGGCTTAAAGCATCGGCTACTATATTAGCCTTTAGGGATGGTAATGCATGATGCGGTCATAATCCTTTAATAACTCTAACCATCTCATTGTCTAATTTAACTCTTTTCTGGTTAGCAAGTACTTGAGACTCTTATGATCGATTGTAAATCCCTAGGCTTTTCCGTATAAGTTTGTGTCGCCATATTTTAAAGCAAACACTCTGCATGGCTAACTCTAAGTCATGAGTGGGATAATTTTGTTCATGTGGCTTCAAGTATGCGGGCGCATAAGCCACTACTTTCCCATCTTGCATTAACATAATCCTAAACTGATGAAGCTTATCGACATACAAGGTATACTCCTTTTCCGGGTAAGATTTGCGTCGTGCGGTGTGACCCGTCCACTCCATTGTTCAAAACTATTCGACATTTGTCATCCGCTCGGCTTTTAATTCCATTCTGAGTAACTTGGTGAAGCGGGAGAAGCTATGTAGAAAAGCCTCTGCAAATCTTCTATAATAGCAAGCTGAACCCGAGGAAACTTCTCACCTGGGATTTACATTTTGAGGTGATTTCCAATTCTGGCTAGCTAATCTTAGCGGGATCAACTCTTATACCCTCATTGAGACACAATGTGTAGAGCGAGACTTCCTTTAGCCAAAAATCACATTTGCTGGAAAGCATACTCTTCTTTTCTCTTAACGTCTCTAAGACTATTCTCGAAGTGTGTTGTTCACCATGTTCACAGTGCATCCTTAGAATACCGAGGATGTCATCGATAAAAACCCACGACAAATTGATCCACATAGGGTGGGAAAACCCTATTCATCAAATCCATGAATCTTCTTGATTGCATTAGTCAACCCAAATGGCATGACCCAGCTTCATAATGACCATATCGGGTTCATCTGATCTTCGACTACCTCTCCTTCACTTACCCTCAGCGTAATACCACGATCATAGTCTATCTTGAAAAGACACGCTCCTTTCAAGCGATCAAAAAGATCTTCCAATTCTCGTGATAGGTACTTGTTTTTCACTGTCGCGTAATGGCATCTGCGGAATGTCGATGCCACACATCAGTAAGTGCCATCTTTCTTTCCACAATCTGATTTTACCAAGAGATGCGATTGAATCAAATCCTTTATCTAAGTTCTTGTAATTGACTCTTTAACTCTTTACATTTCCGTTGGAAGGTATACGTAAGGTGCCCTTGACATAGGAATTTGTTCACGTACGATTTCTGTGGCTAAGTCCTCTCTCTCATGTGGAATACTTTGGTAACTCTTCGGAGATATGGAAATTCCCTTACTAAGATCTTTTCTACATCAGGCTTGACCTACTCTTGAATTCAAGTAATAAAAGCGAAAATGTCTCACCTCCTTTCCTCATAAATCTCCCCCAAGCTTGCATGAGTAGGAGATCACATTGGACATTACATGATCGATGCATATACATTACCTCGGTCTGGTCGAGCATGCGACACTACGTCTTTTGTCCACATTGTAGTGATAGCTCGGTGCTTAGACAACCAATCCATTCACAGAATCGAAAGTCAAATTCGGCGGAATGGTAAGGTTCACTCGAATCGGTAAACTCTCTTGTTGTATATGATGAGACATTTCTATATATGTTTATTCACCGCCCAACGTTGTGCCCCGGACTAGTTACATGCATGTCATATACTAATTTCTCCATTCTTCAGGACTTGCTGTCGAATAAATGCTCCATACACATATGAATGAGTAGATCAGGATCAATCAATGCATGCATCTCCCATATCATATAAAGAAAATATACCGTATAACCTCGGGAGCATTACGATCCTCACGAGAACCTTCATAGCATATGCTGTTCTTGATGCTGTAGAGCATATGACGATCTTGTCTTGGCCTGCCTCTGTGTATCTTTAGGATGGGCCCTCACGACCCACTACCACGATCGCGAGATTGAAGAATTAGTGTCGCAGATCTTCACCTTCCTTGTTGAAGCACCAAACCATCCACTGCTCTTGAGGACCCTTTGTGTGCTTTCAAATGCTCAAGGCTTCCACCTTTGAAAAACACCCTCCTGTCCACTATCTTGCAAACTCCCAAATGCCTTCTACTGTAATGGGGGCATTTAGGAATTTCTTCAGGATCTAACAAAAAGTACCTCACACATATTACCAGCCCTCTTGTTTGGACCTTTATCTTCCTTCCCACTTCTGTGCGGAACTATATTACGATTGAAATTTGAATTCTCTAGCTCTTTTTCAGGAGACTGACTCCTACAGAAAACTTCTTCTTTGAAATTTTTCTTTCTTTGCTCATTTCTAGTTTCTACTTTCCTGTTCTGCGGCAGGATGGCCAGTAGAAATCCCGCCCGGTTTGGAGAGAAGTGTGGTCGCTAAATACTTCTTGATGGAATCATCACGGTCCATCCTCAAATTGCCTGCCAGAAATGCCTCGGTGAGGACGGTCCAAGTGCATACTTACTGAATGGCTAAATTCTTTTTCATATTCGTACTTAGATAAGCTCCTTTCGCTTGGAGTGCAAGGCGTTCCCTTGGAATCCTTATACGTTCGGTAACATACTTTGCCTGAACTCTTGGACCAAAGAACTCCCAAGAGTCATGGGATTTGGAATCCTTGGACTTTTGAGCACTAGTTCCTGTCGGTATGCCTCGCCTATGATAGTGAGGCTTGCACATAATGCTCTACGATCGGAGGACATCTTACCTCTTAATACCCTTTACGGCACTGAACCGGAGTGGCTTTCTCGGCTCTTCCTTATCGACCCTTGGAATTCCTGCGCTCCATGTCTTCTTCTGTGTCTAATGGAGCTTAAAGACTGATCCGATCTATCTAAAAGCAGAGCCATGTCTTGCGATATTCTAAATATGAAACCACGTAGGAGAAGCTCGATAGGTACATTACTTCCCGAAGGTTCGAAGGCGTAACCACTTGTTCCTTGGTTTAACACTCTCAGTAACCAGGACGATCCATCTATACAAAACACAAAGACATCCACATCAGGCCCACATCTTACTAAACACAGCTTTTCTATCATATATAAGCTATTCCAGAGCCACTTAAACCTAGGCTTTTCCAAAAACGCCTAAACCTAGGCTCTGATACCACTAAAGCTGGCCTTGACTCGGCATAGGATGTCACTAAGCTGTGGCATGGCTTCGACCTAGGATGTCAAGTGAGGTCCTTTTTTATAACCTTTACACTTGTATTCATATAATGTTAAACAATTAACTTGTATTACGATGCAGTGCATTGAGATTACAAAATATAAATACAAGCTCGAATATGGAAATGTTCAACATCTACGATGTTACATTGGTTACAAGAATTTCATATACAAAATAGACCTAAAGGTCTTCCGGTGAGCACTATTCTTTGTGTGGCCTTTGATTGCTGATGTGGATTAATGGGTCCTCTGGTTTCCTCTTACGTACTACATGGATTGAACACGGGTGCTAAACACTACGCTTAGTGAGATATGACTTCTATTAAGAGTCCACCACGGCACATACAAATGCGCCATGACACATATATATTCTGGATTCTTATCATTTAAATATATATATCTTTTCATAACCAATGTCATTTCTTATCATCTTCATATACTTTTCATGTCATCATGTACTTTACTTATTGTTCTTTATGGCTGTATACTATCATCACATAGCAGTACTATGCTTCTCATATTCTCTTCATATATTCTCTACATTTCCTTTGCATATACTTGTCATTTCTTTTATGTTTCATGTCTGCATAAACCTTAGAAGCGGATACAGAAAACCATGAGGGCTGAAGGTCTTACATTATCATTGTGTGAGACATTGTACTATGCCGTGGCCATGATGCGAAGAGTATCATCCTTTGTATGAGCGGTGACCATCGCAGTGCCGGTAATATGATACGAAATTATCATCACTTTGTATTAAACGGTGACCATTCTCAGTGCCGATATGATGCGAAGGTATAAATCGTATGGCGGTGACCGTTCATGAGTGCCGATAATATGATGCAGAAGGTATCATCTTGTATGAGAACGGTGACCATCCATGAGTCCCGGGTATTTGTGGTTACCCTTTCGGGGCCACGATCAAAAGCGGGATCTATGTCATCGACAACGTGGTCGGAATATACGTATACTTATCTTTGCAACCTTGTTTTTCCACAATAGGCATGCCGTCTATCCCTCTGCCAGGTTCTAAACGAGGCCAGTCAAGATGTATTTTCTGTTTAGTATATATCTCTTATTCTAGAATAATTATTGTTATTGGTAATCATATGTGATATATATATATATATACTCTACCTATATATGCTCTGCTGCTACTCTGCTATATATATATATATATATATATATATATATATATATATATATATATACAATCATTATTCATATCTTTGCATTTTTCATATCTCATTATATGCATAAATAACTATGCTTTATACATGTATGCTTACGAACCTATTCATGAATTTATAATAGGCATTCATCTGATGAATAACTATGATGCTTGTAGTGCCTACTGTTTTCGTGTTTTCTAGAACTAATATAATTTCCCAACCTTATAAAGATTTCTTTTCTGGATTCTTGACTTAATGGGGCTTTCATAGGGTCAGAACACCCAGTCGGAGTTGAAGCGAAGGAGTTATGACGCCCGAGAGTTGGGGTGTCGTGATCGATGTAACGAGGCGACACAGAGGCGGCAATTTGTTTTGTCGGATGAACTCCTTTCTAACACCTCGATCCTGACATCTACCATCTCCTCCAGGCATATGAATGTATTCTTGACTCAATGGGCTTTCCATAGAGTCGAGAACACTCAAATCGGAACAGCGAAGGAGTTATGACCTTAGTTGGAGGTCATGCCTTGATCAACCTTGACGGGCGGCCCGAGCCTTTGTTGTGATCTTGTTTGGCGAGCCTTGTTTGACGAAACCTTTATTTGATAGTCTTTGTTTGGCGACATTTGTGAACCTTGTTTGGCCAGTCTTGTTGTAATCTTGTTTGTGAGCCTTTGTTTGCGAATTGTTTAATGGCTCTTGTTGGCCAATCTTGTTTAATGACGTTGTTTGTAATCTTGTTTAATGACCTTGTTGGCAATCTTGTTGATGAACCTTGTTTGGCCCAATCTTGTTTGTAGTCTTGTTGTGGCCTTGTTGCGACTACTTTTGGCCAAAACCTTTGTTTGGCGACCCAATTTGACTGACCTACGTTTGTGACCCCTCACCCGTTTGTTTGTTCAGGGTAAAAGACCATAACTTGGTCTGAGAGTCGAATTGAGAAATTCAAAATCCTAACATCAAGCTCATTGATGTGGCTACAATTTCTGAAGGACTTACTACCAAATTATCCTTATTTAGACCCAAACCAGAACCACAAGATCTGGATCATATGAGTCGGCAGTAGGGAATTTTCTTGGGTTGACTTACAAATGAACCTTCTGACTTATATTTGGAGCTAACAAGAATCTTCTTAACAACCACAAGAAAGGAGTTTAGGAGTTCCAAACCTAAACCATACACAGAATGAGGTTAAAACATGTATATCTTTGTCTAGACCAAAACTAGACTTCCATACGACCCAGACATGTGTATTCATACAAATATTCTAGAGTTCAACCTTTTGGTTACATACACGTATTCCTTGGTTCCATACCCATACCTGAAATTCCATGCTGCAATACTCAAATTTAGTAATTCCGCCCTCCCTGGATTTCCACTACAACCCAAAAGCGTATCCATACTCAAATTTAGTAGTTCCAGCTGACAGACATGTATCAGATCACACTTGTGATCTTACTTCTTCTTCTTATTTCTTATACTTCTCAGTGTTACTTTCTCCTTTAAGACGAAATAAGATATTCTTTTGGTGTACTCATATTAATCTTATATACTTTTTATTTCATGGTCCTCAAACTCTTATAATATTTGCAAATGTTTATATTTATTTTACAATAACCTCTAATCTTCTTTATTATTTGAAATTTAACTTGTATATTCCTACTTTTTGTTTTTTATCTTTATTTTATTAAGAATAAATATACATTTCACGTTTATTATACCGAAACATTTATGACTATTTAGGGGTATAATTGGGGATCTTAGCTAGGTTTTCTATTTGTGAAAAAGAAGGACAAGACTCTTGACATGCATTGATTACAAACGGGTTAGAACGAGGGTTGCGATCCAAAATCGGTACCATTCTGGGAGTTGAGGTTGTTTGATCATTTAGGAGGCAGCAGGTCTAATCAGAGATAGACGCCGCGCGTGGTTACCATCGGTGAGAGTTGGGAGCCAGATGTCAAGACGGCGTTTAGGGCCGCATTATGGAGCACTTTGAATTCTGGTGATGCCCTTTGGATTGACGAATGCGCTCAGCCCATTCATGGATCTCATGCATAGGATATTCTAACTAAGCTAGATCGGTTTGTGCGTGGTCTTGTGGATGACATTTTGATCACACTCGGTCGAAGTGGGGCATGAGTATCGCAGGGATCGTGTTACGATTGTTGAGAGACCATCGGTATGCGCAGTTCGATGAGATGCGAGTTTTGGCTTCTTGAGGTGAGATTTTTAGGACACGTGGTGTGTCGACCATCGGGAAGTGTCGGTCGACTGGGGTCGGCGGTGATGAGTTGGGAGAGACCAAAGTTGGTGCCAGAGATACGTGGTTTCTTGGGATTGTTTGGGGTAATACGGGAGATTCGTGAGGATTTCTCGAGTGCGCTATGACTAGGTTGACCGGAAGGAGAGTCGAGTTTAGGTGCGGATGGCCGTCACGAGAGGCATTCGAGAGTTGAAAGAATAGTGCCGGCTCCGTCTTGATAGTCGGGATAGGGGGCGAATTTCTGGTGTATTGTGATGCCTCGGCGGGATTGGGATGTGTTTTGAGGCGGTCGGAAGGATGGTAGCTTATGGTTCTCGTCGGTTGAAGAGATCACGAAGCTGATTACCCACACTGATATGGAGTTAGTGTGGTAGTCTTCGCCTTGAAGATTTCGCCCTTGCTATACGATTGAGGAGTTGAGGTGTACTCATACCATAAAAGTCGAAATTATATTTTCGCCTTGTGGGACCTGTGAGGCACGTAGATGGATGAAATTCCTAGAGGATTATGACTTCACTTTGCATTACCATCTTGGTAAGGCAAATTTAGTGGCTAATGCACTCAGTCGAAAGTCACGAGGAGCGTTAGCTAGTATAGCTTCTCGGGAGTAGCGGATGCTCGAGACTGTGGGACAGTTTAGGCTTCTGATTACCTTGAGAGCAAACTAATTTACCTTGGGGAGTTTAGTGCTTCTGAGTCTCTGGCGAGTGATTGAGTCTAGTGGCGGGCCCAGCGAGAGATAGTATCCATCGGGAGGGTGAATATAGTGAATTACGGGTGACAAAGGGAGCTGGACCGTTCACGCGAGATGGTAGTCTTCGATGGTGGGTGGTGGTTCCCGGTCGGCCAGGTGTTGAAAGGAGATTCTCGAGAGTTTATTTCGCTCTCGATTCTTTATTGCATCGGTGTACGAAGATGTACCAGGATCTTCGTCGTTAGTATTACTGGAGCGGGATGAAGAGACACGTAGGAGACTTTGTGCGACGATGTCTCACGTGTCGGCGAGGTTAAGAGCGAGCACGAAGCGATGGGGCTGCCCGACCGTGGAGGTGGCGAGTGGAAGTGGGGGCGCGTCATGATGGACTGTGTGACTTGCGAGTTTCATGGCCGAGGCATGGCCAGCGGTATGGGTGATAGTGGATCGGCTCGCGAAGTCGACCGCGTTTTCTGGCGGGTGCGGGATGACCTTACGCCTTGGAGATGGCAGGTTGTACGTTCGAGAGATAGTCAGGCTACATGGGTACCGTTAACCATAGTGTCGGATAGGGCAGAAGTTTACAACGCACTTTGGAAGAGTTCAATTTGTAAGACCTGCGGTGACGATGAAGTCTCTGACTTTCCACCCTCGAGACCAGGTCAGGTGTTCGGTCTGAAGGAATTTATCACGGTGATAGAGGACATCTTATGAGCATCTGGATCATAAGGGCAGGCTGGGAGGAGCATTTGCCCTTAGTGGGTCGCACACAACAAACGGCTATCGGGCGAGTATCTGAGATGGTGGGTATGAGGCGTGTATGGGAGGCCGTGGGTCAAGATTATGTTGGATAGAGGTGGGAGGAGCTTTATCGCTGGTCACGATGCGATTAGAGACACCTCGGGAAGGTGAAGCGATCACGGCCGGCGTCTTCTCCGCGGCCCGAGCTGCGGAAGAGCTATGCGTGTGCGGCGTCGACCCTTAGAGTTCGAGGTTGGGGATCCGCGTCTTCTTGAAGGTGATGCTAAGAGAGGTGTCGGTGGCGAGCGGAAGCTATTCGCCGGGGTTCATTGGACTTGCCGAGATACTGAAGGATAGAGCATTAGCGATACCGGTTAGCGTTACCGCCCGGCATGTCGGTGTCCATGGGTATTTCAACGTCTCCGTGCTCGGTATACTCCAGATCCGGCTCATGTTGTGGATTGGGGGCGATAGAGATTGACCGCGGATGAGACACATTTGAGGAGGGACCAATATGCATTTTGAGACAGCGTGATCGGGTTTTGCGACAAACTGAGGCGAGTGAGGCTAGTGAGTGCTATGGCGACGCGTAGGGTGGAGGAGTCAACGTGGGGCGGGACCACAGTCACGTGCCACCTATCTCTTCTTGTTTAGGGATGAAGGTACGTGGTTTAGTCATTTAAAAATTTGAATGACTGTTCACATGCATGGTAGAGTGCTGCGATTCATGCATGTGGTGGTGTAATTGTCTGAATGTCGGGAATGAAATTTGCACAAGGAGGAGAATGTAAGACTCGAAATTCCAATTTACGGAAAATAAATCTGTTTTGGTTCTGAAATATTAATTTAGGTTAAAAAAATCGAAATTTATTCTCTAAATCTCGGATAATGAAATAGATTTCACCGTTGGAATGGAGTGAAGTCTAGCTAGCATTAAAATTTGGTAAATTCCAAGACGATCGAGGGATTGGCAGTTTGAGGCATCAGTTGGTCTTGATGGCTTAATTTTGATCAGTGAAGTCAATATAACAAGTATTAAATGTCTGCGTAAGTGGCATGAGTAGAAAATGATGAAAAATGGACCCGGTCGAGATAGTCTTGAATGTCAAAACTGGGAAAAGAGGACATAACGGGTATTAATGGAATTGTTTAAGTGGGAAAAAGACAAAATGGTGTTGTCTCCCCTGATTCAAAAATGCGAAAAAACGTGAATTAGGGAGAAAGGTCCGGTAGCCAAAAATGGTGGGTTAGTGAGAGAGAGTCTTCCCTTCTCTCTATGCATCTGTAGCGATCTAGCAGTGTGGGTCTTCGGGACAGAAGGAAGAACACTCTACTTGCGGAGAGGGTTTGCGTGGGTGCGGTTTAGGGAGTTTCCTCAAACTCCAAGAGGTAGGGGTTTCTCTCTACTTGAGTTTTATTCTTTGTTTAAGAGCTATGTTAATGTTTGAGTTGAATGAAGGTCGTGAGGGGTTTGATCGGTTCCAAATCTTGGAGCTAGAGGTGTTGGATTTTGAAACCTATGTGGGCCCGGTCCGTATTTGTCAGGGCTGTTGGAGTGCTATGGTGAAATGTGTCTTATGAATGTATGCTTTGATGTGTATGAAGAAATTGGGAATCGGCGGTAGAAATATGGAGTTCTAAAAGTGAAGGCAGAAAATTTGTGTTTTTAATAGGAACGATAGCAGGGTTTCTTGTTCACAGCTTGATGATCACAAATAATTTTGTGAAAATATGTGTTTAGTCGAGTGATTCGAGTGGAATTGCTAGTGTTTGATAAGTGTACTAGTGAGCCATTTGGTGTATGAAAATGTGAAATTACATAACATGATTGTGTGATTTACATTATGTGAATATCGGTGATATATTTGCATGTGTTATATGAGTTATTGAAATGGCATCTGATACATTTCATATGCACTAGGGCACCACTAGAGATAGGAGTGAGTGCATGAGGTAATTACAGAGAGAATGGTTTGGAGGGTTATTAAAAATAATAATGATCGGAGGGTAGTCCATACTAAAAATATCAATGCGTCGGAGGCAGCGTTGATATACGTCGGAAGGTAGTCGCATATAAAATATCAATCGTCAGGTCGACCCGATTGATATACATCGGAGGGTAGTCCACTAAATATAACATCGAGAGACGGTCCGCTGCAGATCGGAGGGTGAGACCACGAAATATAAACAAACCTTTGTTTGAAATTAGTTTTTCTCATACATGGCTTGAGCGGGTGTGAGAGTCGAGGAGGACTCGGGATATGAGATGATGGAGTTAGACGTTCAAGTAGGATCATGCATTTTGCTTGAATGTGTGTTTAGTTTGGAGCATTGCATATGCACTTAGGTGGAGAGTAGCCCAGCAGGGGTGATTCCACTCTGCGAGCATTAGCTCACCAATCGAGGAACATATTTTTCGGTCTGGGGCGCACGAGGAACGGCTCGACATGGGGCCGCATAGAAGAAAGTCGGATTTGTGGCTTTGGTCTTGTGATGTATACATGTTAAATTTTAAATTTTTAATATATGTTGTATAAAGAAATTGATTAACTATTTTGAAACTATTGGATATAGTTGATGTATTATGATAGTATTGTTATTGGAGCCCAGTGGTAGTTTTTGCTCGTGTATTTGGATTTTGATATTGGAATGGGTGATGTATACGGGTAGAGCTGCCAGGTACAAGGAGACTCCTGCAGATTTCGTGGTGTCGGGTAGGTTGCAGCATCCCACCCCAGATATTAGTGAGTTGACGAGTAGTCGACGGACATCGGTTGGGGCGTCACCTTATAAATCTGAGGCCGCTCATCGGTGAAAGGTACCTGACACATTAAAGCCCTCCCAGCGGAGTCTATCTTTTTCTCGAGAAAGCGACTTGGCGTCGGGTGGCTACAGGCGAAGCCCAGATTGGCCTTTCTTTTTCTTGTCTTTGAAGAGGTCTGATTCGGAGATTGCAAGTCGGTAAGCCTGCCAGGAACCAGCGAGACCCGGCTGATCTATCTCGGCCAATGACCCTATCACGCTTGGCGTTAGGTTGAAAAAAAGACATCATGATTTAAGATGCAGTAGAGATAGCAGGTTCCTTTACAAATAAAAATTGTCATTTCGGTTCGCGATGGTATCGACGAACCTGTGGCGGGAGCAACTCGATCCCATCAGGATCTTGCGGGACTACGAGGCAATCTGAACGGTCGACCTCGGTAGCGTTAGAAACTATGCGGAGGCCCGAGGCGGACGAGGTGGAGGCACTCAGCCTGCCTCGCGATCAACGTCCCGATAGAAGAGTTAGAACAACTAACCAGACATATGCAACGACCACGGGAGGCGCGACAGACTCAAGAAGGCTATAACATTCCCCCTGTGAAGAATGACACAATCCCGGCACTTCGAAGGCGAGCGAAGCGATCCAGCCATGCAGGGGCACGGACCACATCTAGCCCATGGGAGGAGGCGGCAGAGGCGCACCAGGGGCATGTCGAGGAAAGGAGAACTACGCCACCCCTGTGAGGGACGGGAAGCGTCGTAGGAGGCTTGAGAGATTGAGAGCCTCAGCAAGGCTCGTAGGTGTGAAGGAAGTTGTAAGAGGGACGGCCTGACACCATAGACACCTTAGTGTGATTTGAATCAGTTCTGGCCAGGGGTGCTCCTTCTACCTTGAACCTGTAAATTGATGCCACGAGTGGAAGGCGTTGATGGTGTCGAATCCGTCTCGACCACCTGATAAAAACCAAATGGGTACGCATGGGTATCGGGACCCTATTACCGATGCGAGCTTTAGCTACGTTAAAGGCCCGACTTTGGCTGGTTTAGCAGACTTCACTTCGCGATCTCCTCGAGAGCTATCCATTGCGTTCGTCTCCTTCATCAGACCGGAATGTATAGAAGCTAGAGTTACCATCCCATTGATCGTCAGCGGGGCTCGCGGGGAGAGCACGAAGTCGTCTGCGAGAGGTTGGCAGAGTCTCAGGAAGACACTTTCATATGAAAAATTGCGAGATCTTTGCATTCATTCTTTGGGTTAGGAGTCACGAGTTGAAAATTAATGTTTTCCATCTCGAAAAACCCTCAGGCATGGCTGAGGTGCTCGCTAAACGAGTATGTCCGATCACGAAGAAGCCTCATCCCGAAGGAAGCTCCTCGGCCCACAAGAAAGGCGGGACGACAGCGACGAGACGGAGCTGAAAGAGACGAGCGGCCCAGAGGGTCTCTAGAAAGATGCGACGGTCCCTGAAGGCGGCTTCGAGGGTGCTTTGGAGCCCACATCGACTCGAGAAGCGATCATGTTATTCACCTCGAGTTCACCTTAACTGACCTCGGTATGTCGCGGAGTCTTGCGCGAAGTACGAAGCAGTTCACAGGGTGTGACTCAGTGAAGTCGGACCGCGCCAGGGAGACGATACCGGTGTGCGAGTTCCATAGGGATTACGAGCCTTATACGGATGATTGCATACGGCTCGGAAGGAAATAGAATACTTAATGCGGCGTGGGTATCTCAGGCGCTTCACTAGCGCAGAAAATCGGCCTTGAATCAAGCTCGGAGACCAGGCCCGGGCTCGGCAGCCCACAGCCACCACCTCGGCGGACCTTTCGGTCTTAGACCTCGGGGAAATCCATGTGATCTCGGGAGGGTTGCGGGGAGGGAGGAGGGTCCGGCTTCGGCCGGGAAGGCCATCTGCATAGCATCGGTCGGGAGAGATGGCGGAGGTGAGCGGTGTCAGTGTCTCTCGGCTAAACACGTCCGTAACATTCTCGACTGAATGCGGAGAATCAAACACACCCATGGCGGCCCGCAGTATCTGACGGTTGTGACAAAACAATCCATCGGGTTCCTGAATAGCGGGGAGTTCAACCGACATCATTTTCGCCTCGGCCTTTGATAAGATGGGCATAGGAAGGGAGAAACTGGAACCCGTTAGCACCCACTTGCGAGGTTTCTCTGGAGAAAAAGTGCTACCCTTGGGCTCGATACAGTTAGTGCTCACCTTGGGAGACCCTCCATGCCAGGCAACAGCGACAGCAAGATTCCTCGTTGTGGACGCCCTATCCGCCTATAACATGTTGTTAGGCAGACCCTCTTTCAATGCAATAAAGGCCATTCCCTCCGCTTACCACATGATGATTAAATTTCCTACCATAGGCGGAGTAGGAATGGTTCGAAGGCAGCGTGTGGCAGAATGCTATTCGGCATCCATGAAGCAAAGGCGGTCGATAACACGCATATACACAGACGAGCTCGACATGTGCGGCGAGGTGCACACCCAACTTTGAGCCCTCGGAAGAAGTGGAATCCATAGTTGGACAACGACCACGAACACCACGCGCCACATCGGCTCCCCAAGCTTACGAAGGACCTCGAAACTCCCTGCCCGATTTCTTGAGACGAAGCGAAGCGTCTTGGCGTGGGAAACGAGCGGAACATGGGAGGAATTGACCCCACAGTGATCACACATAGGCTGAGCGTCGGCCCGGAGTCGCTACAAGCCGGAGTTAAGCGAGGAGGAGCTTTGCGCGTAGAAAGCGAAAAGCCATCCCAGCGAGGAGGTCGGAAAACTCCTCCGAGGGCGGAGGGAGCGATCAAAGGGTGGAGTACGAGTGGCTGCGATATGCGTGCTAGTTAAAAGCTGACGACAGAGTGGCGACTCTGCGTGTCGGCCACCAGCGAGCATGCCTAAAAGGCGGTTTTCCCTTTCTTAGCGGATTGACCTGTCGTAGATGCCACAGCCGTACCATAGACTCCTTGGTTTTATGGATGCCTTCTTGGCCCCTAACCGGTCGACTATGGACCGGTTGACGAGAAAAACCTCCGTTCATCACGGGCGGGGAACCTATTGTTGCTCGTGTGATGCCCTTTGGGCGGCTAAAAATGCGAGAGCTACATTAGAGGTTGGGTGAGCAGGATGTTACAGAAGAAGATAAGGCGACCATGGAGGTGGACATAGATGACATCTTGGTAAATCCACGTATGAAAGCTCACATAGCTCATTTGTCTGAGGCGTTCGGATCCCAGAGAGTCTGACGAAGCTAAATCCCGGCCCGAATGTGCCCGGGTATTAAGCGAGGAAAAATTCCTAGGTTTTATAAGTCGATGATCGAGGCCAGAGGCAAAATCGGTTCAAAATAAAGTTTGTGCTCGACATGCCATCTCATCAAGCATAAAGAAGTCAAGCGTTTGACGGAAGGATTCTTTGCCTGGCTGGAGTTCGTGTCGGGGCTAGTGATAAAATGTTGGCCTTTCTTTAAGTTTTAAAGAAGGCCTTTGATGGGACACGAATGCGAAAGGCTGTTCGACATTGAGGCGTACACAGGCTCCCCCGGTTCTAGTAAGTCCCATTTGAAGGACCTCCTTACTCACATCCCATAGATTTGTTTCGAGACTTCTCGACCCGGTATTTGTCCTCGTCGGGGGACCAAAGACCCAGTCTGACACCCGGTTTACTGTTGTGCAGAGCTCTGAGGAGGCGGAGGAGAGGTATCGGGATGGAGAAATTAATCCCCAGCCACAGCATGACTCGAGAAGCTCATGCATTTCCAAGCTCACACCATTGAGTTCCAACGAGAATATCCAATGAAGCGAGGGTACTACCTGAGCCGAGAGACCTCGGGAAGGAGATTTGATGAAATTAGGCCATAGAGGCGGCGAGTTAGACATCAGATATAAGTCGGCGCAATAAAAGGGCGGGTCTGCGAGACCGTCATAGATTCACCCGGTGGTACTGTTCGAGGCAGCAGGCCGACCTCCCATTCTAGAAACCTGCGTAGATGGGCCTTAAACGCCTGAGGAAGTGGGCGAGATTCAATCACAGGCCTCCCGGAAGGAATAGACATTGGTACACACTCGGTCGGATTCCCGAGCCTCCCGACGACGAGTGAGTATGAGCGTCATAGCGGGCCTCAACCTCGTCCATTCATTGGAAATTGACCGGCTAAGTGCGGCGACTCATTGGTAGTAAGACAAATAGAAGATACCTACGAGGCGAAAGTGGAAGAATGATCACATGCCTCGAGATGCGAGGACTTATTGAAAAGTTCGTGATGGTCGAGTCGGACATATCCACTACGTTAGGAACTCAGGTAGATGCCTTAGCAAAACTAATTGTGACCTCATAGGAATACCTCAGACGAGGGTCGACGCTTATCGAATACCTTGCGGGAGCCTTCTATAGATCTACGTGACATGAAGTTGCCTGGGTCGAAGTCAGAACGAGTTAAGATGGAGCCCCGTACGGGATTTTATAATAGACGGATGATGCAGGCTTGACCGAAAACAGCAAAATTAGGACGAGGTGCGCTGATTCACTAATCACGGGGAAGCCTTTATAAGCGAGGTTTCTTCACACCCATCCTTAAGTGCATTGCGGGAAAAGACACTGAATATGTGCTAAAGGAAGTACACGAAGGCATATGCGAAAATCATATCGGAGCTCGGGCATTAGTAGGGAAGGTCTTGAGCGAGGATACTGCCGGCCTGATACTTTCGGTAGCGGCCAGGCCTAGTCGGAAGATGCAAGATTTGCCGGGAGCATGCAGATTTCTCGCCTCTCATGCGAGACCCACGACATCAATCCACGAAGCCATTGGCGTTTTTCATGAGTGGGGTTTGGACATTGCGGGACCTCGCCGTGGGAAGGGCGATGCAGGATTCATCATTGTTGTAGATTAGCTAAGTGAAATTTGGTAGAACCTTTGGCCTGATCACGGAACAAAGATCACCTTGATTTTGTGTAGCGAGCCATATGCGGGTTTGGCATCCCCGAGAGCCACGGTATCGAAAACGATGGAAAGCAATTTGACAAGCATGAGTTTAGGGATTTTTGTGAGACTCGGAATTAAAATTGTGTCGTCCCAGCCCACACCCAGTCTAATGGTCGGGCGAGAAGTCACCCATCGGGACCACTTAAAGCGACATTGAAGACCCAGCTTGGAAGATCTTAAAGCGAATGGGTGAATAATGCCTCCCAGAGGTGTTATGGGCCTCTGGGGGCCCCTGCAGTGTGTGACCCGAAACCGTTTGCGACCTACGGCACGAGACGGTATTTTGTCGAGATAGGGTTAAAATCCCGAGGATCGGGCGCGAATGTGGAGCCTGATAGCCCGGGGCTCAGCTAAATTTGGACCTCTGGATGAAAAACGAGAAGCCCAGTCTAAAGTGTGTGAGAAGACGACCAAGGGAAGGCGGCAGGGTACTACAGCCAAAAGTCAAACCCGGGAGCTACATCTTAGGGTGATCTAGTCTTAAAAACTACGCTTGACAAAGGAAGAATCTAGCACACGGAGAAAACTAGGCCCCGGCTTGGGAATGCTACGTCATATCTCGAGTGATCGGACCGGGCAACTTCTGAGCTCGGACGGAGGAGGGAAAAATTCAACATCATGCATGGAATGCGGAGCATCTTAAGTGTTTTTATCAGTAGACCTCGGTTTGTAATCTCAAATAAAGCATTATCCATCTTCGGATGTGAATTGTGACGTTGTTGGTGGTTTAGTTAAACATTACCGAGCAACACGGTCATAGAATGCGCGAGAAAAATTAAATACACGGAATGTGAACTACGCGAAGTCAAAGGAAAAGTCTCTTTTTATTCCGGTCAAAAATTACATTCAATTACGATCAGTAGTGTCATCGATTACATATGGAAGTACACGGTACAAATGCGATTCCTGAAAAAAAAAAAAAGCCTCGAGAGAAGAGGGAAGGGACGAGATGGATAAAGGAGAAAGAAAGGAAGAGAGGTGAAAGAGGGAAGAAAAGGATGAAAGAGTTTGTGCGGAAGGAAAGAAAAAGGAGAATGAGATGTGGAGAGAAGAAGAAGGAAGGAAAGAGAGATGAAAGAGAAGAGAAGGAGAAGAAAGGAGAGGAAGAGAAGAAAGAATAGAAAATAAGCAGCCTGTGAGAAGTGCACCACCCTCTCCGGACGCATTCCTTAGCGCGAAGCTAGGGAATAACATAACTCCCATAAAGGGGAGACAACTAGGGAAAAACACAACTCCCACAAGCAGAGGTCCAACAAAGCTGAACCAGGATCTTCAGGCGAACCCCCTGTAAAGACGATCAAGCCTCGAAACTTCATCCCGCGCAGATTTGATCCACACCCGAAGCGAATCTGAGAGTATGGGTTACATAGCAGCGAGCGCCATTTTATAAGAAGGCTAAAGCACGAGCTTCGCGAAGTCGTTTCCAATTCTCCATGAACCCGGCGTAAAGACATTCGCATCTTCGAGAGATTAGAAGTCGAAAGGCCTCGGCGCCGAACTTGGCGACTCAGTTTGCGAGTTCGGCTACTGCATATGCCATGCGACCCTGGGAGTCGATTCAGCTCGGGCTTTTCATCCCCTAGCGGCCTCGGCCCGGACCATTTCGGTTGGTAGCTTCATTACTGCGCCTGAGCCATACGACTAGAGTCAGATCGGCTCATTTATATACGCCCACTCGGTCTCGGCGCCGAGCCAGTGGCTCACTTTGACAGAGCTCATTCTCTGCCACGTACCATGCGGCTTAGGGTGAGATCATTTCGAGCTTCTCGCCCCACCACTGACCCACGGCCTTGGAGGAGAAGAAAGAAAGGAAAAAAGGATGTCATCGATTACATCTGGGAAGTACACCCAGTCTGACAATTCCCTGAAAAAAAAAAAAAAAGCCTCGAGAAAGAGGAAGGAAAGCGAGATGGATAAAGGAGAAAGAAAGTAAATAGGTGGAAAGGGAGAAAGAAGAAAAAAGATGGAAAGAGTTTGTCACGGAAGAAAGGGAAAGAAAAAAGGGAGGAATGAGATGCCCAGTGAAAAAGAAGAAGGAAGGAAGAGAGAATGAAGAAGAAGAAGGAGAAGAAAGGAGGAAGAGAAGAAGAATGAAAATGAGAAAGCTGGCGCGAAGTGCACCGCCCTCTCCGGACGCATTCCCTAGTGTGAAGCTAGGGAATAACATAACTCCCATAAAGGGGAGACAACTGAGAAAAACACCACAACTCCCACGACGGAGGTCGAGCCAAAGGTGAACCCGGGATCTTCAGGCGAACCGTAGACGTCGAACCTCGAAACTTCATCCCACGTAGATTTGATCCACACACCAAGAAGAGCGGAATCTCCAAAGTATGGGTTACATAGTAACAGAACCGTCGTTTATAAGAAGGCTAAAGCACACAGAAACTCGCGAAATCGTTTCCAATTCTCCATGAACCAGCATTAAAGACATTCGCATCTTCCCGAGAGATTAGAAGTCGAAGGCCTCGGCGCCGGGCAGCGGCTGGAGTTTGGCGAGTTCCCGAACACTGCGCACGAGCCATCGCGACCCTAAGTCGAGTTCATTTCGGGCTTTTCCAGCAGCGGCCTCGACCCGGGCCAATGAGGCGGTTGCAGAGCTCGGTACTACGCACGGGCACGTGCGGCTGGGAGTCGGTCCATTTCGAGAGTACTCTCGCCCGCTCGGTCTCGGCGCCGGAGCCCAGTGGCTCACTTTGTGAGCTTGGCTACTGCAGAGACCATGCGGCAGGTGGGAATCATTTCATTTATATCATCGCTCGGCCTCGGTAGCCGGAGCGACTCACTTTGGCGAGTTCGACTACTGCGTAGGCCATGCGACTGGGAGTCGAGATCGGCTATTTATGCTCGCCAGAGGCCTCGGTAGCCCGGGTGATAGCTCGAGTTTGAAGCTCAATCATTTAGCTGAGACATTCGGCCTGAGCCTTAGCGCGGCCCGGTGGCTCATTTTGATGGGCTCGACCATTCGGCTCGAACATGTCGCCCACGAGGCCTCGGCACACCGGAGCCCGGTAGCTCGGCCCCAGCGAGCTCGATTACTGCACTGAGCCGTACGGCTAGGCGGTTCGGCTCAGGCCATTCGGCCTGAGCCACCAACTCGCTCAGTTAGAAGGCTCGACCCTGACTCGGGACGTGTTGCTCGGGGTAAGATCATTCGGTATTGGCCCACTCGGCCCTCGGTAGGGCCTAGCGACAGTTTGACGAGCTCGACCACTCTGCCGCGGGCCCGTCGCGACTGGGGTCGGTCTTTCGGTATATCGCCCTACTGACCCACGTGCCGAGCCTAGTGGCCTTTGGCCGAGTTCGACTACTGCTGCACGAATTCGTGCGACTGGGAGTCGGATCGGCTCGGTATGTCCTTTATCGACCTCGGCGCGGAGCCCACGATAACTCACTTTTACGGATTCAGGCTACTCTGCGTAGGCCGTCTGACTGAGGTCGGATCATTTCATTGCTCTCATGCACTCGGCCTCGGCGCTCAGACCCGATGGCTCACTTTGGCGAGTTCAACTACTCACGCACGAGCCATCGCGACCTAGGAATGGTCATTTCGAAGCCATATCAGCCCGCTCGGCCTCGGTAGCCGGGCCCGATGCTTCGCTTTGGCGAGTTCGGCTACTCTGCGGGGCCATGCGGCCCACCAGAGGTCGGTCGACCGGTACATATGGCCCGCTCGGCCTCGGCGCGGAGCTGATAGCTCGCTTTGGCGAGTTGACTACTTTGCACGGGCCGTCTGGCCTAGGTCGGATCATTTCGGTATATCGCAGCGCAGCCCTGGCGCCGAAGACCCCGGTGCTTCGGCTGGCGAGTTCGACTACTCTGCACGAGGCCCGTCTTGACCTAGGGTGAATCAACTCATTTATATCGCTCGCTCGGCCTCAAGCTCGGACCAGGTAGCTCACTTTGACGGGGGATTCGACTACTCTGCCTGATCATGAAACTGGGAGTCGGATCGACTCGGTATATCGCCCGGCTCGACCTCGGTCACCGAACCCGACTCACTTTATTGAGTTCCGACTACTCTGCCTGACCATGCAACCCTAGGGTGGTCGGCTCGGGCTATGTCGCCCGCTCGGCCTCGCGCTTGGAGCCCGGCCCATTTCTGGCCAGACGAGCTCGACCCGTTCACACACATAGGCCGGTCATTACAAGGTGGATTCGACTCGGGCCATTCGACCTGAGCCCACCCGGCTTAGTTGAAGGCACCGACCGCAACTCGGGGCGGTGTTACTCGGGTCGGTCGGTACCAGCTATTGATACGCTCAGTACTCGGCTCCGGTAAAGTGGCTTCGGTTGGCAGGCTTAACCACTGCGAGCCATGCGACTGAGGCGGTTATTTCGGTAGTTTAGCCCGCGAGCCCACCGGCTCGATTGAAGGCTCGACCACCCGACTCGGGGCGGTGTTCTTGAGAAGTCGGTTCAACTTCGGACCGATTAAAGCCGCAGGCTCGGCGCTCCCAAACTGGCTTCCGGTTGAAGTGCTGTTGCTACTTGTAACCAGTTGCCCGGTCGGACGTTTAACTCAGGCTATGCAAACCAAGAAATTAATTCGATTCATGCAGAACAACGCGAAATGCACAAGTAGAGACACAAGTGGTAAAAAATGAATATTTATTAAAGGAAGGCTACATATGTCTTGGGTCCCAGGCCCCTCGAAAAAAAAAAAAAAAAGGAAAAGTATAAAAGTCAGGCATCGAGGCGAGGCGAAGAGACGTGCACGGAGATCGGGCATCAAAGGAGGACGAGACGGTGAAGAAGAGGAGTGGGCTTGGCGGGGGTGCAGGTGTTGAGTAGTCAGGATATAGGGACTCCTCGGCCTCCTCGTCACTAGGTATGTCAAAAATTGAAATCGGGCTGGATAGATGTGTGACTTTTCTTTGAAAGGCGACCCTGAAGCCAGTGAGTACATGCCTCATCCCTCGACTTTCCTATAATTTCGATCCGTGAGCAGCAGAGTCACTTGTTGATGAAGATCCCACGCGATCCGTGACATTCCTCGATCGGGGGTTCCGTGAGCCTATGACCTCGGAAGCCTCCACGGCCCGAGCTCAAATCTAGCAGCCCATCTTATCACGTAGATCTCATTGGCCGCCGCACATTAGCTCTTCTTTAGACCATGACTCGCCGGACGAGCTCATCCTAACCGTCTGAAGCTCATCTCCCGGGTGGGTGCAGCCATCTGGCATCACAGTAGGTCGATGCGCGCATTTCGCGACCCCTGCATCCGGACACTCCCACGAAGCTCGCCTTTGGCCATCCTCAAGCTGTTTCTGGCCTCATCCTCTCTACCCTCGGCCCGAGCACGTGCTGACGTGGTATGCTTCAAATCAGACTGGAGCTTCACTGCCTCCTCAGTCATGCGTCGCACTCGATCCCGTAACTCAGCCCGATCAGAAATAAGGGAAGCCACCCTCGCTTTGTAAACTCGGGTAGCTTTGGCATGGCCTTCATTTAGTTTGGCCTTCTTGGCCATACTCTTCAAATGGGTAGCCACCTGCCACATCCAGCGCCAAGTCGATTATCGACCACATAATCAACTTCCGGTGGGATTGAAATCGAGACCGCGATAAGATTCGGGGGAACTTACGGTGATCCACGGAGGGATAGAGCCAAGCACCGTCGGCGGCGTGGCCTTCGACTTCTTGGTCGAAATCCTTAAAATGGGCCAGGCTGCGCCCGGTACGCCGGTCGACATTGAGAAGTAAAGTCGCCATCTCTCCACGGTCTGAATCGCTACTCTTCAACTCCTCCGCCCTCGAAGAAGGTGGCCTAACACTGCGCAGGCGGGTTCCAGACAGTGATGGGCATGACCTCAACGGTTGCTCAACGACCCTTCCTCGAGGAACCTTTCGCCTTGTAGGCGGATAACTTGAGTTACGGACTCAAAACTTTAGGATCCTTAGCCGGAGAAGAGGAAGATGCCCCCAATTTCAGAACCTTGACGGCCGGCCGGTCTTTCACGGCGAAGTCGAGGCTTTCCAGTTTCACGCTCTGGGCTTTCGGGCAGCGTCTCCGGCCCCAGCCAAGCTACTCCCGTGGTAGGCTTGGCGGTGGGGCACAGTGGGAGAGACTTTCCAGTAGTGGAAGGAGGCGAGCCTACCAGGCAGTGGGCGGGTTGACCTCGAACTCGGTCGGGAATATCGGAGCTTAATCATTTCCGCGTAGGGGCGTCGCGGGGACACTCGGCCCGGCTCACACTGCATGGGGCGCTATCTTGAGTGAGGTCAGATTCGAGCACTGAGAGGCACGTGGACGATGAAGAATTAGAAATATCCAATAGCCTCACAAAAATCATTACCAAAAACAATGACACTCACGTAGGTTCTTCGGGGTGGTCAGGCCTCCCGGAACTCCCAGGAGTGTCGTCCTTGTCGGAGTCAAGGTCATATTCCCAGTGTGACCACTTGACAAAGTAACTTTCCTTCAGAGGAACTTATGGGAAGAGGAAGTCGGAAATCACGAGGCCGAACATAGGGAAAAATGAAGGAAGCCCTCGGTTTCCTTTGCGACAAAAGATAAGGCAGCGGCTATACTAGGGACAGAGCCCCGAGTCCCTAAAGAAAACTAGTAGACCAACAAAATGCTGACCATTGGGCGAAGTTGAGAAGGACGGACATTGAAGTCTTTGCAAAACCCCTTTATGAAGGGATGTAGAGGGAAGCGAGACCACATTTTCGAAGGCCGCCTGAAAAACATACCATCTTGGAATGCGAAAACCACGTAGGAATTGGCATTCGGATAAACTTCGAGCATAAAAGAAATTGATGCCGTGTCACGAAAAAGTGGCCCATCTGAAGGACCGACCTTGCAAACCAATAACTAAGCTTATCTTTGAGCAGCCAGTTTGGTATTAACCCCCCGGGATATTTAATGAAAGTCCTATTCTCCCACTTACCTTTGTCTAAGGGAAAGAGGGGGGGGGCATCTCAGAGTTCCAACGTGAGACGGTTGGAGGCGCCGCCCGGATCCACGCCCAGTCGGCCGCGTAGAAGAGAGTCCCACCTCGATATCCTGAAGAGCGACGGGACCGTGATGAAAGCAAGTAATAAAAACAAAACTTGGCGAGCCTAGCCTAGCGTTTACGTCGTGTCGCTCGAAAAGACGAAGGGATAAATACATGACGGTCGAGTCTGATAGAAGAAGCTATCCCGAAAAGGCGTCGAGAAAAGACTCTATGAGTTGACGGAAGACTAAGGGAGAGGAAAGTCCGAACTAGTTAAAGGCAAAGAAAAGGTTTCAGGATCAGGGGCACACAAGATAGAGGATGTTTGCGAAAGAAACAGAAGGAAACTAAAAGGAGTGGGAGAAATGACCTGGCAGAAGAGTCATCATTATCCCTGAGACATATGGCGGCGATGACCTACTTAACTTGACCCAGGCGGATAAGTGGAAATTGCACCGTCTTTGAAAGCGTTACGACCCTTGCCGTGTCTGAGTCTGTGAGGGTTGGGGCGTGATAGGGTTTGAAAAAATAAGGCTCACGGGCACTCGCTAGGCACTGGGAAGAAAGGCCGACCCGATGAAACACCGGGTCCTGGCGGTAATCCAAAGCGAGAGCCCGGTCAGAGCATCGAGGATGATAACGGGGAGTGGTGGGGAAAGCCCACGGCCATGAGCTAGAAACTAAATCCTTTCAGTATGAAAATAGAGCCAATCTGATAACGTCCTTATCCTTGAATCAAACTAAATCTCATGAAACGAGAAAGTAAGATAATTGGCGATATATGACTCGTCACGCGGTCAGCGGATCCCCCGATAAGGAAGAAAGATTATTAAATATTGCTCTTCCATATCCTTCTTAGAGATCGATGCAGATAAAGGCAAGCGATACCCATCCGATAGGGAAAGAATCCTATTCACCATCCCCAGCGGGAAAACATATACTATAAATAGACCATTACAATCGGTGAAGGTGCAGCGACCTGCGTTCGTCCTCACAGCGGTATATCTTTTTTTTCTTAGAAAGAAACCTTAGGCATGTCAGACTGGCTGGGCAAAGCCGCCGACCCTTTCTTTCTTGTCTTGCTGCGAGAAGGGTCTATTCGGAGATTGCAAGTTGGTAGCCCCACATCCCGGGAACCGACGGGGCCGGCTAGGCGCGGTCACGATCTCCGTGGCGAGCCCAAATACGCTCCAGCCCGGTCCGGTTAAAAAAAAAGCATCATCATAAACAAAAGTTGAGCGGATGTGATTGGAAAAGCGAAATTATCATATCCTTGACATTCATGACTAATGATACTTTCGATGAGGTTGATTAAAGGGTTGGATTCCCAAGGTCGATCTTGGCCTCTTCCACTGCTCACAGCTGAATTGATATTCATAGTTTTGTTATTATTTGATGCGCCATCAAATATGTGAATCTCCTTTGTCTCAATATCTTTTATTCACTCTTTAAGGCTACGTTTAGAACTCGGAAAGCGAAAAGAAATAAAATTTGGAGAAAAATAAAAAATAGTTTTAAATTTAATAAATTAATTAAATATGTTTATTCATACTTATTTTATTTGTTTCTTTGTATTATATATGGACTAAGAAATTAAAAAATATGTAAAATTTTGAGGAATTTTTATTATATTCGATTTTCTTTTATATTTTTTTACGGTAAAACCAAATATGAGAAACTCATTTTCATTAGTGTTTTTTTCTTTACTAATGCTCGATTCTAAGTGATAGGTGATAAGTCTGGTCAGATTAAAAATAAAGATCTTTGGGCTTGGACTTAGAATGACAACCCAAATTGAAGACCAAAGTGTTTAGACTTAAGTGAATCAAATTTGTTTGATCCAAGACCAAACCCATGGAGAAGATCAATGGATAAAACCCAAATTAAGTGGGTGGTTGATTTGTATGGTTAGAAATTAGTCATAAATCATGTAGCCACAATCTCTCCATTTGTGTGGCTAGAATTTTTCTAGCAATGTGTGACTAAAATTCATCCTTAATTTATGGTCATGGTTAATCTCCAAATGCTATAAATAGAGAGCATTTGGAAGGTATTTCTCATCTCATCAACTCATTCTCCTCATAGTTAGAGAAAATTGAGTCTTTGGAATTCTTCTTAGCTCTCACTTATTTGGTTTTTCTCCTAATTTATTTAGAGAAGTTGTGAGCATTTCTCCTGTTCAAGAGAGGTTCCTTTGTTCTCTCCTTGTATTTAGAGAGAAATGCCTTTTGTAATTTTCTTTCATAGTGGAAGTTCTTCATTGCCTTGCCCGTGAATGTAGCCTAAATCGGTGAACCGTGTAAAATTCTCTGTGTGCTCTATCTTTTATTTTTCTCAGTTTCTCAACTCTTATTATTGCTGCATCATCACTTTTGCATTGTCGATCTCTTAACAAGTGGTATCAGAGAGTGGTTGCGGCTATTGACCGATCTTCCACATCAAAAAAGACTTTTTTGATATTATTATTTTGGGCTCCTACTATTCATTGTTAAAGTGAGACATGGCAGCCAAGTACGAGATTGAGAAGTTCAATGGAAGTAATTTCTCCCCATGGAAAATGAAGATGAGAGCAATCTTGAGAAAGAATAAGTGCTTAGAAGCAATTGGAGAAAGGCCAGAAGAAATCACTGATGATGAGAAGTGGGAGGAGATAAATTATAATGTTATGGCTGACTTGCATTTGGCAATATTAGATGGAATATTTCCAAGCATGAAGGAAAAGATGACAATAGCAGAAATATGGGAGGGACTGACTAAGCTTTATGAAGCTAAGATCCCGAGCACTAATCTTCTTGAAGAAGACTCTGCCTCTTCGAATGGCGGAATCCACACGATGGCCAGAACATCTCGATACCACTTATGCTCTTTTTGTGACTTGTAAGCGATGGAGCATAATATAGACGAGATTGATCGTGTAGAAATTCTACTTCATAGTCTACCATATTCTTATGATCAACTCATCATAAATTTTACAAATAGTACTACATTTTTGTCCTTCGACGATGTTGCGGGTTGCGGGATTAGAATAAGAAATCGCGTAAGCGAAGAATCTAGACTAGCGAAGCTCGAAAAGCGAGAAGAAGCGTTGTGATGAGAGGAAGATCAACAAGCGTGACTCAGTAAGAATTCGACACCATGGTAAGGTGAAGTCTAGAAGTAAGAAGAATGCGGAAATGCCTGCTACCATTGTGGCAGAAAGGGCATGTAAAAGGAGTATTTTAGTGACTCCACGAGAAGAAGAAAGGAATGATCTTGAGACATAACGAGGATATTGGCACTCTGAATAATGGAGAAATCTGAATTCGTGACGGCGGCAATCTCTTAGTCTGAGAAGGCAACTCATTGATAATTGGCTAATGGATTCAGGAGCAACATGGCATATGGCCTCTCGTAGAGAATGGTTTCATCAATATCAACCTATCTCTGGAGGATCTGTGTTCATGGGAGACGATCATGCCTTGGAGATTGCTGGCATTGGTAGTATCAAGATAAATATGTATGATGGCACATTTCGCACCATCCAGGAGGTACGTCATGTTGTAGGCTTGAAGAAAAATTTGTTGTCATTAGGATAATTGGACGATATCGGATGTAAAACCCATATTGAAAATGGGAACATGAAGATAGTGAAAGGTGCGCTGGTAGTAATAAAAGTAGAGAAGATTGCTACAAATCTATACATCCTTAAAGGGGAGACATTGGAGGAGGCACAGGCGGCTGTTGCTTTAGAAAAGATAAGAGAAGAATCAACAATGCTATGGCATAAGAAGCTTGGCCACATGTCAGAACGAGGCTTGAAGATTCTTTTTGAACATGGTTTGCTTCCCGGTCTCACAAAAGTATCATTACAATTTTGTGAGCAGCGCTGTCTGAAGTAGCGACATAGATTAAAGTTTGATGCGTCCGGGTTAAGTCTGACAATTCTAGAATTAATTCACTCGATGTTTGTGAAACAGGGTAAAATCCACGCGAGTAGGATCACTGTATCCTTTATTAGCCCGATTACTACAGGGAGTGTTGGTGTATCTTATCAAGAGGAAGGTAGATGTGTTTTCAATCTTCAAAGCATTCAAAGCACGGGCGAAACTTGAGTCTGGAAAGAAGATCAAGTGTTTGAGGACTGACAATGGAGGAGAATATACAAGTGAAAATTTTGATAACTTCCGTCAACAAAAAGGTATAAAGAGGCAATTCATGGTGGCATATACTCCTCAACAAAATGGAGTGGCAGAGCGGATGAACAAAACCTTGTTGGAAAAAACAAGACCAATGTTAAAGACAGTTGATTTAGCAAAAAGTCATTTGGTGACGAATTAAATATAGCTTGTTATGTGATTGTCGATCTCCATCAAGCGCAATCGATCTTGAACACCCATGGAGATGTGGTATTAAGCCGATTGATTATTCTTGTTTACATGTGTTGGAAGTCCCAATAATACGTGATGTACAATGACTAAGAAAGATCAAAGTTGGATCTGAAATTCAGAAAGTGTATCTTCTTGGGGTATGCTGATGGAGTTAAGGGGTGTTGCTTGTGGGACCCACGCACGAAGGGTTGTCATCAGTGAGGAGATGTGATATTTGAAGACATCTGAAAGCAGGAATAGTAGCCTGACGAAGAAAGATTTAGAGACTATTGTTGTTAGGTTGGAAAATAATCGCAAAGAAAGAATTCTTAGTTACACAAAATGAGAAACACCAGGTGGAGCATAGAGGTTTGAAGTTCATAGGTCGACCCACGAGACAAGACCATGGTTTAGTGCTCATATGTTGTCTTGAAACAATGTTGCATACTATTTACTAACGAGAGGATGGAGAGCCATCAACTTTCCCATGAGGCTATTAAGAACGGATAAATCCTATTGGATGACAACAATGCGAGGAAGGAAATCGAAGCCTTAAACCCAGCAGACATGGGATCTTGTTTCGCTACCACAAGGGATGATGGCCATTGGAAACATATGGGTTTACAAGATCGGCGTGCCCGATAATCAAGTGGGAGGCCCGGTATCGTCTGAGATTGGTGGTGAAAGGTTAATATGCTTAGAAAGAAGAATTGACTTCAATGGGATATTTTCTCATGTTGTTCGACCAAACAATGGGATGATCACGGCGATGTGTGTTATATTTAGCAGTACATCTGGAAGCGACCTAGATGTGGCGGCTTTTCTTCATGGAGAGCTTGAAGAAGAGATTTATATGCTCCAACCAGAATGTTTTGTTGAAAAAGGCAAGGAGAACTTGGTTTACAGGTTGAACAAATCTTTGTACGGTCTCAAACAAACGCCGAGGTGTTGGTATAAGAGATTTGATTCTTATATCATGGGGCTTGGTTACAACAGACTTGATTCAGATTCTTGTGCATATTTCAAGAGGTCGGGTAATGAAGACTTCATTATTTTATTGTTGTACGTGGACGATATGTTGGTAGCAAGCTACAACAAAGATCGAGTCCAAGAATTAAAAGCGCGATTGTGAAACAGGAATTGAGTATGAAGGACTTGGGACTATGACAAGATTCCCGGGGATGCAAATTCAGAGACCGAGGAGTAGCCGGAAGTTGGCTCCTTAGAAGAATTATTTAAAGAAAGTCTTGAGATGCTTCAATATGAATGATTGTAAGCCAATTTCAACCCCACTTCCTATTAATTTCAAGTTATCCTCAAGTATGAGTCCTAGCACTAAAGCAGAAACGATGGAAATGTCTCGAGTACCATATGTATCAGTAGTGGGAAGTTTAATGTTTACTATGATTTGTACAAGACCAGACGTGCATGGCGATTAGGAGTGGTTGAGTCATTACATAGAGAATCAGTAGAGAGGATTGGGAGGTTGTGAAAGAGATTTGAGGTATATCAAAGGAACCTTGAATCTTTGCATTATGTTACCAGGGATCGATTTCAACGGTAAGGTTATGTGGATTCAGATTTTGCTGGTGACCTTAACAAAAGAAAATCCACTTCGGGATATGTGTTTACACTTACAGGAGGAGCTGTAAGTTGGGTTTCAAAACTCCAAACGGTCATGGATTTGTTACAACGAAGCGAGTACATCGCGGCTTCTAGCAGCTTGTAAGGAAGAGCATTTGGATTCAAAGGATATTAGAAGAGCTAGGGCACAAACAAGAGAAGATTTTCTTGTTTTGTGACAGTCAGAGTGCCTTGCACATTAAAGGAATCCAGTCTTTCATTCCAAAATGAAACATATTGGAGTTCAATATCACTTTGTTTGAGAAGTAGTAGAAAAAAGTACTGTGGATATGCATAAAATTCATACGACTGAAAATCTAGCAGATGCTTTGACAAAACCAATTAATGATGATAAATTTAATTGGTGTCGATCCTCTTATGGCTTGATAGAAACATAAGAAACAAGAAGAAGGCATGTGAAGGAAGAATAAATCACAAAGAAAATAATTGTGAAGACCTGATAAAAAATCAAGTCTTAAAGTGGTAGAATTGTTGGGCTTGAACTTAGAATGACAACCCAAATTGAAGACCAAAGTGTTTGGGCTTAAGTAAATCAAAATTTTTTTGATCCAAGACCAAACCCATGGAGAAGATCCATGAATAAAACCCATGGAGAAGATTCATGGATAAAACCCAAATTAAGTGGGTGATTGATTTGTATGGCTAGAAATTAGTCATAAATCATGGGGGCCCTGATCTCTCTCCATTTATTGTGGCTGGGGTACTACAGCAATGTGTGGTTATAGTGTCCAGCAATTTGTGGTCGTGGTTAATCTCGAATGCTATAAATGAGAGCATTTGGAAGGTGTTTGCAAATCTACGTCAACTCATTCTCCTCCTTTCCTAAGAAAGAATTCAAATTGAATTCTTAACTCGCTGTTGGTTTTTACTCTTGCGAATTTATTTAGAGGAAAAGTTGTGGCATTCTTTTTAAAAGTGTCTTTGTTCACTCCTTGTATTTAGAGAGAAATGTCTTTTGTAATTTTCTTTCATAGTGGAAGTTCTTCACAGCCTTGCCCGTGGATGTAGCCTAAATTGGTGAACCACGTAAAATTCTCTGTGTGCTCTATCTTTTATTTTTCTCAGTTCTCTCAACTCTTATTATTGTTGCATCATCGCTTCCACATTGTCGATCTCTTAACAAAAGATGCTATCTTCGAGTGAAAACAAACCACAAAACTGAAATTTTCTTTGCATTTTCTTTTTATTCCTCAATGATAGTCATTTAAATACAAGCATAGCA
Source organism: Tetrastigma voinierianum (assembly GCA_016808115.1). Lineage (NCBI taxonomy): Eukaryota > Viridiplantae > Streptophyta > Magnoliopsida > Vitales > Vitaceae > Tetrastigma > Tetrastigma voinierianum. Next base: position 350,758 of record JAEQBH010001225.1, read on the forward strand.
TCAACCACTTCCTTAAACTTACATGCACATCAATTCAAAAAGCAATCCCTAGACTCTGATGATCACCATTTAAAAAAAGCAACAAGTCCAAAAAGTAAAGGTTGATCGGAAATTAAATATTAGTAAGCATGAAATGAGTCCGTTAGCGCTGAGCTCATACATGCAAAGGCGCTACAACCTCTTTATTCCGTTTGATACGCTACTCTATTTTTGTGCACCCATTAGTCAAGGCCCCTTGAGGATTTGACCCATCCTTAGTCTTCCCATATATTGACTTTGCCCATTCAACACACCTGTTAATACCAACCACTTCATCTCTTATGCTTTGACCTTCGAACGACGTGCATATCACAAATAGAGCCTACTAGATCCAAGTATTTCTAAAGAGGAATACCAAAAACATTTGTGAGAATGCAACACCAGAGGAAGTTTTAGATTATAATTGGGAAATAACACAAATGATTTAACATCATAACATCATAAATCCCACCATGAAAGACAACTTCGTTCTCTTTATCCTTTCAAGTTTGAGTCTTATCTAAGGACGGAAATGTTGTGATGTATGGTCGATATATCGTTGATATTTCGAGTGTCGGGCCTTCCCGACATGATTTTTGCAAACGAAAGTTGTTTGTTGGAAAACTCGAAAAAAATCGCCCAATATCGCCGATATATCGGTAAATTACCGATATATCAAACACAAAATCGGTTATAAATGCAGCCTGCAAAAAAAAGCAACAAAAAAAAAAAAAAAACTAGCCAAATTGATCAATATATCGATCGATATCGCCGATATATCGATCGATATGACTGCCTCCACTCACTGCATTTCTCTATTAAAAAACAGCACCATTCATTGTTAAGAATGTGACTGACGACACCATATCAAGACCTAAGAACCCAAAGATCTTAGCATAACATGAAGTCAAATAATTCACAATACTTGCATCGGAAACACAAGCATAAATGATCTGCTGAATCAATATGATTGGCATTTGCAAAAGATTGTGTATTAATTAAAAAAGAAAAGGAAGATTGATTAAACAGGACAAGTGAACCATTCGAAAGATTTTTTATAGATAACTATTCCAAAAATTTGTTTCAACGAAAATAATAATAATGAGAATTTCATTTACTTGGTGCGGCAATTCATTTCATACTAAAAATAATAAATGCTTGTGGATTTGATTATTAGTATTTGACTATAAGACCATAGCACTTGTAGAATAACTTGCTACTAGCTTCACATGATCATTTAATGGCTTAGGGGATTCAAATGACATTCACTACTTGCATCAATTCTACAAGTCAAGGTCACGACTACTTAATTTTATATCCATATCAATGATCGCAAATTGCGGTTCTGATATAAATATATGACATACGGTGATTTTAGGCCTCTGACCTGTAATCAGGCTCATGATCTAAATGACTCAATTCTCATAACATAGACTGCAATAAAGCATTGTCTGTTTCAAAGTATTTTTGTTAATTTTCGATATATCGATATTTATGTAACAATCGCGATATCTCAGATATATCAGATATATCAGTGAGAATCTGAGAATCTTAGATATGTCAGTCGAACCAAATATTTTTGGCCTTGGTCTTATCTAGGGTTCTCTTTGGCCTTTAGCTTAGGGGTCCGGGTTGGTAGCAGTCGACTACGAGAATTTGCGCTTGGAGTCGTTTGGCACAAGGGTCTTGGTCAGGACCAAAACCAATTACTCATGGACCACTTTGGGATTGCTCGACACCACCTCTATACATTACTGGGACCCGTTCGTTTATATTTAAATTAAAAATATGGAAATAATACTTATTTCAAATCTGATCATTAGAGTTCGTCACAACCCTCTTACCATAATTACATACTCGACACTCTGAGGAAAAGTTAATCGTGACGAGTGCTTGTCATGGAGAAGGATTCTGATGACGCTTTCTTAAAGTGTCATGGTATCATTGTCGTTGTATCAATTGGGTGGACAATGACGTTTCTAATAAGCATCATCTTTGAAAAATGTTATTGACACTCATGAAAGCATCGTCATTGAACATTTTCAAGTGAAATAACACCCATAATAATGACACTTAAAGAGGATAATTTTTAGTATCTTATCAATGACATATACAAATTAATCATCTTTGATTAATTTACTTTAGCATTTTATATTTAAACAAATATTTATATAACATCTTATAATGAAATAAAAATTTAAAGAAACTACAATAATCAAATTGAATTTTTGCTAAAAATATCTTCAAATATTTGTACATAATAACTTGGTTCCAATAATAAAGAAATGCAACCACTTATACATAATAACCAAAATTCATATCCAGTTTAATTTTTTTTAACAAAGAACAAATATTAATATAGTCTTCATATTTTTTTGGGACCACGCCCTCTTTGTGTTTTTATAATGATTTCTAGATGCTTTTGGCTAAACACTTTCATTTTAAGCACCCAAACAAATTTTCAAAATAAAAGCCTCTAAATTATATGTAATAGGAAAATAAAATATAAACATGGGCAAATATATACATGGGGATCTGAAGAAGTTGAGAATAGCGGTGAAAGTAAATGTACACGTATTGAGTGTGAGATTACAGTGTAAGCGAGAAAATTCAAATTTTTAGAAAGGGCAAAATGGTAATTTCGGTAAAATCTGAAATTTTCTATATCTCGGATGATGAAAGCGGACTTCAGTTGGAATCGTCTTGTGAAATCAAACTCTTAGCGTCGAATTTGTCGAATTAAGGAGCGATCGGAATTTGCGTTTTGAGACACTTAGAGTGTCGGGTGTCGGTAAAAGCGGTTTTGAGAGGCGTGTGATGTGTGAAAGTCGCTACTTACGTGTCTTTGTGTGACAAATGTTGCGTGATTAGTGATAGGATGAGATGAATGACTTAGATTAAGCCAAGTGTCAAAATCCAACACTTAAAGAGACATGATGGGAATTTTGGAAATGTTAAATGAATAAAGACAAAATAGCAAATAGTTATCTTCTCCATTTGAAAGCAAAACAAGAGAAAAACATGGAGAAGAGGGAAAAATCGGCAATAGCTTGGATTTTGAGGTTTTAGAGAGAGAGAGAGTGGCTTCTCTCTAGATTTCGTAGTTCGGGCCGTCGGTTCTTGTGATGACGAAAACCGATCTACGTGGCCGAGGGCTATGCGTGGACAGATTTGGTGGGTTAGACAGTTCCCAAGAGGTAGGGATCTTTTCCTACTTGGTTTATTAACTCTTTTAAGAGCCATTTTATGGATAGGGATTTGTTGAGGCTGAAGGGTGTGATATCGATCAAAAGCTTTAGGCAAGTGAAGAAATCTCTAATTGTGTGAAGTGGTAGTGCTGACCCAGGGTTTCCACTTGTTCACATGAATAGTTATTGTGATTTTGGTATGATTTGGTGTTTGTGAGTGATTCAAAATGAATTACTTGTAATTATTAATTAGCCCATGTGAGCGCTAATTTTGGTGTTATTGATATAGTTTAATAACTTGAATTATGTGAATTAATTATGTTAATATATCGTGTTTTATATATTAAGCGTAGATATTCAGGATTGGCATAATGTTAAGTATGCGTAGGCGCGCAGAATATTAGGAGTGAGTGCGTGACATGAAAATGAAAGAAAGGAAAAATGTTTGTGAAAGATTTCGACGGAAGATTTTTAGGAGGGTGTGTTGGGAGATTGTCGACAATTCACGTCGGAGGGCCGATGAATTGTTTGGAGGGTTATCTAGCAGTTTGCCTCGGAGGGAGTAGTCGATATGTTTCTTTGAATCTTGGTAGTAAGTTTTAGAAACAAAAACTTGTTTTGAAAACTGCGATTTCTCGCATTTGGCTTAGGCATGTGTGAGGGAGTCGGCTAGGACTCGAGACATGGGTTTGGGTATATAGACATTCAAGTAGGATCATGTATTTTCACGATTTTCGGGGCGTCGGGTGTTCCATAGACAAAAAACAACGGGATTTTTGAGAAAAATCTTGAAAGTGGATAATAAATTAAGTAAAGTTCATCTAAAATAAATTGAACTTGAACCGGGACGAAATAAATTGTTTCAGGGCAGAAACAGACCCGGATAAGTTAAGGACATGTGGCACGACGTGGGCCACATGTCTAACGTAAGCAAAGATAAATTGGGAGAGGGGGAGCCCATTTTGGGTAGTACGCGAGAGAGAGGAGAAGAGAAAGTAGAGAGAGAAGCTCTGACTTCTCTACACCAATCTATAGACTCGCTGGGTTCCATTCAGTCGAAACTAAAGTCCATCTGTGCGAGCTACACATGTACCGAGGAAACAAAGGATTCGCGAATTGAAGCGAAGAGTTTGGGAGATCGTGGGTTTCAGGTCTCCGAGACTTCCAAAAGCTTCGTCTTCGCTCAAAGAGGTAGAGATTCTTCCTAATTTGGTTTATTTTCCATTTTAGGGGCTGTTTGGTTGAGTTTTAATGCCCTAAGAGGCTGTTTGGAAAAATAATGGGTTATGGGAATAGTGCCCTGTTTTGACCCTATATGATGTCCAATTTTTGGGGCTGATTTTTGATTAGAAAAAGAAGGAATTTGGACTAGTTTTCTTCTTATAAATTGTAGCTGCAATTATGAACTTGAGATTAGGCTTTTAAATTACCAAAATTGGACCTCTATAGCTTAATTTATGGTCCGTTTAAGTTCCGAAATTGTCACAGCTTAGGCTATTAACTGTTTATGTCCAGGTTTTGGGACTAATTTTCGGTTGGGAAAAAGGGGGAACTTAGACTAGTATACTTTATGCAAATTGTAGCTGAAGTTGTGAACTTAATGTTAAGAATTTGAATCACTCAAATTGGACCTCTATAGCTCAAGTTATGGTCCATTTAATTTTCGGGTGTCTGACCCTAGGCAGTAGCGTTTGTGTCGGAGTTTTAGGACTGATTTTCGGTTGGGAAAAAGTGAGAATTGGACTAGTAACCTTCAAGGGAATTGTATCTCTATCTGAGAAATTGATGTTAGGCTTTTGAATCCTTGACCGGACCTCCCCTTGAGTTGGTGATACGGGGAGTGCCGCAGTTTGCCATGTTTGGTTGAACCTAATGTCTAGATTTTTGGGATTGATTTTTGGTTGGGAAAAAGTGAGAATTTGGGCTAGTATCCTTCAACGAAATTGTAGCTCTATTTGATAACTTGATGTTGGGCTTTTGAATCACCAAAATTGGACATATAGCCCAAGTTATGGTCCGTTTTCCGGGACTGCCACAAGCTGCCCTATTTTGGCCAAACCTATTGTCTAGACTTTTGGAATTGATTTTCAGTTGGGAAAAAGTCATAATTTGGACTAGTATCCTTAAGAAAATTGTAGCTCCATCTGAGAACTTGATGTTAGGCTTTTTAATCACCCAAATCGGACCTCTATAACTAAAGTTATGGTTTGTTTTCTAGGACTTCTATAGCTTAGGTTGTTTAATGGTTTGTGTGCAAATTTTGGGATTGTTAGGGGGCTAGTTTTCGGGCGAGTTTGAGCTAACTTTGTGGTGTGTTATGGCTTGTTATTATTGGAATGTTTTGTGGGCATCTCTGTGCCCGCAGATTGGTCTTAAGGATGAGGTTGTCATTGCTTGAGTTTGAATGACATGCTTGGTAGTAATTGATTGGATGTCAATATGTGTGTTCTAATGTATTGACATGTGGAGAGTATGTATGTGTGTATGAATATGTTGACATGATTTGTGTGATTTATTTGGAAATTGTATGTTGATTGATATAATCGTCCAAATAATGCATGGGTGTAATGCATGAATGAAATTGTTCATATAGCATCCATATATATATGTGTGACATGGCATAAGCATGAAATGACATAATTGCATTTCATGTGCACTGCGACATTGCATGAAATGGGTGTGTGTGCATGGTTGTTGTCATTCACCATTCTTGTTGAATGGGTGGGGGACTCGGTACCTTGGACGACGTCCAATAGATTTCCATGGTTTGTATGGTTGTAAATTAATATTGCGTTTGGTGTTGATTGCGCGGGCTTGGAAAATAGGACAACATCCAAATTGAGTTGCACGGTTTGAAAATGGAAAATGAAATTATGTTTCGGGTGAAAGCTCTGTTATCTTTTTGGTTACACATATGGATCCATTGGTGAAAGCCCGTAAACGTGTGGGAAGGTTTGCGAAGCCTGCGGTGGGACCCCGGAAAATTTGCCACCCATAAAAGACACATGGATTTTTGAAAACAAATGATCATTGAGGTGAACATCCAAAAAGATTTTGGTTTGAAAACAAATGAAATTTGTTTTCTAAAATGATCATTGGATGTAATCCAAGAATGATGGATTTTATCACGCATGGGTTTCGGCATTGTGTGATAGGATTCGGTTGGGACTCGAGTTTGATGGAGTCGGTGAGTACTCGGTACATGGGACATGGTGAGTCGCATCTCATTCATGGCATGTAGAATTCCATTCTAGGTTTGCATAATCTTGATTGGAATGTGTTTTTTTTTTGACATGACCATTGCATGTGCACTTAGGTGGGGAGTAGCCTGCGTGAGGTTTACTGCGGGCATTGCTCACCCGTTGTGGGACCCCCTTTCAAAAATTGCATGGAGTGTGCGGGAGATGAGATTGCTCCTGAGGCCCGCCATTGTGAAGAAAGCCGAGTTGTGAAAGGCTTTAGTTCTTACTTTTGTAAAATATATTAGAACGAACTATTTTGATATTATGTTTTGTGTAAAGTATTGTAATTAAACTCTTAAGGACTATGGTATTATAGCCTTGTGTGCATTATGTTTGAGTATGGATAAATGGACCACATGTGGTCATTTTTACTCGTAGATGGACGGAGAGTCATGATATGATGTTGGCCCCAGAATGGAGCCATGTTGATATCTGTTGTACAAGTTGTGTTTTGGGTGGGAGCTTCGTATCTGAGTATGTTCGATTTTGTTGAAATTATGGGTTTGTTAAAAGGGAACCGCAAATGGTGTGGTATCGAGGTTGCAGGCATCCGCAAGTTTTCATGAGTTGGCCCGGTTGGTCAATGGATCCCTGGGTTTTGGGGTGTCACACTTGTATATCTCCAAACATTGCGTCTATCTAGGTGCCAAAGTAGGGGTGACATTTCTGGAATTGGAAAGCTGAAGAAACTACAAGTTCTTAGCTTGGAGGGTTCTACAATCCAACGATTGCTTGATGAAATGGTACAATTGTCCAATCTAAGGTTGTTGGACTTGGCTTGAATGTATCGCCTTGAATTAATTCCACAAAATATCTTATCAAGTTTATCCAGAATTAGAATGTTTGGTTATGATAGGTAATAACTCTGCTCGAATGGGTCTTGCGATCCCGAGAAGTTGAAGCTTGCTTGTTTATCTAAGCTAAATCATTTATCTTATTTGACAACTTTATTCATAAAAACAGTGGATGCCAAGTTGGTACTAAGAGATATCCCATTTGAGAACTTGACAAGATATGTGATACTTATGGGTAAGTCATGGGGGTGAAGAACTAGTAGAACATTGAAGCTCGACAATGTTGATAGAAGCTTAAAGTTAGAGGATGGAATTATCAAGCTATTGGAGAGAAGTAAGGAACTAGAGTTGTCACACTTACCTGGACATAAACATATTCTTTACCTATCAGACGGGAAGAGTTTTGCAGAACTGAAGCATCTCCAAGTTAGTACAAGTCCCAAGATTCAATATATCATTGATTCAATATATCAACCATGTAAAACCTAAGTAAATTTGATTTTCTTTTAAAAAAGGCAAAACGATAAATTACCGCTATAGTAAAGGTTGAAAATCTGAAAAATTTCTAGATCTCGGATAACAAAACGGACCTCACCGTTGGATTCGTCTTGCGAAATCTAGTTACCTAGGCGAACTTTATTGAATTCTGAGACAGTTGGAATTTTTCATTGTTTTGAGGCGATAGAGAGTGCTTGTGGCCAAAATGAGATTTTTGAAAAATTCGAAAGTTGGATAATAATTTAAAAAAGAAAGTTCCATATAAGATAATTGAACTTTTATAGGGACAGAAATAATAAATTGTTTTGGGGCCAACGGACCGAACAGAGTGGGACGCGTGAGTGCAACATGAATTACAAATTAATGTATAAATGGGAAAAAAATCTGATTTTGGGAAAAATATCTCCCAAAATCAGATTTTTAAAGATAGAGAGAGAGAGAGAGAGGGAGAAGTCAAGTTCATCGAGGAATTATTTCTTGGGTTTCGTCGGTCGGAATTCGTTGGGCCAAGAACTAAAGTTTATCACCTCGATGAAATTTACATGTAGTACGAAAAATGAGAGATTTCACCCAGATCCAAAGAAGGAGATTTGGAAATCAAGTTTAATGGAGTTATGAGGTGTTTTGAGGTTCCTAACGGTGTTTTCTACGCTCCAAGAGGTAGGAATTATTCATATTTTGATTTTATTCCTACCTTTAGGCTAAATTGTGATTGTTTTGAAGCTGATTTGGGCTGAGTTTGAGATGGTTTTTGTGCCATGTTATGGCATGTTTTATGGCTTTAATTCGGACGGTTTTGGTGGCCGGTTTTGTGGTTTTACTTAGGACGGGGTTAGGGGATGTTTAAGGAGTTGTTTTGGGTCAAAATTCGGTGTATAATAGCTACTATGGGAAGCTAGCTGCGACCTCGGGTCTGAAATTGTGTGGGTTTTATTGCCCAGTGTGTAGCCCACGCACCTTCAAACCTCCGACTTTAAACAACATATCTTTCGTCAAACTTGGGTCGCATCATTCTTGACTCTATGGAAAACTCTTTGAGTCTAGAATCTGACCATATGCTGGTGGATGGAATTTGGGGCTTACATCTTTACTAAAAATTTGATTGTTTCACTAAGTGTTCTATTGTATTGACATGTGATGTGAAAATGACCCCACATACTGTTCAAATTTTTGGACTAATTTTCGGTTGGGAATAATGGGAAAATTGGACTAATGTCCTTCATGGAAATTGTATTTGCATAAGTGAAATTGATGTTAGACTTTTGAATCACACAAATTGGACCTCTATAACTTGATTTATGGTCCATTTTCTGAGACTACCACAGACTGCCTTGTTTTGACCCTATACATTGTCCAGATTTTGGGATTGATTTCCGGTTGGGAAAATGAGGGAATTTGGACTAGTGTTCACCATGGAAATTATAGCTGCATCTTTAAACTTGATGTGGCCTTTTAATCACCAAGTGGGACATCTCTTTCTGACTCAGAATTATGGTTCATTTCAGAGACTACTCTAGCAGGAGGCGTTTTTAGCGGTTTGTGTCCAGTTTTTGGGATTGTTAGGGGAGTAGTTTCTAAGCTGAGTTTGGAACTATTTTGTGGTCTATTATGGCTTGATTGTGAGGGTGGTGTTGCATAATATGGAATGACACGTTGTATGTTGATGTTGATATATGCGTGCATGATATATTGACATAAATGAAGTATTGTATGGACATTATATGCTTATTGATATAATTGTTAATGATGCATTGATGATATGAATGAGTAGAGTTGTCCATATAGCATTCCTCATATATGTGACATGGTATAGACATGAAATGGTGCATCACATTGCATATGCAAGGGAAACATCACATTTCATGAGTGTGAGTGCATGGTTGGTAAATCAACACTGTGTTTGGTGTTCGATTGGGTGGGCTCGGTAAATGGGACAATGTCCAACAAAGTCACACGATTGCATGAAAAGGAAAATATGTGCTGGGTATCAGCAAAAAGGGATAGATCCCCCCTCGGGTGAAAAACCCGCTAATTATGGTCAGACATAGTCTCCAACGGTGAAAGGCCGTAAAGTGTTTTGGGTTCTTGAGCACAACGGTGAGACTACTTCAAAATCTGTAACACCCACAGGCGCATGGATTTACTGAATATACTTGATCATTGTGATGTATCATCGAAAAAGCTTTTGGTTTCCTAAACAAATGAAATTGGTTTGAATGGTGGATGTCATCAGAATGACGGTTTTTCACACATGGACTTAGGCGTTGTGTGAGGGAGTCGGTGAGGACTTGGGACATGGGGCATGGTGAGTCACATCTCATTTCATGGCATGACATGTAGAATTCCAACCTAGGATTGCATAATCTTGTTGGAATTGTGGTGTGAAATGTGTTATGAACATTGCATGTGCACTTAGGTGGGGAGTAGTCTGTAGGAATTATTCTCTACTGGGCGTAGCTCACCCTTTATGGGTTCCCCTACATTATGGAGGCCCTGCTTGAGTACACTTGGGAGGACGGCACTCGGCGGGGCCCTTGATTACTAAGAAGAAAAAGTCGGGTTATGGCTTTGTAACCATTTTTGTAAAGATGCTAGGAATGAACTAGTTCTAGCATGTATTTTTGTATAAAAAGAATTGTAATTAAATTCTTATGGGACTGTTTTAAATATAATTTTGTATGTTTTAAATGATCATGGATAAATAGACCATGTGTGGTCATTTTTACTCATAAGTGGACTTAGTGAGGTCATTGTATTATATTGGGCCTCGGATGGACCATGTTACTATGTTTTGTACAGGTTGTATTTTGGGTAGAGCTCCCCGTAAAAAGGAGACTATATTCGATTTTTTTTAAAAAATTATGGGTCTTGGTAAAGGGGACACAATAATGTGGTATCGGGTTACTCGACATCCACAAGTTTTCCACGGGTTGATGGTTGGTCAACAGACCCCCAGGTTTTGGGGTGTCACAAACAATTCTGCAACATGGTGCAGTTTGTAATGCCCTGAAAATACCCTAACAGTTTTATAACATGTTCAGGGTGTAAAATAAATTAAATTATATTTTTTTTCCGGCGTTTAAATTGCTAAAAACAAAAAATGATAAAAACCCGAAAATTTTATAGGAGTCAAATAAATTTGGTGAAAATGTCAAATGAAGACCTAAGGGTCATAAATGAGTAATGTAAGTGCCAAAGTATAAATGAAATGAAATGAAGTGGAAATGAAAGTGAAATGAGGCTTTAAAATTAGAAAAATGAGAAAAAGCCAATTCATGTGCTAGCCAAACATGGCTTTACACATGACATTAGAATAAAGACCAAAGTGGTCTATGGAATGCCCATTTGGGCATTCACATTTGAAAGAGGAGCAGGGAGAAGAATTTGGGCTTGGGGAGGGAAGAAGGTATTTTGGTGTGTTTGCCATAAAATTCTTTGAATTATCTTTGTTCCAGCGAAGGAAGAGAAGATTTGAAGAGAGATAAGGTAAGAAAACTAACCCTAACTCCCTCTTTGATGATTTTGGATTTGGGGAAAAATCCTAACCTTATGTAAAGGTGATTTTGATTGGTTGTAGATCAATTTTGGAGTAGTTTTGGGTTAAGTTTCAAAGTGATTTTGGGTTAGGATTGGTTTTGTGGAATTTTTGTATAAAGGAAATAATGAAGTTTTAAAGGAGATGTTGTCAAATAAATTTTAAAACCCCTGTTTTTGTTTTGGCTATAAGTTAAGTTATAATCATCGAAATTGAGTGATTCCAATTGGTAAAGAACCATAAGAGCTAGAGCTAGAGCTAGAGATACAAATGTATAGAAGGTACTAAGAGCAAATTGTAGCTCTAAGGCTCCCGAATATGGGCTTAAACGTGAGTTTTAGGTAGTTGATTGGTATGCTCTGATTTGGGTGTAGTTGTGGTGTTTTGGCCGTAAGTTGAGTTTCACTCATCCAAATTGAGTGATTCAAAATTTTAGGTAAACTATACTTCTAGAGGAATAATTTACTTGAAGGACGTGTAAGCAATTTGTAACCCCAAAGTGCCCAGAAATCCGTCAAAGTGGAGCAATCTGATTATGCTTTGCAAATGAGAGTAGTCTGGATGTAAAATGCAATAACTTGAGTTTTGGTGATTGAAATTGGATGATTCAAATTGGAGAAGAAACCTTATAACCATAGATTCAAATGAGTAGAAGAAATCATTACCAATTTATAGAGTTAAGACCCCTGAAATCAAGAATAATAGTAGGTAGCCAAGTGAGCTGGGAATATCGACCAATTTGGCATTAAAATGCCGTAACTTGAGCTTGGGTGATCCAAATGAGATGATTCCAATTCCCACTGAAAATAAACTCATATAGCTATCATTTTCTTGAAGGAAGAATGAGAAAAATATGGCTCATGTACCCCCATAAAATTTTGCAAGTGAAGGTGTATTTGGTAGACATCAATCCTAACCAAAAATCCTAGAATGCACAACTGATTTTTTTTCTTGGGTTGTTCTTTGATAGTGACATATTTTTGATGGATTAGAGGTTGGTGATGAGGAAGCTTGACCCAAGAACGGGATTTCGAGAATAGGGATCGAAGCGACAACCTTTTTGAGTTTGTTCTTCACACTTCCTCCCTTGCTTTGGTTTTGTGTTTTGTTTGACAAAATAAATCTAAAAGGTTTTATATGAATATGCATGTGTGCTCCGTTTGAGCCATAAATGAATTAGTTTGTTCTCCACTTGTGAAACCCCGAGAAAATCCTAATTTATCAAAAAAGAGTAAACTGGTAATTTTAGTAAAAAATCTAGAATTTTTAGATGCCGGATGGCCAACCGGGCTTGTGCGTTGGAATCGTGCCATGTGAAAATCTAGCTACCACATCGAATTGTCGGATTAGAGATAGTTGGAATTTCAGTTTTCGAGCCCAGCGGGGTAGTGCGGGACACTTTGCACATTTTGAGTGGCTCACGGTGTGCCCGTGTCGAGTCTGGTGAAACCGAGGAGGCCTTGAGTGGGGCTCACGTGGACATGTGATATCTCCTAATTGGATGAAAATCCAAAGTAATTGGATAAAGAGGATAAAGTGTAATCCTATCAACCAATGGAGGGTTGACATGTGGCAATGAGGACAGAAAGGGAATAAATGAAAAGAAAAGAAACGATTTTCTGCTTTGAGATGGAAGTCAGGAGTGGAGGAAAAATAAGATTTTAGAGAGGAGAGTCCGACTTATACAGGTTTTGGTGTTCGGATCGTCGGTTCTCGTTGGAAGCGAGAGGCAAAGTTGCTCACGTTCTGCGAGAAATTTCTGGCGTGAGCACCCAGGTTTTGTGGAGTTTCTGACTCAGGGAGGTAGGGGTCTTCTCCTACTTAGTTGCTTCTTGTTTAAATGCCATGAAAATGTGTTTGGGAGGCTATGGTAGGAATGGTGGGCATTTAGGTCGAAAGAGGGCGTGCAGGCTGGGAGCGCCCTTGGGCAATCAACGGCTGGACATGGGACTGTGTTGCATAGTCCAAAAAATTATTTTGGATTGAAAATGTCAATGTAAAAATTGCTTGAAGTTATTATGGAAAATTGGGACATCATGCTGGAAATTCCGAGACCCGTTTTAGATAGTCCCGGACTGATCTCGGATTGAAAAATGATGTTGTGTTATTGCTTGATATTTGAATAACATGCAAATTGTGGTTGGAGTGTTTAGGGCCGAAATGGCTGCGAGTTTTCGGTCCTCCGGAGTGGGACCGAATGTTGAAATTTTTGGGCAGTTTTAGACAGCCCACGCATTATTTCGCTGAGAATCGGTTAAAAAACAAGCCTCATGGTCAGATGGTTGACTAAAATTGTTCATGTGTGTTGTTTGCAAAATATTGCTTAAAATGGATAGCATAGATTATGTGGAAAATGATATGTTGATGCATGCCAAATTGATGTGTTAACATGAGTGGTTGAATTATATGAAATATAATTGTGTGTGAACCATAGGAATTGATCATATGAATTGACATCATTGCACTATGTGCACGGTGACATCGCCAAGTCGTGTGGGTGCATCTGTGATGGTTATTCACCACTCTTGGTGAATGTGGGTCAGTTTGTTCGACTAGTCCAATAAAGACTCATAGTTCAAATTATAAAATGAGAAATAATTAATGTGTGTTGGGCGTCCTTGGAACTCGGGTGTAGGAGACCCGTGGTATTATTCGAAAGGTCCTGTATGGGTGTGAGAGACTTGTAGTACTATCCGAAAAGGTTTTGCATGAGTGTGAGAGACCCGATTGGGTGTGAGAGACCCGCGGTACTATTCGAAAAGATTTTGCACGGGTGTGAGAGACCCGCGGTACCATTTGAAAAGTTCTGTATGCGTGTTAGAGACCCGCGGTACTATCCAAAAAGGTTTTGCATGGGTGCGGTAGAGAATCTCGCGCACTATCCTAGTAAATATTTTCAGACGGCGTGAGAGGATCCCACGGTACCATCCCGAAAATTCGTATGGGTGTTAAGACCCGTGGTGTAATCCGAAAAGTTCTAGTGCCTAAGAGAAAACACATGGTCATGTTCATCACTTGGACCTAGATTTGGGTGATAGGAGTCGGAGCTGACTCGGGATGGGTTACCCATCAAGCAAATTTGTATCGTGTCAGCAGCCGATAAGGGCTCGGAAATGGGTGTCATTGGCATTGCCAATGACGATTTTCACACTTACGCATAGGCACGCGTGAGGAAGCCGCGGCACCGGATACGGGCATGGAAACATTTCATGCATGATGTAAATTATTCCATGTATGCATTGTAAATCAGATGCGTGAATGGATGTCAGAATGTGCCACGTGATATGCATTTAGGTGGGGAGCAGCCCTCGTAGAAGAATTTAACCATAGCATTGCTCACCCTCGTCAGGATCCCCCTTCGTGCATTCCAAAGTAAATGGCGCTCCTAGAGCCCGGGATTACGAAGCCGGGCCTGGACCGCGGGCCTTGATTCACGTTTTATGTATATATTAGAACAAACTGGTTTTAATATATGTTTTGTATTAAGAGTGTAATTAACTCTTGAAACTATGGTAATATAGTTGATTATATTTTGGTGAGTATGATGTGTAGGCCAATGTGACCATTTTTACTCATGTATGAGTCTCATGATATGAGACACACAAAGGTTTTCCGCAGGTTGACGATGGTCACCAGGACTTCGAAATGGGCGCCATAAAGACTTCTCTCTCTATTTCTAAAATGCTCGAAGGATTATGAAATAAGTGAATTTATTAAATGAATTGCGATAAATTGCATATTGATTTTGTTTTAAATTGATTTGATACAACCGACAGAAATGAATTGCACATGAAAAATTGTATGAGTATCGAAACCAAGTATTTGGATATAAATGTATATACACTTATCAGAATTGCTATGAATGATTCGAAAGGCCTTTTAATAACGTTAACCGTTGGGACCAACAGTTAATGATGACGATATACCAATAAGGGTCAAATGATTAATACCGTGTCGACGCACGACGTATCACTCGATCCAACAATGTGACAAAGATCTGCAGAATTGCTCACCAAACGATTTAATAACCGCCGCCAAATCACCAAATGACCGCATCTATGTTATAAAAGTTTTTTTATATCGCTTCGTAGCCCAAATGGATCGTGCCTGATTCATATCATGTGTACTAAAAAGCATAGGTTAAATTCAATTTAAGTATGGGCAAATGAAAAGAAAATCGCGAACGTACGATTGTGTTTGAATGATTTATCGTGACATTTAAACTACATGATCAAAATAACTAATGAATTGTAATTTGAATGTATACGAAATGAAAATATACATATATGTATTGTACCGCATTTATCATTGAAAAATTATACAAAGGCACGATTTAAAAGCATGATTTACTTAAATTGAAATGAAGAGAGAATCGGTGAGGAACCAATTAGGAATAGTAATGCTTTAGCGCGTTGTTTTATCATCACAAGCAGTACCGAGTGAACAGTACGAAGGAAAAACCGCAATGATTCAAAGTCAACGTCAAGGCCTTACGGAGTTGAAGTAAAGTTCCGACCCTGCATTCATGAAATATATTTGACACTTTTTGTACAAACTCTGAGTTTTTTTTGTAAATATTTTGGTATTAAAAACAGCTTATAATGCCGTAATGTATAAAGGTGGTAAATGGACCAAATGAGCATGTAGTACCATATTTAATGGAAAATGTGTATTGGAAACAAAATGATGGGGACCCTTTAAGTTGAATTAGTATATACAAACATATTTTCATAAAGATAAATATTATTTACAAAATGAGCATTGGAAATATGTTTTATTGAAAAAAGAAAAAGGAATTGGATTCAAAAAGAGGACAGTGTCCCAGATCCGATTCGACCTCTGGGTTGGATCGGGTACGGGGGCGCGAGCCGTCACACATTTCCTCTATTGGAGTCATTGATTCTTAAGGAGCTAGAGAAATTACAAGAAGTATGGCATGGCCCAATTCCAACAAGGTCTTTTGGTAACTTAAAAACACTAGCTAGAGTTGTTTTTATGTCCCAAATAAAGATATCTTTTCTCACTTTCCACAGATAGAGACCTTCCCAACTTGAGAGCATGAAAATTGAAGATTGCGAAGCCATGTAACAAATAATCGCACGGGAAAGGAAGTAAGAAGATGAGTATGTTGGGACGAATTTGGATTTATTCCCAAGCTTGAGAACCTTGAAACTCCAACGACTACCACAACTCATCAATTTTAGCTTAGAATTAGAAACAACATCTTCCACATCTTTGAGTACAAATGCAAGGCCAGAAGTTTCATTTTCAATTTTATCTTAGAATTAGAAACATCTTCCACATGTGTGAGTACAAATGAAGTTTCATTTTTCAGTGAGTATGTTAAATTAATGATGTAAAAATAATGAATGATAAATAAATTCTTAACTTTTTTTATTTAATATTGATTTTTAATGATGTTTCTCAAAATAATTTGGAAAGTTAATCTTAAATAATTAATATAAAATATACAACATGAAGGAATTGGCAAGAATAAGATTTAGATAAAATAATGAAAAACATTAAATATTAATAGTAACCAGTTTAAAAAAACTACAAAGCTTATTTTCCTTTAAATAAAAAAAAAAAAAGAAGAGACAATAGGAATAAATTCTAATCACTAAAATAAAATTCCATTAAAAAAATGAATTTTTTTTTAAAGGAAACATAATATTATTGATTCAAACTTGCAATAGATCGATAGATTCCAGATACAAATAGCTAAAAACCATACATGATGAAACAATATCCATGTTATTAGCATAATAAATCGGCATAAAGCCTACAAATTTGATAAAATAATGAGTAGAATATCTGCAACTTCAATTCTTCAACATACTGACAATCATAGTTTGATATCTTCGATTGATTAAATCTATCTTGCTTGTCCTCCCGAATAGTCCCTACCACGTAAAAAACGCTTCAACAAGACAACTTACTACGATCGTGGACGCCCCAAAATCGTGGTATCCGGCTGACAACCCGTCAACACGCTGAATACTGTGGCTGCCTGCAACCCCACACCACTCATGCAGGCCATGCAGTCTCCTTGTACCTGTGAGTTTACCCAAGGTACAAACCCGTCCTAACAAGCTTACAATGACCACATCAGGTCCACATGCGAGCAAAATAATGGTCACTAAATCCCCGCATCAATACTCACAAAATATATATCCCAACCAAATATATTACATGGTTCAAGAGTTTTACATTACTGTTAATTCAACATATATTAAAAATTACAATTCTAATACATGTTATACAAAATCAATACCCAAAGCCACAACCCAGCTCTCTTCTAAAACGCGGCCTCTAAACGCTGAATCCGCCCTCCCACACTCCCTCGCACTGAAATGAAAATCCCCCACAGGCGAGCAAAGTCTACAGTAGATAATTTCCTACCTGGGTTACTCCCCACCTAAGTGCACATGCATGGTAAACAATCACATTCAAGCAATTTCATGAACCTACTCGAATGTCTACATGCCCAAACCCATGCTCGAGTCTTCATTGACTCCTTCATACATGCCTAAGCCAATATGCGAGTAAATATCCGCCACAACAAAAGCTTTTGTTCTTGAAAACTTACTACCGAAGTTTCTAGAAAAAATATCGACTATCCTCCGAGGCGACCTTGCCGGATAACTCGAAATGGGCCACGGTCCTCATCCTAAATGACCGCGTGGACGTCCCTCCTAGGCAATTCTTTGGAAAATCTTCCGTCGAAATTCCTTTCACAAACATTTTCGTTTTTGTTTCTTTTCATGTCATGCACTCACACCTAATGTTTTAGGCTGCCCCAGTGCATATGAAATGCATGATGATCATCCCAAAACATTTATGCTAATATATTCACATGCATATATATTAACATAATTAATCCAAACAAATCATGTTATTAAATTCACATCAATAACACCAAAATTAGCTTACATGGGCTAATTAACAAACACAGCAATTCATTTGAATCACTCAACATCATAAAAATTCACATAAAAAGAGATTAATGCTACTATTCACATGAATAGTGAAACCCCTGCGGCACTGCTCACTCGCCACACAAATAGGAATTTTTCTCCACTCTGGCTCAAAGCTGAGACCGACTTATGGCTAAAACAAGCCTCAAAACATTCATAACCATTTACAGGACTCTTAGCCAAAGATTAACACAAGTAGGAAAAGATCCCTACCTCTTGGAGTTGTTGGAACTCCACTAAAACGGTGTCCACGCATAGCCCTCGCCGCGTAGAACGACTTTACTTCTTGCTCCGTCGAGAACCGATGGTCCGATTGGTCGGAAATCTAGAGAGAAGTGCTCTCTCTCTCTAAAAAAATTTCAAACCCAAATTCCACGCATCACCTCTCCCGCACACCACCGTTGTCTAAGGAGATGAACACTGCTCATCTTTTGTCTCTTCCTCATTAATATTCTCATAATTCCTGTGTCCCTTTCTTTAGATTTTTGACACTTGGCACTATCTAGCCGGTCCATTTCATCATCATATCTCACTCATGCAACATGTGTCACATGAGTACATGTTATATGGTATCTTGTCACATCATATGTCATTTTAAGTGCACCCGATACTCTATGTTCTCAAAACATGCAAATTCCGACCATTCTGAATTCGATGTGGTAGCTAGATTACGAGACGATTCCAACAATGAAATCCATTTCGTCATCCGAGATCTAGAAAATTTCGGATTTTTACCGAAATGACCATTTTACCCTTTTTCCGAAAATTGGAATTTTCTCGGGTCTTACATTCTCCTTAAAAGGAATTTCGTCCCGAAATTCTGGACAATCACAACAAATCCCATATATATGCAACGTGCACTATACCATGCATGTAAACTAGTCATTTAGGTATTAAACGACTAAACCGCGTACCTTCATCCCTAAACAAGAAGGGATAGGTGGCCCGTATATTGTCCTCACGCTCCCACGTTGACTCCCCACCCACCTGCCGCCATAACACCTCACCAAGATCGCTACCGCCACGCGAAACCTGATCCCGACCATCTATACGCATACCGGTCCCTTCGGCGTCCCATCACCGCTAACCTCACCCTCCCCAATCCACTACACATGACTGATTCGAGTGTACCGAGCACGGAGACATGAAATACCCAGATACCGACATGTCGGGCTGCAGCCAACCGGTACGCTACAATGCCTACCCTTTCGAGTATCTCGAAGGGCCCAATAAACCTCGACGATAACTTCCCTCGCTTGCCAAACCTTACCACTCCTCTCTTAGGCATCACCCTCAAGAAGATGTGATCTCCAACCTCAAATGCTAAAGGTCGACGTCGTACATCTACATAGCTCTTCTGCCGGCTCTGAGTTGTGAGAAGACGTTGTCGTATCAAGCCACCTTTCCTGAGGTGTTCTAATCGATCGTGACTAGCGACGGAGCTCTCTCCCACCTCGGTCCAACGTATCGATGATCTGCATGACCTCCCATACAATTCCTCATATGGTGCCATCTCGTATACCGCCCCGACAACCGGCAGCTGTGGGCGACCCACTAAGGGCAAGTGCTCTTCCCAACTACCCTTATGATCCGTGAGATCGCATGCTCAGCTTATGTCCTCCTAACACCTCGTATATAATCCACACAACATAACCCTACACAACCCCCCTCGGCCAGGTAAACGCCGACCTTCCCTAGGTCACAATCACTGACAATCCAATGGACCGTCAACCTAATCCATGTCATGAATGACATCCATATATCGAGCCCTTGCCGGCTCACCGACACCCAATGCAATTTCCAAAAGGTATCCAAATCTCAAGTCACTCCCGACTCCTATCACTCAACTCTAAGTCTACGTGATAACCATGACCGTGTGTTTTCATCTCGAGTCACTTTCGACTCCTATCACTCAACTCTAAGTTTAGCCGCGATAATCATGACCGCAGGTTTTCCTGCAACATAACTTTTCGCCTCACACTACGAGCTCCTTACACTAATACGTAGCCTCTGACATTCCATGGGTCTCACACCCACACACAAATTTCGATTTCTTCACCTGCCCTACACCCAATACGTATTTCGATAACTCCATGGGTCTCTTACACCCAATACGTAGCTTCCCGATAGTTCCTCGGGGTCTCTTACACCAATACTGCAAATTTTGAATTTCCTCCACCAATCTCTTATACCACGTAAATTCGATAGCCTGGCCCTCACCCACACAAAAATTCCTCTTTCGATGACTCCACCTGCCCTTACACCAACACGTAGGGCTCTGGATAGCTCCCCTGCCCTTACACCCACACGTAAATTCCGTGATAGCTCCCAGCCCTTACACCCAATACGTAAATTCGGGATCTCTCCTCGGATCTCTTACACCCACCGGATACCTCCTGGGTCTCTTACACCCAATACGTAAATTGGGATCTCTCCCCTGCCCTTACACCCACACAAAAATTGGATAGCTCCCCGTGTCTCACACCCACAATGGCCTCCGGATATCTCCCCTCGTCCCTAAGATCCGTCACGTGACCCTGATACACCGCGGCCCTCCTTCACCCTAACTCCAGTTCTCACCTTAGGGATTAACGGTCCCTTCTGTTTTTGCCCAACACACCTTAATTACTCTTCATTTCCTGATTCGAACTATGAGTCTTCATTGGACATAGTCCTAAAGACAAACCCAACCCACACTCACCAAGAGTGGTGAATGACCATACCGTGCACCCACACTCAACTCGACGCGATGTCATCGTGTGACACACATGAGTTCCACGATGCCATACCGTGACACCCCCAATCCCGGGGTCCACCATGAACGTAATCTTAGAGATCTTTAACTTCACAACTCGACCTATCCTGGCCAACTCTCACCCTACATCCTGGAGAACATCCACACATGGCCTCTAAAGGTGCTCTCAACCTCTAAGCCCACGACACAACCGATAGCAATGAATGAATGCAATGCACCAAAAATCAAATAACACTCTTCCATAGCTGTGATGGGGGCAAACGCACTGCATATAACGGGTCGAGCCTGGGTCGACTCCAGCCGGCAAAGCACCATGAGACCCGCCCGAGCACACCCCGTCTCATATGCCCAAGCCGGGGCCGGCGTAAATAACATATCAAGCCACCTGCTTGGACTAGGAAGTCCCGCCCCTATGAGCCTCAGACCTCGACCCACTTTGGCCCCCTCTAGCCCACATCTGGTGCCGGCCGAAGGTGCTTCAGATAGCACACCAAGACTAAAACTGGTTCCTCCGACCCACAGTGTGGAGAATGAATCGTATACTCTCCCCGTTTCTACAGCCTAACTGACCGTGCCGCCTCAAAATCTCGGGATCCCCGTCTCTGGGGCAACTCGCCCCACATGCCCGCACCGGGTTGCAGAAATAACATATCGTCTGCCCTGCTTGACTAAATGCCCTATCTTAGCCTTGGTCCTGAAACTCGTGTGAAGCAAAAGTCTTCTGCCTCTTCCCCTAACTAGAAGAAGGTTGATCCTCCCTCTTGCTACTAACACCCGCATCCCGAGTGCCCGAAAGACCCGATCTCTCTCTATGAAGTCGTGGCCAGTCCCAACCGAGTCTCCCCAGAGGTTAAGCCCGAGATCCCGCCTGACGGACAAATCTCACCACTTCTGACTCCATTCTTCGCCATGTCTCAGGCCACATAGTCAAAGCAGCAAAACGGCTAGCTCGTGAATCTAGCCACATAATCCATCACAAATATCGCCCCTCGCTTCATTCCTAGGAACTCCCGAGCCTTCTCGCATGCCTCGCAAAGATCCTGAAAATACTTATCCATGAACAGCCCCGAACTCGTCCATGTCACGCTCTAGGTCTCTAGAGGTCTTTGCCCAATTCCACCATACTGGCCTCGTCCTTTAGCCGAAACCAGCCTAGTCTAATCCCCGGCCTGATCGAGGTAATTCCATAGCCTCTAACACCTTCTCAATCTCGCATGAACCACTGGTCCGCCACCTGATCTCTCCTCCCCGTGAATGCCTGAGGATGACGTGCCCTAAACCTCTCGAGGTTACTCGACTTCCCTCGGGCCACCGTTGCACTAGCCCCAGGCAATGTCGCCAGCCGCAATCCCTACAACTCCACAAGAAAAAGCCCGTCGATCAAAGCTGCTATCGGTCAAACGCCGGTGGAAATCCCGACCGACCGTGGATGACCTCTAAGTCCTGTTCCTCGACTAGCCATCTACACATGTCAAATGGCAAGTTAAAATTCAATGCAAGATTCTAAGTCACAAACACGTGTACTCCGAGATACTATTTGAAGGATCCCTAATCCTGGATAAACCTCATGGAACCCATGGGACCTCCTAAGACTCCAACGGATGTGGAAACTTTTCCTCTAAACAATCAATTAAAATCCATGGAGCTAACCCTTTTGGCAATCCCAACATATCTTTAGAAAATAATGCCATGAAGGGTAAATTTTTTTTTTTTTTTTTTTAAACACTTAAACTTTTCAAAATCTAATGAGTAGCCCTGCTTGTCGGACTTTCCCAAATTTATAAACACTTGTGAAAACATTTAAAAACACATTCTAATCTTTCAATTCTCAATCCACAACTCAATCAAGCACAATACATACACATATACATTTATTCACTTCAATCGTCAAAACATTCAAAACTTCTTCAATTCCATGCACAGTTTTATAAAAAGGGGATCGGCTTCAGCCGATTTTAAGCCGACCTCCTTACGTACTTCGCCCACCGAGGATCAAAGCCCACGTAGTTCCTTTTCAAAATATATACATATATAATATGGTGTTATTACGACAAAAATATTCAACATATACAATATGCAAAATATAGTATATAATGTAAATACATGTGTCGCTCTCGATGGCTCGACTCATCGCGTTAGGGATTTCACCGGCACCCTGTCTCGGGTCTTGAAAATGTTTTTGAAACATACCTTAAAAGAATGAGTTAAAGGAGCTCATGGAGTGTACATTTTTATTTAAATAACATTTTCGCATATACAAAGTAATAAATACTTATACAATTAAAAATCAATTTATACCTTGAACTTCTTTATTTTCTTTCTTTTTGATGGAACCTTGTGGAGCAAACACACCTAACAGTTTCCTAGTACTAACTGTGAGGATACCTCATTCCAAATTTCATAACTACTACATGAAAAACTCACGCTTTGCATGTGGTTCCAAATATAACACTTTATCACGTGTAAGATATAACTCTAAACACCTATTTCCTTCGCTTAGTAACCAATAACTTTACCCCCAAATCCTTACACGCTTGCATTCCCTACGATATCGTCATATGTGTTGGGTAACCATTAGTAAAAACATTTCTTCAAAATACATTTATAAATTCATTTAAATCCTTTACTTTATCATTAAACACATATGTATTTCTTACTAATATTTTAAACTTTCATAATGTCTTAACATATGCATACATATTTAATATACATATATAAACATTTACATTAAACTTTTCTTTATTTTTAACATTTCAAAATCTTTTCACTTTAAAACTCAATTTTCAAAATCGGGCTTTTACACTCACGCTCACGCCTTAATCCCACTTGCTTCCCGTCGACCTCGCTTCCCGTCCGATAGTCCTTTTCACCTTTTTTCAAGAAAAACCACAACTACACATTAATCATAACTTCCATTTTAATCCACCATACACATCCATTTAAATCCAAATGAACAAATTACCCTTGAGCACTAAAAAAAACCCTAACAAAAAAAACCCACTCATTTTGGCCAACCTTTTTCCAACAATACTCTATAGACTTTATGACCCAAAAATTATTCAAAAGGTCTTCAAAAATTATGAAACTCTCCAGATCAGTCCTTTGTATATCCACGACATCTCTTAAATTTTCTACTTAAAATTCCTTCTCTAAGGCCCTCAACCTCATAACACAAGTTACAGCATGTTTTTTATGCCAACTTGGTTAACTCACTGAATCACCTACTGTTATCCTTGATTTATGAGATCTTAAATCCATAAATTGGAAATGGTTTCTTCACTCATTTGAAGCTATGGTTCTAATGTTTCTTCTCCAATTGGAATCACCCAATTTGGATCACTAAACTCAAGTTATTGTATTTTTTACATCTAGATGACACCAATTTGGCAGAACAGAATCTGCACATAGCTCCACTTTGACAAATTTTCTGGGCACTTTGGGGTTACAATTTGAATGCACTTCCTCCAGATAACTTTTTCCCCTAGAAGTCTATTTTACCCATAATTTTGAATCACTCAATTTGGATGAATTAAACTCCACTTATGGCCAAAACACTACAACCATACCTAAAACAGAGCATAATCAGTGAGCCACAATGAGCTCACCTTTCAGTCCATATTTGGGAGCCTTAGAGCGCACCTTCTCTCCGTTCGTCCTCTCTTATTAATATCAGAAATTCTGCCCCATATGGTTCTTTACCAATTTGAATCAATTCATTTGGATAATTATAACTTACTATAGCCAAACAAAACGTGGGTTTTTATAAAAATTTTTTGACAGCATTCTCTTTAAAAACCAAACATTCTCCTTTACAACTATTCCATAATACCTCAAAACCACACGAAATCTAACCAAAACAACTCCACAACACTTCACCGCGATTGAAATTCATAAACCAAACCCTAGGTGAAAATCCGCAAGAATTCAACCCCAAGGTCCACCAATTCCTACAAAACCATAAAATTCATGACGATTCAACGCTTAATTTACACCAATCGGCTTTATCCACAAAATTCAACAAAATCAAGGGTTTGTGTGATCTCTCAACCAACACAAACCCTAGACCTCCAAAAGACACTTTATTCCATACAAAAACATACCTTGTTCTTTCTCCTTCTTCTCCTTCCTTCTTCCTCTTTCTTCCTCTTTCTTCCTCTTCTTCTCCTCTTTTCTCCTCCAACCATAAGCTCTAGTTTGAGAGACCAAAAGCGAAACGTTAAGTTTGTCTCATCTCCTCATTGCAATTTCTCAACTTCCCTTTAATTAACATTCGGCCCCATCTCTTTAATATCAAGTAAAGACAACTCTTGTTATTTCTATTACGCCATCTCTACTTTGATTTTGACTTTCTCATATCCATCGTACTAGCAATTTGGGCCTCAAACATCTCGATATCAAGAACAACTTCCAACGCTCAACTCAAACAACCCATCGGTCCCATTCACTGGTCACTCCCTTAGCCCTTAAAAAATTTTGATTGGCTCTTGTGCCCAAGAATTTCATTGGTCCATTCTCATGATATTTTAATCATAACTTAGCCATTAAGAAAGCGCTGACGGGCTCACAATGAAAATATCTCCTTTATAAGAGCTTTATCTCGCTCACCTTATACCGGCTATTATACCGATTTAAACATAAAAAAATATTCTATGGTCGCTCTAAACTTCACATTGACCATGAAATATTCTACTAAACCCTTCACGCGATTCAAGATCCGAAATCACCAAAATCTGATTTAAAATCATTAAAATTGTAATCCCGACACGTACTATTATCCAACATGTTGATATTGCCCAAAACCATTCAAACCAATTCAAGCCACTCCAAGCCAGCCGTTTTAGACTCTATGATTATTTCCCATTTTCGTATTTTCGCCCACTTCCAAAAATTTCAAATAAGCAGGTTCCCAATTTCAAATCCAAATCATTATTCACTTAAATCTCCAATTCTCTTTCTAAAGATTATTTAAAACATAGTGAACTGAATTTCTTCAAAATTCTCCAGAAACCCTCCATCCCATATAATAAGAAAAATCACTATTCCTTAGGGCAACCCTAAGCAATTTTCAAAAATTCACCTCATGCCCAAATGGCGTCCAAAGCTGAAGTTCTAAATTTGGGGCCATCTCTGTTTCATCATCGACCTCTAACCCGCCTCAAAACTACTATTATAACATTCAATCAGGTTGGGGTTTTACACTATTCATATACAGAAAAATATTCCATATACCATGTCCTTGCATTCATAGGAAAAATTTCTAAAATCATCATTCACTATTAAATCATATTCAACAACAAAAATTTTATTTTAGAAAATTTCATTTTAAGAGATTTGATTTGATTTGATTTGATTTGTTTAATTTTTTTTTTTATTTTTGAAAAATTATGTGAACAGTGTTCATGAACAGTGGTCCAAACATTTTGACCGAAAAACAAGACACCGAGTCCAATCGGGTCGGGTAGTGCACACCTAGGAACCCAAGCCTACTTCTACCAAGGCGCACACTATGCTCAGTCGCGCCGCACTCTTCAGCGCCGGGCCGTGTCACGGGCGCGCACAAAAATCGCGGTCGCAGTCGCCCCCTCGGCCGTGTCGCAGAGTCCCCGCCATACCGTGGCCGAGCCCGCCGCAGCAAGCCCTCGGGCCGGTCGCAGTCGCCAGATAGGTCGTCAGCGCTTCTCGCTGGGCTGAGCCGCCGCGCAGGTCGGTCGCACTGGCGCGCCGTACGCGAGCCTGCCTCGGTTAACCCGCAGCCGCTACCCGGCCAATACATTATATTGTATCGCCAACGGTCCCCCCAGCCTCCCCGCGCGATACGCTGCAGCGTACCGTGTCGCGCCTTCCTCTCTCGCCGTATTGCGTGCCCTCTCGCCATATCAGGCGTTACCGGGCCGCGGTCGTGGCCCACGCCCTTGCTCCCTCTCGGCTACCGCCAAGCCGGGGCTGCGGTCACGATACAATCGCTGTATCATGACCAAGACCAAACATGGGCAGAAACACAACCGACCGCCTTTGAGCGCACTTTTTTTTCACATCATTTTTTTTCTTATTCCAACTGGTCAAACCTTTGGAAAAAAAATATATTTTTTTTCAATTTCCACTAAACCAAATAAATTTATTGAAATTTATTTTATCCATTTTTTTTCCAGTTTTACACACTGTAAAACCTTAGAAATTTTTTTTTTCTTCACATCATTTTTTTTTCATTTAATTCTAGACCATTTTGTCCAAAATTTCTCGAACTCCTAAGGTTACATATTCTCGGCCCTAGTGTTCAATGTTTTCTCCTATGCTACTCACCAAGCATACAATTTCAATCACAATTCATACACAACAATTCATCACACATCAATCATCAAAGTGCACAAGGAACGCAGGATTTTAACCCGCGCTCATCGTTTCCCAAAGTATTCATATACCTATCTTATTGACACTGCTTCCAGATGGCAAACCCAGCTCGACATAGCACCAAGTCAGGACACCCCAAAATCGCCAGCCCCGTTGACAACCCGTCACCTGCGGAATATTCATGGATGCTCCGCAACCCGACACCACTCATGAAAATCTACAGAGTCTCCTTTAACAGGAGATCTACCCAAGGTACAAACCTGTCCCAACAAGTTTAAGCACGAAAGACACAGCATTCATTACAGTGAAAATAACGGCCACTTTGGGCCCCCGTATCAATACTCACAAAATATATATCTCAACTCAAATATTGCATGGTTCCAAGAGTTTTAAGATACTCTTAATCAACATATATTATAAAATTTACAATTCTAATACGTGTTATACAAAAATCAATACCCAAAGCCACAACCCTAGCTCTCTCTAACGCGACCTCTAATAGCGTCCTCCCGCACACTCCCCGTAATTCGAAATGAGATCCCATTACGGCGAAAGCAAGCCTGGGTGAGAGTTAATTTCCCCACCCGGGTTACTCTCCCCACCTAAGTGCAATATGCATGACAAACAACTCCACATTCAAGCAATTTCCATGAACCCACTGAATGTCTACACGCCCAATCTCACGCCTCCCTTCCATCGACTTCACACATGCCTAAGCCAATATGCGAGTAAAAATATCCAATTTTCACAACAAAGCTTGCTCTTGAAAACTTACATCGAAGCTAAGAAAATATCGACTACTCCCTCCGAGGCGAATTGTTTGATAACTCTCCAAAACAGTCATGGTCCTCATCCGAATGCATCTCTGTCGGACGCCCCTCCTGTGCAATTCTTCAAAAACTGCCGGCCGGAATTCCTTTCACAAACATTTTCGCTTTTGTTTCTTTTCATGTCATGTGCACCACACCTAATGTTTTAGTCGTACCCATTGCATATGCAATACGACGCCAATCCCAAAACATTTATGCTTAAGATATTCACATGCATATATATATTAACATAATTAATCCAAAAACAACCACGCGTTTGTTAAATTCACATCAATAACACCAAAATTAGCTCACATGAGCTAATTAGCAAACACAAGTAATTCATTTTGAATCACTCAACATCATAAAAATTCACACAAAAATATTCATGTTACTATTCACGTGAATAGTGAAACCCTCGGGTGGCACTGTTCACGGCCACACAAATAGGAATTTTCTCTACTCGGTTCAAAGCTTTTGAGACCAAATTTATGGCTAAAACAAGCCTCATAACATTCCTAACCATTTACATGGCTCTTAGCCAAAGATTAACACAAGTAGGAAAAGATCCCTACCTCGGAAATAGCTCTAACTCCACCAAAACTGTCCACGCTGCAGCCCTCGCCGCCAGAACTGACTTTACTTTCGTCCGTCGGTAAACCAAATTCGGGTCCGACGGGCCGAAAAACGCAGGTTGCTCCTCTTCTCTAAAAAATTTCAAAAAACCCAAATTAATCGTATCACCTCTCTCGCACACTACCCTTTTTTGGTCTTTATGAAGGAGATGAACACTGTTCATCTTTTGTCTCTTCCTCATTAACATTCTCATAATACTCTATGCGTCCATTCTTCTAGATTTTTGACACTTGACACTATCTAAGCCGTCCATTTCCATCATCTCTCTACTCATGCAACATGTGTCACATGAGTGCACGTTATACGCGCGACTAGCCACATCACACGTTGCTTACTTCCGCACCCGATACCCTGGGCGCCTCGAAAAACTTGCAAATTCCATCTGCCTCTGACCGACAAAATTCGACGTAGCTGATTGGGCGAGACCATTCCATCTGCGGAAACTGTCATTATCCGAGATCTAGAAAAATTTCGAATTTTTACCGAAATGACCATTTTATCCTTTTTCCGAAAATTAGAATTTTATTGGGTCTTACAAATACAATGTCGATAAAACAACGACAAACCAAATGTAGATAAAACGAT
Source organism: Tetrastigma voinierianum (assembly GCA_016808115.1). NCBI lineage: Eukaryota > Viridiplantae > Streptophyta > Magnoliopsida > Vitales > Vitaceae > Tetrastigma > Tetrastigma voinierianum. Next base: position 380,143 of record JAEQBH010001225.1, read on the forward strand.
GACAAACCAAACTTCGATAAAACGATGACAACATAAAAAATAAAATAAAACTTAAATCTTCTGGAAAGAATCCACTTTATTAAGAAAAAATGTTAAAAATATTCAATCGGGCGATTTCGTGCCAAGAATTCGGCCAAAAAATCACCCCTTCGTTTGGAGAAAATAGGCTATACGGTAGCATTTAAAACGGCAGGCGGCGGCTAGGTTTTTAAGGAAGTTTAAAAAAGTAAAATCGTAAGAATTTACTACTAGTGGAAAATAAAATTACATGTGCTAGAAAATAATTTATTATTATGAATAAAAATAATTTACAGCATGAGAATCCCTAGTTGCTTCATTTTTTAAACATGTGAATGATCTAAGTCGATGAATTATATTTGTGAAATATATTTATATTTATCATAACTTTCAAATTGATAATGTGGTGTATTTAAATTATAGGTTTCATTCTCTAAGCTAGAGGAGTTGGAACTTTATTATCTACTCAAGTTGAAGGACATGGTCTCTTCAAAGTCCAATTGAGTCCTTTAGTAATAATATACAAATCTTAGATCATGTGCCATCTCATTTGATATAGAGCTTTCAAAATTTAAAAGACATAGATGTGCATGAATGTGAACTTCCAGAACTGTGTGATTATACTGATGGAAAAGAATCCCAAAGTTATAAACCCATGGAGTTAAGGGACTTAGGTTGAGATGTTTGATTAATTTATTAATTATGGACAAAGTATAATCATATTAAATTTAAATTATATAATTGTACATGTTAATTATGGGTTATTTATAATACTTAATATTAACTCCAATACAACCCATAGCGCTCTATTCTTTTACCTTATTCGATGTTCTCATCAGCCAAAAAACCTCACCGCTCTCTTACGTTTTATATATATAAAATAACAACCCTAAAATTTCATAACTAAGCCAAGAAATGATACTTTAAGAAGGAAAAACTATCTTCAACCATAATTTTTCTTTTATCTTATCTCTTACAGATTTTGGAGAAAAATGACAATCTACAATTTCGGATCTATGTCAAATATGTTTTTTACATACTTCGAATTGATATGCTTCTTTATTCAATAAAATTATTATTTTATAATATATTTATTAAGTCTTTTGATTATTAATTAATTGTTTTTAAGATTAATAAATATCTTTGATTTTTACAAAATAATTTTGCAATTAGTATAGAGTTGTTTTAATTGATATTGGAGCTATCAATTTTAATTTTCTGCGTTTTCTAGTTTTGTTCGCTTTAATTGCCATGTTGAACCGTTGTGGGGAATTTTCAAAACAAAAAGAAAAAAACTTTTCTGGACTGATTTTGGAAATGAATCTCCTTGTAAATATTCTTTCTCCATTGCAAATTTGCAAATTTGCAATAGCGTTTAAAAGATCTTTCAAACTGATTAAGGTGCTCTGTGTCCGACGTAGCTGCCTTTTAGGCATTCTATTTTCCTTTTGAGTTTTGATGGAATCCAAATTCATGATATAACATGCTAATGCTTTACTAAATGTTTGTCAGAGACAAAAGTTGTATCATGATGTGGTTTTGACAAATGTCTTTAATTCATTCGTGGCCACGGTCAAATGTAGTATGAGAATGACCATTATTATTTTTTAAATAATAAGAAAAGGAAAACCCTGCTTCTTGATAATTGTGCATGGCTGCTGCGACTGCCTTAATTCTTTTCCCATAAATACATAATAATGTTTGACTTTTAATTCTTGTTAAAAAAAAAAATCAATCTCTCAAACATGCCCCAAACGACCTCGTTCCATGAGGGTTGGGACCTGGTGTGGGGTGTGGCAGCTGAGACACTTCGTCTTTACTAACCTCGCTTGGGCTCTCGAGGCCTTTTACACCATGGTTATGATCTTCGCTGATCGGGAGTCGGCGTGGACGAGCGACAGCAGCGCCGGCTGCTCTGGCGCGTCGACCGACGTTTGTAGCTCGGAGAAAGGTTAGTGGGAATGGATCTAAGTTTTTTTTTTTTTTTTTTCCTTTTATTTTTTGTTATTTGGGTTTGCATTATTTTGGGTGTAAGAGGCCCAACATCGTAGCCCAACCTGAATCATTCTGGCCATTAGACAAGGCTAGAATAAGAGCCTAATAACTAACAGTCTACTCTAGGTAGACTAGGGTTTTAAAACTTGTCTTATCCCAGTCAAGGTGAACTAGCCACAACTTACCAACCTCCGCTAGTTCACAAGTGACTAGAATTAAAAAAAAAGAAAAGAAAAAAGATATATATATATATATATATATATATATATATATTATAATTGGTTTTGCAATTTATGTTTGTGCTATTTGGAGATTATGTATAACATTATATTATGAATAAAATTATTTTCTTGTACTTGGATAAAATTGAGAAATTTTGGATGCTTATAAACTTGCTTTTTGTGAGTTTGAGCATGTGTAATATTTTCAAATTGATGTCAGAACTGTAATCTCCTATTTTCACATTATCAATTTTAAGTAGCATCCATACAATGATAAAAAACAGTCATGTCGCATTTAATTTTATTATTTGGTACGGCACTTAATTACTACAGAGCTTCATTAAGTCATTACGAACCACTTACTTTACTACCCCCAGCCTGATAAATCAACATTTGGTCGATCGCCGGGTGAATCGTTCACGCACGCAGCCTTTTATATTTTATGACTCCAAGATTCGCATGGTAATTCAATTTCTTGTGGTCTTTAGCAAGTCGAAAAATTGAGCAATTCAGATGTATTTGTTTTACATGTATTTTTGGCATTACCTCTCGCTGGATTCTTCGCCTTGTTCTTCCGCCTCTCTTACCATCACGAAAAACTTAATCTGACTAATTACAAAGTTAACGTGAAAATGAAGCATTCAATAATCATTCAGCCGAACGTTTATTGGAATCCACATCATTGATGTGTCATCTGATACTTGGTGGTTCGATAGTAACGTTACCATTCATGCTTGCAATTGTATGCAAGCGGTGATAAGCAAAAAAGATCCAACTAGTTTTGAGCACAGGAACACGGAGACTCAAGATGCGAGTCCAAGTTGATTTTCTCGGGAATTCTTAGATTACAAAACAAGATAGAAATTTGAAATTGCGTAATATAGCGCACATACCTCTGATCGTGAGAAATTTGATATTAGTACCTATTTTAGATAGACTTGGATATAATTTTATTTTTAGAACTAGAAAAGTTAACTTATATCAAGACTCTTTATTGATTGGCAATGGAATGATTTGTGGGAGTCTTTACAAATTAGAGTTGTCTACTTTGCCTTATGTTTCGCTACTCTTACTGTTAATACCGCTAGTAGCTCTAAACGTTTGAGATTGAATGAAAAGTCTTATACTCTTTGACACAAGCGTTTCATATTTCTAGACAGAGAATTGAGAGATTAATTAAAGATGAGATTCTTCCAGATCTTGATTTTTCAGATTTTGATACTTGTGTAGATTGCATCAAGGTTAGGAATGTCAAGGTTGATAGATGCAACGAGTTGCTCACATAATACGTAGAGGTTTGTTTGCTATTCACTCATCTCTGCTACTGTGGCCACAAATATTTCATCAATGCCTATCACGACATTCCCTGCTATGGTTTTATCGAGCTCATTCGTGAGAAGTCTAACTTTTTGGAGGCTTTCAAAGCTTTCAAAGCTAAAGTTGAGTTCCAACAAGGGAAGAAGATCAAAGTGGTTCATTCGAACAAAGGTGGTGAGTATTATGGTAGAGATGATGAGACGAGATGCAACCCTGAACCATTTACAAAGTACCTTTAGGAATGTGCCATCGATGCTTAGTATACAATGTCTGGTACTCCTCAACTAAATGGGATTGAGGAAAGGAGAAATCGCACACTTCTTTATATGGTGTGATGTATTCTTGTTAATTTCTCACTACATGAGTTCTTATGGGGTGAAGCTTTGAAAATTGTAGCTTATATTTTGAATCAAGTGCCTAGTAAGTCTATTCCTAAGACTCCATATGAGCTATGGTTACAAAAGAATCCTAATCTTCGTCATTTCCATGTTTAGGGCTACAGGGTGGAAGTGAGACCGTACACCTCGCAATCTAAGAAATTTGATCTAAAAATCATTGGTGGGTACTTTATTGGTTCTTGTGTGGGATCAAGAGGTTCCAGGTTTTATTGCCCTTCGCACACCACCAAAGTGATTGAGTCAGATCGAGCTATCTATTTTGAGGGTGATACTAGTACAATCCAAGGGCTAAGAGAAATTGTGTTGAAAGAACACCCAGTTTTTATTTCTGTGCCTATTGCTTTCGCTCTTATCTCTAGCCCTATTGTTGACAAGCATCCAGTAGCCACTCCTGATAATGAACCTATTGCGCCCCTACCCCCGCCTAGGCGAAGAGGGAGAGACGCAGAAGACGGATCGGGACTCTCTTAACCTATTTATTCGTTATCAGGGCTCAATTTATATATATTTTCATAAAGAAATAAAATTTATAACATATACATATAAAACAACCACTGTAGTGGTGTTCATAATATTATGTACATATATTTGAGTCTCATTCACTTGTTCTTATACAATTTCATTATTACAAAACTCTACATTTACATATACAAAAACAAATCCAAAACCTACTTAGGGTGGGCTTCTATCGTCGGTCAGTTCCCAGAAGGATGCGTAATGCTATGAATGTCCCTCTTCAGCACCTACATGGAGCAAACACCCATGTTAAACTCAGAAATGCCAATGGAAACATATAACATATACGACCACTCATGCAAGGATCCTTAATTCCAGTATACATATACAATAGCTTATAAACATATACTTCTTTTACATATCATATGCATCTTTCGTATCATTTGCATATTTCATGCCTTTTTCATGTGTCATTTTTATATTATCTTATATCATCTTGTATCATTTTTTTTATGCCTGTATATTCCAAAGACGTGGATACGAGAGATAACTCGTGGAGTATACTGAAGGTATCATCATCAGACTTAAATTAAAGGATCTATAAGCCATCAGATGACCCAAACAGGTTATATATACCCAAAGGTATCATCACTATACGAGATAGTGACCTATGCCCAGATATGTGACCCAAATCCAGGGTCGCGACGACCAAAACGAAGCCGCTTTAATTTACCAAACATGGCCAACTTCTTTAACTTGTAACCCCTCATGTGCAATGCCTACTGGGTCTATCCACTTTGGAATATATGCAGTAAAAATCAAAGCTTATTAGGTTTTTATCCGAAAGTTAGAGATATCATACTAATAATATTTACATGTATGTGTTATCGCTCATGTGTTCATATTTCATATATCAACCCTTCTTTTATTTATTTAATTCAAATACTTTACACCGAAATATTTCCTACAAACAACGATTCACTTTAACAAATTTTCTGGATCCAATGGGGTCCAAATTTGAATACACTTATTTCAAGAAGATTTGTTCTCCTAAAAGTCTAGTTTATCGAGAAATTTGAATCAATCAATTTGGATAAGTGAAACTTAACTCATGGCCTAACTACCCAAAACATCAAAACTATATTAGAAACTGCTCGAAAACAGGGTTTCACTTTGATGAATTTTTTGGGTCCAATGAAGTCCAAATTGGAATACACTTATTTAAAGGAGATTTGTTCTCCTAGAAGTCTAGTTAACCAAAAATTTGAATCACTCAATTTGGATGAGTGAAACTCAACTTATGGCCTAAATACCCAAAATCGTACTGCGCCCACCAAAACTGCATCGAAACCGCCTCGAAAACAGCGCTTTCACTACTAATTTTCGTGATCCAACGGCCAAAATTAATAAACTTATTTCAAGGATATTTGTTCTCCTTAGAAGTATAATTCGTCAAGTAATTTGAATCAACACCAATTTGAATGAGTAATGACTATGTTAGGACCAAGACAAACGTGGTTTCAAAAAATTTGACAAAGATCTCCCCTAAACCTAATACATTTCCTTTATACAAACATTCCTCAATCTGGAGGACCACAACCAACTCAAACAACTTCAAAACAACCACAACTGAACTAGAACAATTAAAATCATACTTATACTGTAGTTGTGGTTAGATGGAAACCTAAACAAAGGTCAAAGAAGTTAGGATGAGCTCCTAACCTTAATCTTTTCTTCAAACTTGCTTTTCCTCCTCTCCTTCCTTCATTCTCTTTTCTTGAACAAATAAAACCCAAAAGATGGCTTCTCCTCTTCAACACCGTGGTCTCTCTCACTCTCTCTTTCTCCACACATGAGTGAATGCTCATTCAATAGGACCATTTTGGTCTTATCCCTACTTTGGTCTAAGGCCTTGCTCACCGCATTTTTAGTTTGTTTTCCCATTTTTGCTCAAAAGCCCTTCATCTCTCTTCCTTTACACTTCAAATTATTCATTATTCTATTTTGGCATATAAACTTCTTGTCTTATGCCCTTTGGATCTTTATTTTACAATTTACCCTTTTACCCTTAATTTTTGAATTTTATTTCCAGGTTGTTATCATTTTCACACTTAACAGTATAAATTCCGGAAAATTCAAATTTAACATATATTATACCCTAAACTTGTTATAAACGATTAGGTATACTTGTGGTGGCTACGATTCTCCCCCAAGTTAATTTGGCCCTCGAAATTGTTTGCATCTAACCGAATAGTCGTGTGTTGTAACACCCCAAATTATACCTTTCAATAATGCTTTTATAACACAAGTATTGTGGAGGCAATGAAAGTAAATTATATTTTTTAGAATAAAATAATGCTAAAAATAAAATAAGAAAGTCCTAATTCAACAGCTAAGGGTAAATCGGTACTTTTACCTCCATGACTGAAATTCCATTACAAGAATAAAAGATTGTACGCCAAAGTATAATTCAATAAGTTGAATCATAATAATGAGAAACATGAATAATCAAACAAATAAAGAAAATACTTAAAAGTCAATGTGATGAAGACTAAATTGTCTCTCATTTTCATGGTTTCATGTTTGGGGAGAAAGAGAGTGGTAGGTTATATCAAGCAAAGAAAGGTTAAGAAGGAAGTAAGAAGAATAAAAGAGAAGAATAAAGAGAAGAAGATCAAAGGTATGGATTCAGATGGAAAATCAAACCACATCGAACCCTTTTTTTATGAATTGGGTCTAAAAAGAACCATACTTCTGTGATATTACTGGCTAAGCTACAGCTTTAGACTATATTTCAGAAGCTGTTTTGGTTTGGTTTTGCGGTCACCTGGTCGTATGGAAACTAAGTATGATTCCCCAAATTTGGCACTGGGGAAACCTCCTTAACCCATTAATCGTAGGATGGGGTTAGAAAACCATAAGTCTTCCTTATATGTAAGCTGGGGAATTGCTTTTGTCAGTGCTTTCTGACTCTGTCAGTTGATTGAAATCCTCAATCAAAGAATATTTCAGATACAAATATTGCGCTTTGTGAGACAAGCCAAGCCAAAATTTCTCCAAAACACACATGTTTTTGTCTTCGTCATAATTTCTTCGTCAATGCTTTCTGATGTTCTTTAACTCAATGCTCTCAGTCTGTGTAATCCATCCATATACCACGAATCGAACTCATATTAGCCCTCAGAATCATGAAAATAAGATGTTTCTAAATGGGTTTTGCTCGTAGTCACTGCTCATGGGAAGCCTCCAACTTTGACAAGCCATACTTCTTCGTCCGAACTCCGCTTTGATGTTCTTGGGACTCTATGGAAAGACCTCGAGTCTAGAATCCATCCATATATATAGCTTGATGGAATGATAGTAAATAAATTTCATAAGATACATTTCAGAACTAAGGCTATTCACGCATATAACGAGATATTTAAAACGCAGCATACGTAATAAATGATCAGAAATATCGCATACGACAATCTGATGACAATAATTATTCGAATATGATATATAAAATCAACATAAAATACACATGTGATTGTCCTAAGAACTCAAGTAGGATGGGACGGGCATGCCTATTAGAAAACAAGTATGCAACATACTAATCCCATTGCCCCATTTCAAATGGCCATGCGCATTCGGGCCCTTATGATGGTCATTGTCTCATACAATGATACCGCTAAGCCTCGCCCTTATAGATGGTCATTGCCTCGCACAACGATCAAGACCTTCACCTTATGTATCAACGCCTCAGATAATGAGTACGCCTTCTGCTCTTTATAGTTTCCTTTATCCACTTCTAAGGCTTATGCAGGCATGAAACATAAAACAAATGACTTGAATATGACATACGAAATGTATATGAACGTTGATAAGAAATGTAACATGATATGATAAGTAAATATGAGATATGAATAAGCATGTTTAAATGATATGATATGTTAGATGTATATGCATGTATATAGAAGTGTGATGATCCTTGTTAGTAGTCGTCCACGAGTTTATTCCCACTAAGTGTAAAGCTTAGCACTAAGCCATCCCGTGTAGGTACTAAGCAGGTAAGAAGGTCGATAACCTTCATCGTGCCCAAGGTCAACACATAGTTAGGATGCCCACCTGAAGAACTTTTTGGTCTATTTTGTATATGTAACAATTTTTGTTGTTTGTAAACAAATGTAAAGTTTTTGTATAAGTCAAACACTCCCATTTGTGGATCTTGAATATATTTTGAAATTCGCCACTCTGAATATATCTCAGAGATACATGCTTGATAGTGTATGAATGAGCAGTTTATAGTGTACGGGTAAAATGAGTGATGGCTTGCCTCACCTACATTGCACGTGGGTGGGCGGGTCGGGGGTGCTTTGCACAGTCTTGTGCCCTCATAGTTGCTTTTGGCTCCTATGTAGCTTCCTCCCTGCCATGGTGTTGCCAGAATACTCTCACTAACAGTACTTGAATACTGCCATGGTGTTGTATATTAATAAATTTTTTGTTGTTTGTAAACAAATGTAAAGTTTTTGTATAAGTCGAACACTCCCATTTGTGGATCTTGAATATATTTTGAAATTCCGCCGCTACATAATATATCTCAAGATACATGCTTATTAGTGTATGAAATGAAACGGGTTATAGTGTCTGAGTAAAATGAAGCAGTGACACCTCATACATTGCATGTGGGTGGCGGGTCGAGGGGTGTCACACGAGATCTCAATGCCCTGTGGTTGCTTTTGGCTCCTATGTAGCTTCCTCCCTGCTATGGTGTTGCCAGAATACTCTCACTAACAGTACTTGCCAGAATACTCTCACTAACAGTACTTGCTTACTCTCACGGGTACTTGTTTCACTTCGAGAACTATCTGACTTTGGCTCTTCATCATGGAGAAATCTGTTGTACTTACTCTTGCGCATCTGAAGATATGTGATTACGTCGTCTGTATTTCCTCGACATGGACACGTGAAAAACATCATGTAAGTTAAGCTGACTCGGAGGGTGCCAGTAGATAAATAATAGGGCAATTCTTTCTAGGATTTCATAAGGCCCAATGAATCTTGGACTCAACTTTCCTTTCTTGATAAACCGTAGAATCTTCCTCCATGGTGATACTTTCAAATATACTTTATCTCTGACTTCATATTCAATATCTTTCCTCTTGAGCGACCGAATGATTTTTTGTCGATCACTAACGACCTTTAACCTTTGTGAATAACTTTGAACTTTCTCTTATGTTTCTTTCAACTATGCTCAGACCAATAACCTTATGATCGTTCAATTATGTCCAACATACAGGAGTTCTACATCTCCTACCATACAAAGCTTCATAGGGGGCCATACAAATACTGGACTGATAATTGTTGTTATAAGAAAATTCTATAAAAGGAATATACTTATCTGACTTAGGAAAAATCTGAGTGCACAACCGAAACATCTTCTAATACTTGAATCACTCTCTCGTTGTCCATCGTTTTGTGGATGGAAAGCGTACTAAAATTCAACAGTACCCAGAAATTGTGTAATTCCTTCAGCCTTAGCGTAAGCAGTGGATCGTGATCGGACACTATAGATATTGAAATACCATACAACGACAATTTCATTCCACATACGAGTTAACTAACCGATCCATGGAATTATTCAAGTGAATTTGGTAAAGTGACGATTGTATCGAATACATCCACAATTACCCATCGGAAATCATGTTTCTTTTGGGTGAGGGAAAACCGGATACAAGATCCATAGTAATTTGTTCCAACTCATTGGGGTGGAAGAGGATTTAACAAAGCGACGGTACTTGATGTTGACCTTTGCTAATGACAAGTCGGACATTTAGACACATACTCTATCACATCCTTTTTTCATCCTTCGCCTGTAAATCGCGTTTCAAATCCTGGTACATCTTGTTACCTCTAGGATGCATGGTAAATATGGTATTGTGGCTTTCAAACATCAACTTCTTTTTCAACTCCATGGCATTCGATACACATAATCTGCTCTTGTAAAACAAACCTCCATTTTCATCTATAAAATAGTCAGTTATGTTTCCATTTCTGACTAACTGTACTACTTCTTGTGGCTTGACATCATTCTTCTTAGCATCTCTTATCATCATTTTCAAATCAAAAATAACTCTCGGTTAAGTGACAAGGCTCCATCGTATTCAAATCTCAATCACAATGATTCGAATTCGGAGCGGAAATCCCATTTTTCATAAAGCGCTCCAGCCACCATACTGCGCGTGGATTGGTATTAATTGTAATCAGATTATGACTTTCAATAAACTCATGATGTATATAAATTGGTTCTTGGAGTTATGGATGCTTAAAATCTTGGGTTGTTTATTGTATGAATATATATTTTGGCAGAACATACCATGTAAACTCTAGTCATGTGTAGTAGAATAATTATAATGGTTCGTGATAACGTACCTTTTCTAAGTATCTGTGTTGACGAGTGGTTGATGACTGTGCGGCTGCGTGGAATACTCGTGAATGTCTCGGGTAACGACCTTCTCCACGAGTAGGAAGCGATCTCCTTTATGCAGGGGAGCTCCGCAGAAGTGCATAACTTTTGTCCCGAGATTCACAATGACCTCCACGAGGTCGAATGAGGTAAAATAATGGCCGCGGTCACTGTATCGATACTCGCCTTAAATATATCCGACCTTGACTATCTCCGCGTGGTTGAGGATTCGCTTCAAATTACTCTTAATTGAAACATATATATTAAAATTACAACATTACAATACATGTCATATAATAACATCAAAACCCGCAGTAAAGCTTTCTTCATATGCGGTCTCGAATGCGGGTTAGTCGTGCACTTTTGACTGTGCACGAAGAGGGTCCCACGGCGGGGGTGAGCAAAGCCGATGGTGATAATCTCCTCTGAGGCTACTCCCCACCTAAGTGCACATGCAATGGTCACATAATCAAACACATCCAAGTGCAACATACACATGTCTACTGAATGCACACATGCCATGAATGAGACTCGACTCACCATGCCCCATGTACTTAGCTCTCGCCGGCTCCTATCGCTCGATATGTCATTGAAGTAATATATCCTAAGTCACTCTTGAGCTTGTCTCACATGCATATGCCAAGCTGTGACAAGCTGTCGCGGTATTGATGACCAGAGTATCGAGCCTCACGGCTCCATTACCTAATACAAGTGTCGATGGGCAACAAATCTCAAGTCAGTCAAACTCTATCATACGACCCCAGAAGTCTATGTGATAACCATGATCGTGTGTCTTCTTTGGACAACAGAACTTTTCGGGTGTCTGGGTCTCTTACACTATCTGAACTTTGACATAATGGGTCTCACCTTGTCGCCTCGAGTTCTATTTGACTCATAAACATGCATTTTTCCATGAATGAAAACCATTTCCAAACAAAGGTATTTGTTTTAGCAGTGGACAACCCTCGATATAAATAGTGGACGGGACTTCAGATAATCTATTTTTGTGGACAACCCTCAGGTGTATATCGATTGGGCGGACTCAGAGCGATTGATATTATATGGACAACCCTCAGATCTTTGTAATTGGACACACTCCAATAAAATAATATTGTTGGTCAACCCTCCCGAAACAATTCTGCTCAAAGAAACCACCTCATGCACTCACTCCTATTGTTAGGGTGCCCCGGTGCATATGAAATGCAATGAGCCATTTCCATTTCCTTAACTTGCGTACAACTCATTTGGACGTTGTCATGATACTTAGAGCCAACTAATCAATACCATGCGCGGTGTTGATCCTGGCAGTGTACTCCACGACACACCATCAAACACCTAACACAGTGTCGATCTCAACTATGTACTCACACCCATGTTATGCGATGTTTTCGTGCATGTATAATGTAATTATGCCATTGCCTATTCATACCATGCTACATATATAATGAGAACTATATATACTCATGCATATTTATCCATGCATCATTTGGACATTCATATTAAGGTTCATACAAATTCCAAATCAAACATACTAATTCAAGCATATATGAACATCCTGAGTCACTACCTCGGGGTAATATTGACACACGTCAATCCACAGGCACAGTAGTGACCTGATTTATCCACGACTAGCCTCGGCCGAGCCATGTAATGGCCTGGAATCCGCCGATCTGACTATATGTCATTTATTTGTCACGATGACACACAGACCACTCAATCATATTATTCACTTTCCAACAACCCGCACACAAAATGGCCCCAAATCTCGGACTCATATAGAATGGGGCACCATTTTGGTCCTTCACGGTTCATCCAGAATATTTGTGATACAGAAACACACCATAAAACTTTGAAGACATCAGTCAGGGATCCAAGCCAGCCTCCACACGGTCAGAGGCTTGCTTTGAAAATAGTCTACAAATTCCATCGCTATTTGTCTGCAGTCTCAAAAATTCAGCTGAAGCTTGTCAGCAGTCCAAAATTCAGCCCGGACTGTCCAAAAATAGTCCCAAAAATTCCTACACTCAGTCCAAAATTTTGAGGACTGAAATTTTCGGCCTTTTACAGCCTCTAAGCCAATTCCAAACCATTAAATAGCCTTTAGGCTAGAAATAACACAAGTAAGAAAATTCCCTACCTCAGTGGGTTTAGCGAAAGCTCAGATTTGAATGCTTGCGTGTAGCTCTCATCGCGTAGATCAACTTTGCATGGCCCAGAAGCGAGAGCCCTGCGGTCAGATTTTAGGTAGATACGGAAGGAAATGAGAAAAATAATAAAAAAATTAAAATTCTCCTCCTATCGCCTCTTTTTCTCCACCCGACGCCTCCTTCCCCTTTTTATTGATTTTTCCTTTTTATTATGATTATTATTATTATTATTATATTATTATTATTATCATTTTGAATACATAACTTATATTGTCTCATTCGGGTCCGTTTCTTCCCGGAAAATTTTATTTTCAGTTCAATTATTTTAAATGAACTTTAACTCAATGGTACTATGCTTTTGAGATTTTATTAAAAATCTCATCCTTGAAGATCATTGGCGATTTATCACTTGATGCTCGTAAAATATTATTGTCTCGAGTCGCCCGAAACTTTTTGGGTCTTCGTTCAGCGAGATGAATTTGGAGATTGCAATCGGTTTATTCATCCCGAGATCTGAAAATTTTAGGTTTTTCACACGAAATTACCGTTTACTTTTTCGAGAAAATTGAATTTTTCTCGGGTTTTACGTCTTGCATCAATACACATCCCAAACCAAATTTTGACGCATCACTATACATGGCATATTCTCTACCCGAAGTAGGCTAAGTCAACACCGGTGCTTCAACCAGTATTTTCTTTAACTGTTCAAAACTTGACTGACACTTGTCATCCCACTCGAACTTTACCCATTTCAGTAACTGTAGCGAAGATACTGTAATGAAAAATCCCTTTACAAGCGAGTCGATAGTATCACCTTCAAGCCCGGCTTTCTCGCGCCGGTTACATTTCGGCGGTTCGACTCACAGCTACTTCAGTCTTTGCGAGTCGACTCAATACCTATGCATATACAACATGGCTGGAATGACACTACCTTAAGCCCAAAATCTGATTGCTCGACTTTGCAAACAAATTGTTTCTCTCATGAAATCATGCTTACTATCCTCAAATGTTGTTCATGTTCTGTGCATCTTTAGAATATACCAAGATGTCGTATTGAGATACCTTCTGGCGGTCCCGAATAAGGTTGGAACACCATATTCATCAAGTCCATGAATGCAGTCGGTGCATTAGTCATTGGAAATGGCATTACTAAAAACTCATAATGACCATATCGGGTTCTAAAGAAATTCATTTTCGAACATCGACATTTGTCACGAGTTGATAATATCCCGATCGCAAATCTATCTTTGAAAAGACGCTTGCTCCTTTCAACTAATCAAAAAGATCTTCAATTATTGGCAACGGATATTTATTCTTCACTGTCACTTATTTATTTATCGATAATCAATGCATGGGGTAATGTCTTTGCTGACAAATAAAACAAAGCGCGCGAGGAGAAACACTAGGTCGGATGAAACCCTTGTCCAATAGCTCCTATAGTTGAGTCTTCAACTCTTTTAGTTCAGTTGGAGCCATGCGGTAGGGTGCCCTAGAAATTGGAGTCGTTCCATGTACAACTTCAATAGACAAATCTACTTCTCTTTCAGGTGGTATTCTCGGTAATTCCTCGGGAAACACATCAGGAAATTCCTTTACTATTGGAATCTTTTCCACATCTATCAATTCTTTAGAGTCACACTAAAGCCAAAGGTTTCATTAACCTTCTCAAGAATCGTCTGCCGTATAGTTTAAATTAAATTTGGATACTATTTAGGTTGATAGCATGTAATGTTACCTCTGACAAGTCAAAACATTTAAGCCTTACTATTTTCTTATCACAATCAACTATAGCCCGGTGTTTGGATAACCAATCCATTCCCAAAATTAAATCAAACTCATGAAACGACAAAGTAAGTAGATCAATAGAAAACTTTATATCATGAGTCATTAGGTGATGCTCTTATACACTCCTGCTGATCGACACTATGCCCTGTGGGACTAGTAACAAGCATATCATATGGTAAATGCTCTACTCGATGGCATTCTATCAAACACATGTTCTATTATATACGGTAATGAGTATAGTCAGGGTCTATCAAAGCATGCATCTCAATATCATAAAGAGAGAAAATACCAGCAATCACTTCAGGAGCATCCTGATCCTCACGAGCCTTCATAGCATAAGCTCGTGGTGGGGCTGTAGGAATAGGACAATCCATTGTCTCTGACACTGTACCTCCACGTCCCCTATGCTGAATCAGACCACCTTGATCCCGAGTCGAAAGGTTGTGCAACAGATCTCCCTCTGCCACTACCTTGCAAACTCCTATTATCCCCTGACTCTCGGGGACGATTAGCTATCAAGTGTTCAGTGCTTCCACATCTGAAACATCCTCCTGTCAATAATCTACACACGCCCAAATGTCGTCTATGGCAATGAGGGCACTCTGGGACTTCTCCTTTTCCAGTTGAAGCACCTCTACCAGAACTAGGTACCATTGTATTTCCCTGTCTTCTACCTCTTGTAGTCGAATCCTATATTGACTCAGCTTAGGACTCTCTAGCTCTTTTTTAATTGAGGAGAAGAAGTCTTGTGAAAACTTCTTCTTCCAAACCTCTTTACTACTTGTTTCAGATCTCTGACTTCATTGCCGCCTCAGACTAACCGATGTGAATTTACTTGTCAAATATCAGGATAAGCGCCAGATATCTTTATCTTTATGGACTCAGTAGTCCGTCTTTGAAATTTGTCCACATCGAAATGCCTCGGTTGTGAGCCCCCAAAACCGAAGTCCGTTGATGCCATCGACCGCGGAATGCAGAGTAGAATGTCGGTGATGACATTTTCACGAATCGAGGCGAGTCTCGGCTATGCGGGGGGCTCTGCGAATGCAACACCTACATATAGCACATCCCGAACATCGATATAACAGTAACATGGAGTAAAGCGACCACTTGGGCCCCGTAGACAATGCTCGTAAGAACATATATATCGACTATATCCAATGGTTTCAAAGTTCAAATTTTACTCTTATACAACACATATATTAAAATTAGAGAATTCTAATACATGTCATACATCATAACCCCAAGCCCTGTCAGAGCTTTCTTCACAAAAACTCAGTCTCTAGGATGAATAGTCTCCTCACTTAAGCTTCACATTGCACATAAAATAATATCCATCGACGAGGGTGAGCTAATGCTCGATAGTGGAATCACCTAAACTCTCTCCACCTAAGTGCATATCTACGATGCTCGATGAAAAACATACATTCAAGTAAATGTGATCTACTGGATATACACGCGATCGACTAAAATATAAGTCACCATGCATTTCCTCACACTCACCTAAGCCTCGTATAAAAATTATTATGTTTATTTGTGGACAGCCCTCCGATGTATATATATATCAATTGGGCGATCTCAGAGCGATTGATAGTTATGGACTACCCTCCGTGTATATCAATTGTTGATCTCGACGATTGATATTTTTAGTATAGCCTCAGATAGTATCATTTTAGACAACCCTGCGAAACCATTTCTCTAGACTCATCTCATGCACTCCTCTCACGATCACAGGGTGTCCAGTGCATATGGAATGCATGATGCGATTCCATTACGATGCATAACACATGCGAATATAAACATGCATATATTCACATAAAAATTAAATCACACAATCATGTTGTATGGTACGCATTCATCACTTCAAAATTAGCTCACATGGGCTAATGATCAAACCTGACAATTCTACTTGAATTACTCGACCAAACACATTAATTCTCAAAATTTATATTACTCGGGAATAGTGGTGAAACCCTCGATTACTATTCTGGGAAAATCCACAATCGTCGGTTCACTTTGTGAACCCACAATTTCAAACCATTCTAGGCCTATACATGCAAAAACACCATTTATTTATACTTTCCAACACACATCACCAACGATCCGTGTGGCCAGGGAATGTCTCGATAATTTCCAATAATTAGGTCCAGTTTTGGGGCCAGGTGAACAACCGTTCCTCAAGCCAACAGAAACATTTCGGCTGCCAAATAAAGTGTAAAACCCAAGTAGGGAGAAACCTCTACCTCACGAGTTTGTCAAACTCCTCCAAATCCCATTATCCACGCGTAGCCCGCTCCGCGTCGACGGCTTTCATGCTGAGGCTAGACGGTCGGATCGCGCGATATTACAGAAGTAAGATGTTCTCTCTCTAAAGTAATTTTTAAACCCTCTGCATCTCCTCTGTCAATTCACGTTTTGCTCTCTTTCACTTTGGAAGACAAACCCTAGCTGATTATTTTATCTTTTTAAAACATGATTCAAAAATGACCATTTTGTCATTCTTTTCCCAGTTTTGACATTCGGCTTTATCTCGATTGATCCATTTACATCATTTCTCTACTCACATATCCTCATGGCATGAGTCGTGTTATATCTTGACTTTCGTAGCATAAATCATTTCATACACCAAATGAGATGCTCGGCGATGCCAAGTCCATTGTCTCGAATTCGACGAGATTTTACGTGCTAATGGATTTAGGTAGGGCGATTCCAACAGTGAAATCCGTTTCTTCATCCGAGATCTAGAGAATAAATTCAGGATTTTTAACCGAAATTACAATTTTGTAACCAAAATTACTATTTTGCCACCAGTACTATTTTCCACTTTTATAAATTGGAATTTACCGGGTCTTCGTGATGAGAACCCAGTGGTACATACTTATTGAGATGACTAAATTCTTTCTCATATTCAGCCATTGATAAGTTCCTTTGCTTCAAATTTAGGAACTGTTTCCACTTAGTTTCCCGGTACATATCATAAACATATTTAGCCCTGAACTCTTAAGCAAAGAATTTCCATGGCATAGGATTTGGAATCCTTGAACTTCTTAACACTAGCTTCCACCAATCATATGTCTCACTCTATAATAGTGAGACTGCACATGATACTCTCTGATCGGGAGGGCATCTAACCTCGATATTCTTTGTGGCTTTTCGACAAAATTGGCTTTATCGGACTCTTTCATGTTGTCCCGTGGAGATTCCTCAGCCCCATGTCTATTGGGGCTTCCGAACTATCAGTACCTGCAATGCAAGCCATGTCTGAGATATCCTCAATGAGCTTCATTTAGCTCGCGGGGCATTGCTTTTAGAGGGCTCATAAGCTGTTAACCCCTGATCTCCAGGGTTAACACTCTCTGCTGCTTCTTTAACTGAATTCGAAGGATGATCCATCTATAGAAAACACAAGACACAAGGACATCCACATTAGGCTAACATATTACTAGACACATGATTTTCTGTCCTACACTCTATGCCAGAGCCGCCTAAACCTAGGCTCAAGTACTTAATTGTCGTGCCCCTTACCCACTTTAGGCGAAGGTGGGGACACATCAAGCGAGACTCTTTGTTTTTCTGTCATTGGTGGGCCCAATTTATATATATTTTCATAAAGAAATAAAATTTATAACATATACATATAAAACAACCATCGTAGTGGTGTTCATAATATTATGTACATATATCCAAGCCCCATTTACTTGTCCTTATACAATTTCACTATTACAAAACTCTACATTTACATATACAAAACAAATTCAAAACTTACTTAGGGTGGGCTTCTATTGTTGCGTTGGCCCTGGCGGTTGCAGAATGCCGTGAATATCTGTAAGTACCTCTGAAGGATAAAACACCTGCCAGTAAGCTTATAGCTTAGTGGTAAACATGTAACATATATGACCACTTAAAGTGATCCTTAATTTCAGTATAAATATATAATAGCTTATAAACATATACTTCTTTTACATATCATATGCATCTTTCGTATCATTTGCATATTTCATGCCTTTTTCATGTGTCATGTTTCATATTATCTTATATCATCTTGTATCATTTTTTATACTATATATTCCAGACATGAATCTGAGAGATAAGCGTATATACGAAAATTATCATCAGCATCTGAAGCAGTGACCTACTATCTTGTATGAACCAGCGGGGCCATATGCAGAAGGTATCATCAGCATGCGAGACGGTGACTTTGACATGCATCTTGTATGAAGCCCTGACGGTCGTATATGCGAAAGGTATCATCAGCATGCGATATAGTGACACATGCATTATGTGACCCAAATGGTATTTGTAATGACCCAAATGGGACATTTGTAATGACCCAAACGGGGCCGCTTTAATGACCCGAGCAGACTATTTTATAACTTGTAATCTCTCGTAGGCAATGCCTACTTGTCATCAGCTGGAATATATGCAATCGGGTTTGTAAGTTTTTATCTAAGTTAGAGATATCATACTCGTCATTTACATGTTTGTATTACTGTTCATATGTTCATATTTCATATACCAACCCTTCTTTTATTTATTTAATTCAAATACTTTACATCGAAATATTTCCTACAAACAACACCTCACTTTAACAAATTTTTTGGATCCAATGGGGTCTAAATTTGAATACACTTATTTCAAGGATATTTGTTCTCATAGAGGTCTAGTTTACTCAGAAATTTGAATCACTCAATTTGGATGAGTGAAGAGCTCGACTTATGGCACAAATACCCAAAACTATACGAAACACCAAGCGTATCGAAGCGCAACCAGGTTTCACTTTGACAAATTTTAAGGTCGATGGGGTCTAAATTTGAATACACTTATTTCAAGGAGATTTGTTCTCCTAGAAATTCGAATCACTCAATTCGGATGAGTGAAACTCAACTTATGGCCTAAATACCCAAAATTGTACAGAAACACCAAAAGTTGTATCGAAGCAGGCCTAAACGGGGTTTCGCTTTTGTGAATTTTAAGGTCAATGGGGTCAAATTTGAATACCTTATTTGGGATATTTGTTTTCCTAGAGTCTAGTTTCTGAAATTCCAGTGGCTCCAATTTGAATGATATGCTTAGAGTTATGGCGAAATAGCGTGGGTTTTGGAAAAATTTTGTATCTAAAAACCCCAACATTTCCTTTATACAAACATTCATCAATTGAGGGCCAAAACCAACTCAAACAACTTCAAAACAACCACAAACTGAACTAAAACAATTAAAATCACACTTATACAAGTTAAGGTTTGGTGAAACCCAAACGAAATGCTCAAAGAAGTTAGGATGAGTTCCTAACCTTGTCTTTTCTTCAAACTTGCTTTTCCTCCTCTCCTTCCTTCTTCTCTTTGCTTGAACAAATAAAACCCAAAGATGGCTTCTCCCTTCAACAACCGTGTCTCTCTCTCACTCTCTCTTTTCTCCACATGAGCAAATGCTCATTGATAGACCATTTTGGTAGTATCCTAATTACAGTCTAAGGCCTTGTTTGGCCTTGCATTTCTAGTTAGTTTTCCCATTTTGCTCAAGCTATCTCTCTTCCTTTTCACTTCAAACTATCTCATTGATACATTTTGGCATATAAACTTCTTGTCTTATGCCCTTTGGGTCCCTTATTTTACAATTACCTTTTTACCCATATGATTCTTGAATTTAATTTTGGGTTGTTATCATTTTCCACATAGCAATACTATAAATTAGGAAAATTTCCAAATTTAACATATATTATACCACTAAACTTGTTATAAACGATTAGAAATTTATATTTCAAGGTATTATAGAACAATTGAAGCACCTAGAAGCTCAGGAAGTGATTTGTAATTTGCGGAGCTTTCAAGCGGTGGTATCTCAAGCTTGATGAAGTTGTCACTGATGGTTTTAAAGGAGAACATCATGATCAATGCATATATATGAAGGTCGGTGGGAACCAAGTACATATTTTAGTTTCATGTTGATGATATTTTTGCTTTCATGACCCAGTGATACGATATGTTAGTTGAGGCAGAAAGCAGGTTATTGTTTTAGCCATTTTGATATGAAGGATCTTAGGGAAGCATCTTATGTATTGGGCATATATATACTTCGCGATAAACCTAGTGGCATTTTGAGATTGTCTTAACAGACGTATATTGAACTCATTTTGTAAAGGTTCAATATGCAATCATGTTCTTCTGATAAGACATCAATTGTAAAGGGTGACAGATTTTCCAAGGACCAATGTCCTCTGAATGATATTGAGAGAGATCATATGAAAGCAGTCCCTTATTCTTCAGTTGTAGGCAGCTTGATGTATCCTCAAGTAAGCTCACACCCTGATATTGCTTTTGTTGTTGGCATGTTGGGTAGGTACTTGAGTAATCCTGGTCAAAGCCACTAGAAAGGGGCTAAGAAAGTTTTGAAGTATATTCAGGGTACCAAGGATCTCATGTTGACATATCCACGTACCGACACTCTTGAAGTGGGTGGTTTTAGTGATTTCGATTATGCAAGCTGCATGGATGATAAAAAGTCCACTTATGGTTATATCTTTATGATGGTTGAAGGAGCTATTTCGTGGAAAAGTTTCAAGCAGACATTTATAGCTTCTTCGACTATGGAGGTAGAGTATGTGGCGTGTTATGAGGCTACTTGTCATGTAATATGGTTGCATAACTTTATTTTAGCTTTGGAGGTTGTTCACTCTATTTCTAGATTGTTGGGGTATTTACGTGATCGTGCATATGCAGTATCTTTCTCTAGGAACACTAGGAGCATTTCTCGCTCCAAGCACATTGATGTGAAGTTCTTTTTTGTCAAAGAGCAAGTTGCAGAGTCCTTCATTTCAGTTGAGCACACGCCTACGACTAGCATGTTGGCAGACCCACTAACCAAAGTCTTACCTACGTATTGTTTCAAGAACCACGTCACTGCCGAGAGTTATTAGGAGCATAGAATCATTGTTTTAGTGGGAGTTTCGCATTTTCATAAGGGTTCAGGGAAGCTTGGAAAATTCTCTAGATCTCGTATGACAAAACGAATTGTACCGTTGGATTCATCTCGCGAAATCTAGTGACCTAGAAAAGTTTCGTCGAATTCTGAGATAGCCTGAATTTTTACTATTTTCTGGGTGGTGAGTCACCAGTGACTCCACGGACGAGATTTTTACGAAAATATTGGGAGTCAGGAAATATTTGGGTAAGGTAAATTAAAATAAATTGAACTTGAACCCGGGACCAGAGTGGACACGTGGTGCAACGTGGGCCACTTAACAAACTTAAGGTAAATTAAAAGGGGAAAACAAAAAGGGAAAAGGTAAAAGAAAACCGGAGAGGGAGAGAGAGAAGAGGGAGAGAGGAGAGAGAGACTCTACCTTCTCTCTAAGATCTATGGAGCTTGGGTGGTCGTCTCGCGTTGGGCCAAGACTTAAAGTCGGAGTACTCGGCGGGGGTTGTGTGGACACGATGACCCCGTTGGAGTTCATACCCGGAGGGGTTCGTGAGTCAGAAAGCCGAGTTCGAGGAGTGTGCGGAAACTCTCGAGGCATTGTTCACTCTCGAGAGGTGAAACTTCATATACGGCTTATTTTCCGTTATGAGGCCATCCTTGGCTGGGTGGAACCACGGAAATTTATTTAGGTGTCTTCTCAAATGCAAATCACGCGTTTTTGGGAGGTTCTGGGATGAACCGGTCGATCGGTTGGTCGACCGAATGGTCATCCGGTTGGACACAGTAGCATCCAACCCAGAAAATCAAGGAACCGGTCGACCGGTTGGTCATTAAGTCTTTCGGTTGGATGCAGTAGCTGCCAACTACTGTACATGGGAGAAACGATCAACCAGTTGGTCGATCGAATGGTCGTCCGGTTGGATCACCGGTTGTAAAGCAATTTTCATTTTAGAAATGGCAAAGCAGTAATTTCTTAGAAATAGTATAGGCTAAAACACGGAAATTTTCTAGATCTCGGATAATGAAGCGAGACTTCAAGTTGGAATCGTCTCATGAAATCTAGCTACTGTCGAATTACTTGGTCAGGAGCGGTCGAGTTTCACATTTTCGGCGTGGGGTGTCGGATGGCCTTGCAGTGTAATTAGGGATCTTGGCATTCTTGTGAGAAAGTGTGGCTGGCAAAGCCGTGTGGTGCAAGCCCGAAGGGATAGCTCCTGATAGTACATAGGATGTGATGTCATAAAGGGAATAAGGAGAATAAAAAGGAAGGAAAAATTGATGGCCACGGGGCTTGAGGAAATGGGGAGCAAATTCTTATCTTTTAGCGTACGGTCGATAATGATTGAAATGGGAGAGAAAATGTTAAAAGGAGAAGAGAGAAAATAGGGAAATGAGATAAGAAAGAGAAATAGAAAAGGAAAGTAAAAGGAAAGAAAAGAAAAACAAGAAAGAGAGTTCTTAGAAAGGAAAGGAGAAAACGAAAAAAATTATAAAGGAAGAAGAACAAAGGCGTGGAAGAAGAAGAAAAAGGAAAAGAAACAAAAACAAAAGCAAAGTTATTCGATTTTTTTTTAAATTAATTTCCAATGGCAGTTCGATGGCAGGGAATTAAGTTGATCTACTTTCATTAGAGCTGCAGTAGGTACTGAGATGGAAGGATTCGATTGCTTCACGCTCGGATGTGGGGTTTCTCCTACTCGGGTTCCTTTTCGTTTAAGTCGTAAATGGTTGTGTGAGTTGACGACCCTGGGAGGCCAGGTTTTCGACCATGAGGCTAATTTTGGATAGTACAGGACGGGAGTTTTAGTCGGTATCAGGAGCTGATTTGAGTAATGGGGTATTGAAAATTGTATGTTGGACTTTGTTGTGGCCGGTTTTTGGACCTTGCATGACTGTTTTTGAGATTGGTTTGATTAAAAATTGCTTGTTGGGCTGGTAAAATTGATAAAATTGGTAAAAATATATATTTCGGTGTCAGGGTTGCCGTAGCCATAGGTAATCGATTTAGGACCGAAGCCCGGGTATTATGGATTTGCGGTGGCTATTTTCGGGACGGAGTTTGGTAAAGTTTGTAGCTAAATTTTAGTCGTTAAAAGGAATAAAATTTAAGACTAAGTCTAGATTTTTTTATAGCCAGGGTTATTTTATGTGTTTTATGCGTTATTCTTTAGTAGTGCTTATGCTAAATATGGGTAAGATATGTTAATATTTGTGTATTTAAATGTATTAACATAATGGATGTGAATTATATATGTTTACATGGTACTTGACATGAAGTACGATTGAGTAGAATATTCCATGTAGTGTGCATCATACATGTAACATGAAAACTTGCAGTGGCATTAGCATTGCATATGCACAGGGACATCGCATTATGTTGGGTGTGTGTGCATGGGTGTGGTCTTGTCGTCATTGTTGATGAATAGGTAGTGGGCTCGTGCTGGACGTCAATAGATATCTCGATTTAAAACGCAAAATAAATATAAATAATGTGTGTTAGGCGGGCGAAGGGTTAGATTAACCCCCTCGGGTGAAAGCCTAGAGCATGGGTGTAAGGGCACGTGGTGTCGAAAGTTCTATAACATGGGTGTAAGAGACCCGCGGTGTGATCCGAAAAGTTCTATTGCCCAAAGAAGACACATGGTCATGTTTATCACATAGACTTCGGGTTGTGTGGTAGGACTTGGGATTGACAATGGATTGGTTGCCCATTGGCACTAGCATTAGGTAATGGAGCCGGTGAGGACTTGATACATGGGTCATTGGTAATACCAGTGATGGTTTTCACACTTGGCATATGCATGTGTGAGGGAGTCGGTGAGTGACTCGGGATATGGGCATGATGACATTTCATGCATGACATATGACATTCATGTAGACATTTGACTTAGATGTGTGTTTTTATGTGCTACCATTGCATGTGCACTTAGATGGGGAGTAGCCCTTGTGGGGAGTCGTTACTCTCTTGAGGCACTCTGCCCGTCAGTGGGACCCCTTTCGAATTATAGGTGGTGCGGTGTCGACCCGCATATGGGACCGCATGCAGGATGAGAGCCGAATGAGGCTTTGTTTTGTTTTGTTTTTCTCATGTATTACATTGAGGCGAAACGTATACCTTTTTATTGCATAAAGGGTGACAAATGGGCATTGATTAAATGATACATCCTATATTTTTGTATATTTGGGAATTAAATATGCGAAGATGGGTTTTGATATATGAGGAAAAATGAGTGTGATATCGGGACACCGATATCCACAAGTTCCGTGATTGACGGGTTGTCGGCGGGACTGAGATAAATTTGTACGACGGTAGTTGCCCGATTCTTTGTACAGGCGGGAAGCGGTTGACTGGTTGTAAGCCGAATTACGACAGTTGCGAACAGCGGTCAATCGGTTGGTGATCTATTCGATGGCTTGATGCGAGGCTGTTTTGGGGCTGATTGAAGCCCATGTTGTACAACTATTTAAAGGTTGTAGTTTCATAGCCTAGGTGCTGTTGTTGGGCTTTGCTTTTTTGGAACTGTGCTGTGATTGATTGAAGTGTCATCCTTTGGTTACGGGATGGCATGTTGAATGGAAATATGTACGCCTATACATATTGGATTGAGATTGAAATGTTATTGTGTATGAGCGAGGTCATTGCCCTTGGCTTGTTGTAGACTAGTTGGACATCTAGGTGTCACCGCTAGGCTGGGGATTAATGTACGTCGCTACTCAAGTGGTAGTGACTTGTGATGTCAATGTATGTATGAATTGATATGTTGGCATGAATTGTATGGTATATTTGGAATTTGTATGCTTTTGATATTAATGTCCAAATGATGCATGGGTGTTATGCATTGTTTAAAATGCAAATATAGTACTCCATGTATGTGGCATGTATGAATAAAAACGATGGCATGATTACGTGCATTATGCCTTTAGGAGATCACATGGCATGGGTGTGAGTGCAAGGTAATAATCGGCACTGTGTTTGGTGTTCGATGGGATGTCATGGGTACATGGTTAATCGGCATTGTGTTTGGTGTTCAATTGTATGTCATGGGTACATGGTTGATCGACACTACATTTGGTGTTCAATGGTAGATCGTATCGTAGGACAAGCGTCTAAAGGTAGTACTTGCGGTTTGAAAATGAAAAATATGTGTGTTGGGTGCAGAGTTGGGGTAGATCCTCCCGGGTGAAAGGCCGGCATTGCGGTTGAACATGATCCGTGATGAAGGTGATAAAATTGTTGGAAAGGCGTGCGACGTCCTACGGTGTGAACCCGGAAATCTGTGGCCCACAAATGCATAAACACACACAACTTGGGAATGCAAGTTGATATTAGGAACCGTCCAATGGATTTGATTTATGAAACAAAAAGTTTTTGTTTTGAAAAATAGTCATTGATGGAACATAATGACGGTTTGGTTTTCACACTTGGCATATGCATGTGTGAGGGAGTCGGTGAGGACTCGGGACATGGGATAGGGTGGGTCACATTCTCATCCATGACATGTAAACATTCGAGTAGGAACATGCTTGTTTTGCTTGAATGTGTGGTGTGCCATTGCATGTGCACTTAGGTGGGGAGTAGCCCTTATAGGAATTATTCTCTACTGGGCTTTGCTCACCCTATCATGGGACCCCATTTCGAATTACGAGGGTGTACGGGAGGCCATTTGACCGAGACGTGATTGTAGAGGGCCGACATGGCCTTGGTAATTTTGTAAAAGTATTTGTATAAAAGAATTTTGCTAAAATTCTTTTGGACTATTGTATGAATAGTTGGGTATGTAATTATGATAAGAGGGCCGTGATCGGACCCTTACAGACTGTAATTAAGGGTCTTTTTTCATATTTTAGATTTAAATATGAATGAATGGGTTCCGGTGAAGGAACATACGGAAGTGATGTCAAGTAACTCGGTGTCCACGGGTAGTTAGTACCGTTCCGATATGAAGACTTAGGTGCAAGATGACTGGGCGGAAGTTCGGTTGGCGGGTTGTCAGGATGATGGAAGTGGGCGTCCTGATATAAATCTCTTATTGAAGCATTTGAGTTATGATTTTGATTAAGCCTTTTGATTATATACGATTCGCCATCATCTCGGTCGTTAATTTATATGATTAGTTATGGTTGTGTAGAATCTATTGAAAGAAAACATTTGAGTTATGATTATGCGTCGAATGGGGAGAATGTTAGATTAATTTATTAATTATAGATTAAGCATAATCATATTACAATTTTGTCGTATAATTGTGCATGTTAATTTATAGGTCGTTTATGAGATAGTTTAATATTAAGCCATTATGGGCCGTGATGCATCTTACCCTTTGGTAAGCTCATTGGACCCGAATCTCAATTGTTCCCATTGTACTCTATATATATAAGTAAATAGAAGTAATAGAATTTCGTAAGGGTTTGGTAGAGCACTTTGCAGGAGAAAATACTTCTCTTGATACTAGCTTTTCTTTATCTGCGTCCATTCTGATTTGGGAGACAAATAGCAATCAACAATTTCGGATCTATTATGTATGTTTTTTACACACTTCGAATTAATATATTTTTTTGTTCAATAAAGTTATTATTTTGTAATGTATTTATTGGGTCATTTAATTATTAATCAATTATTTTTTTGGATCAATAAATACTCTTAATATTTACAAAATAATTTAGCATGAGATGGATTGAAGACATGAATGAAAGCATGAAAGACATGCCTGCAGAAAACGTAGTACTCTTTGGTGAAAACTGAAAAGTTTAGTCTTCTCCTATATTATTTTATTTTTCTCTCCCATATTTCCTATTCCTCCTTATACTATTTTTTTTTTTGGAATTATTGGTAGAAATATTCTATAAAAAAAATTTTACAAACAAAAATTTATGAGAGATACATTACGTTAATTTAAATTTTAGTTTTAAATATATTTTATATAAGAGATTAATTATCATTTTCTTGAGATAAAACCAAGTGTACTTATTTAAATAAATTGTAAAATCTGTTTTAATGAATTAAAAAAAATATTATGAATATCCTATTTCTTTGTTTATAACAGTGCTTCAACTCACTTTTTTTCTATCTAATTTAAATGAATAAGTTCACACTTTGCATATTGAAAAACCTTCGATGATTCAAATTAGATAGCCTTGGCTTGTATTATCTATGTATACTAATATGTAGCACATATATATATATATATATATATATATATATTTATATATATATATATATATATATATATATATATATATTCTTCATATGCTATATTCTCTAATCTGGTGCTAAGTTTGACCTTATCTTATTTATATAGTAGCTAGCTATATCATTTGCACTCTTTTGTTCTTATCATTTTAAGTTTATAGGTTCAATAGATTTGCTTAATTTATTATTGTTTTTATTAAATTTGCTTAATTATAATTTGTATTTATATTAAAATGGTGTGAGAAAATTTTAATTTTTTTGAAAAATGGCAAAAACAGTAAAATTATCGAAATGGTTTAGGAAAGCCTTTAAATTTTTCTAGATATCGGATGATGAAACGGACTTCACCGTTGGATTTGTCTCGCGAAATCTAGTTACCCAGATGAATTTCATTAAATTCCGAGACAGTCGGATATTAACGATTTTTAGGGCGTCGGGGTGTCCAATGGACCCCAAAAAGGGTATTTTTTTGGGAAAAATATCGAAAGAGAAAAATAAATTAGTAAAGTTAATTTAAAATAAAATAAACTTTATTAAAAATTAAGTTAGACAAAAGGTTAAAAAAAAGAGTTTTGGGCAAGGTTAAAAATATCGGTTTCGACGATATATCGGTACTTGAATTTTATTGATATATCGGATATATATCAATGGATATTTTTACATGAATACCGATATATCAGAAATTAACAAAAATACTTTGAAATTTATGGAAATACTTTGTAAAATTGTAGAATGACATTAATAACAAAATATAGACATTGATATTACATTGTATGGTCTTTCACCCACTAAAATGAAGATGTAGCTCAATCTAACATTAATGAAGGGACCCACATCTTAGTGAAGACAATAGTCATACCGGAACATGATGTTAGATAATAATGATTATAAGATCGAGCAATGCCATGCGTAAATGTCTTGTACCCATAACCTCTCCATGGATAGGAAATTCGGGGTTCACCCACATATTCGTTTGAAATCCTTGTTGCATTTGATATGGAATGTGGAATGGGAATTTGTTGAGTAGGATATTTATCATTCCATATTCTCCATCGATGATAGAAGGACAAGGAGGAAAAATATTCACGTCATTGGATGAATCAACTTTGTAGTGCCAATGCTCATAAACTCAAAACTAGCGGACAATGAATCCTCGTGTGATGTATCATCGCCGTTGTCGACCTGCATGTGGCTTCCAGTAAACCGATGCACAGGCTCTCTGAACCCGTGGTCTTCATCTTGTCAATAGCATGTGTAAAAATCCATCTTCACCGGTAGAGACTCAATGGATATTAGCTTATTTTTCGATTTCAATATCTTACTTCCATCATTTCGGTATCACTACATCATTGGTCCCCCTCTCCTCTTGAGCCCGACACCTTTAGTAGTTGAAATGCAAATGAGAATTGGGTCTACTACATGTTAGTATGAGATCAGGCGGGGGTGAATGCTGTGGACTAAAATGAGTCTATTGTGTCTTAATTTGAAACTTTCCACTGAACTTCTTCGGATAAAACCCAGTCCAACCCCGACTTCTTGGGCGTAATGCGACGGTATTGGATCGATATTTCCATTTTCATCGTCGAATGGAAGTGCAGCCCATTGGAATGGTGATTTTCCTCTTCTTCCTGAAACTCATTTGAAATGTAAAGTAAATCGGAAAATTCTTTTCATCAACTGTCGGTCTCTGCAGCATATCTTGTCACACCCACAGATTCGGTCAGGCCCGATTAAGCGGATCAGGAACCGAGTTGAGGGTGCGAGATAAATCTTCAGGACTCTTTATCTTTTTTTCCTAGTTTAGAACTTGTACTTGTGGGTATGGCCCACATCTTATAACATAATCAAAATATTATATACAAATCAAAGAACTACCACGGAATTAAAATCTATATACATATCATTGAGTCCCATTTACTTATATACAACAACTTTACATTTACAAATCGGAATGCGGAGCACACACATGTAGTGAACCCTTACAAGTGTGTGGTGTATACGGAAGTCTTCGGATGTCTTCTCCTGTACCTACACGGATTAAAAACCGTGCTAAACCTGCAGCTTGAGTGGAAACATATGTCTTATGCATATACACATTTAAAGCATAAACCCGATAACAAATATCGGAATTTTCATGCATTCATATAATGAACTTATCTGATTTCTTAAACATAACAAACGTATAGCATTCGGATCTCCGTCAGTTACATAGCTTATTACCGTATTTACTACAGAGCTTATCTTGATACTTATTATCTTATACTTGCTTCGGGAACTTACACTTATAAGCGGTTATTCTTATTGAGGAACTTATACTTATAGATTCGGGATCTATGCTTATGGATATTCTTATTTGAAACTTATGCTTAGCATCCTTATACTTACTCGGGCCCGACTTATGGTAGACTTATTCTTCCTATCTCCATAGGACACATGTTATACTTATCTCATTAAGGCACATGCGATACTTATCTCCATGGGACATATACTTGATAGGATTCATAGTATACGGTACTGAACTTATACTTATACTTAGACGGAGGTACTTATCACGTACTCGTACTCCTATCTATCTCATAGCATTCGGATCTCCGTAGGAGCTATAGAGCTTATGCTTATCTGAGCTTATGCTTATAATGAATACATTTATTCGGGACTCAGTAGGAATTCTGAACTTATCCTGTGAACTTATACTTATATGACGGAGTTTACACTTGTTCGGGATACTCGTAGGTACTACAGAGATATTACGGAACGTATACTGGTATTGCGGAACTTATTCTTATACGGAAGTACTCGTAAGTACTACTTATTCAAATGTCCCAAAAGATACGTACTTATACTTATATCAAACTTATAATTAATTAAAAGTACTATGGAGTCTTCTTGAAACTATGTGTACGAGTGCTCGGGTGCTGCGAGTTTATTTCTTATCGGAGCTTATGTAGAGTGCGTGGAGTGCTACAGGATATTAATCGGATATGAAGTGCCGTGGAGTGCGCGGAAACTATATTTATTCTTGTATTTGGATCTTATACTTGTCTTACAGACATACTTATCTTAGGATCTTATACTTGCATTTAAGACATGTACTTGTCTTGGATCTTATACTTATATTAAATGATTCTTGTATTTCGAGGATCTTATTCATGTGCGAAGGTACAGTAGGTCACGATCGTCGGAGCAGATCAAACTTATCTGATACATATCGGATATGGACATTAGTCCATGCTTGGTCTGGTTACCAACTGGATACATATACGATTCATACGGATTGGAACATCGAAAACAAATAGATTTATCGGTTTATATCATAATAGTCATATTGAGTTACACTTGTTCCAAAGGTACGTGGGTACTCTTTGGACTTACTTATATTACAGGAACTTATACTTGTTTTCTTTGATGTAGAGTACGTGGGTGCTCGAGGCATCGGATACAAGAGTGCAGAGTAGGTACTCACAGGCTTGAATCTGAGAGGTACATTAGGATCTTTATTCTTATTCATTTATTGAGTCTTATCCTTATAATTGTTGGATTACCTAGACCCGATGTCACGGAATGAGTAGGACCGCGGCCTATCCCACCCGAAGGTGAATTACTTGATCTTGAGGTGCAGTAACACAAGCGAGTGCGAAGCAGCGGCCAATCTGCGTCGCACTAATCGGAGAGCAGAGTGCTAATGCGAAACCACCGATCGAGGAGAGTGTCGTCGCACTAATCCGGGGAGAATCTCGAGTGCTAATGTGCTGAGCACTGTCGGAGGCGTGCGCTAATCGGAGTCTTAGAGACTACTAGTAATGGGGAAGCACGATCGGAGAGTGTCGTCGCACTAATCGGAGAGTCTTAGAGTACTATGCGTGCCTACCCCGCATCTTATGAGTGTCATGTCATTCAATAACTAATCTTAGGCCATTTTACAATTATATGTGATAATAATCATATGTAATCTATTTTTATTCCTACAGAATATTTAGGGCATTCTTAGCCACGTTATGTGTTCATGTTTCAGTTCGTTTTCATATTTCATATCATATTCATATTTCATGAACACATCTCACATATTTCATTTCCTATACTTTTCTTGTTTCATGCCTATTACATATGGCATTTCATATATATCTTGGGAATACTTACATATTCACACATCATTCATGTATTCTTGTTCCTCTATGAATCCAACTGCTTAGAAATTGGAATCATTCCAATCGGATCATCGAACTCAAGTTATGGCATTTCCTTGCCAACTAGTCGATTTCTTGGAGTTTTACCGAGTGACAGTTTGCAATATTCATTTTCTAGTGCCTTGTCTCCCTATTTGACACTGGTTCTTTGTACTCCTTTAAGCTAAGGTGCTAGGGTTCTGCCAGCTCAAATCACCCAGTTCGAACTACTTGAGAGCTCAAGATCGTCAGAAACAACTCGGACTACTCTATGATCAATGCGATGCAGAATTGTCTTGCACATGACCCCAGGTGAATTTTGGGCCATAGGAGTCAGCATTTGTGATGTATATTTCTATATGTCTGGTTCTCCTTGAAGTCTATTTTAACTAGAAACTTGAATCACTCAAATCAGATCCGAAATGAGCAAGTTATGGTCAAAATACGAAAACTTGTCAGAATAGGAAACAGAGCATCACATGTACCGGTACACCCCTTACATGTACCAGTACATGTTGACCCAAAATGACCAGAACCTAACATGTACCGGTACATGTTCAAGGTGCACCGGTACATGTCACCGAAAAATTCGGGGAATGTAATGTTTTCTCCCCTTTTTTTCCATTTTCCATCCCAGACCAATACATGCTTCAACACACATCAAAACCATTCCATATTTATCTTGTAACCTCTTTTCTACTCAATTTCTCTTTCAATACTTATCTTATTTCAAAAACATATCATGAAATCCTTCCAAAACAATTCTAATATGGGTCACAACCCATACATGATCCAAACATAAAGATTTGTTAGGGTTTGTTCTAAACCCTAACTCCATTTCATACAATTTAACCATGAATCCAACCTCAAAGGGAGGATTCTATAACCATCTTATGCCATTTGAAGTTTCCAACTCTAATTTCAATACCTCTTTGGATTTAGAGATGAAATCTAACAAACCCTAGAGTTTAGAGGACAACTAATAACCATCAATCTTGTGGAAATTCATCTGACTTTAGAATTCCATAAAAATCCATACCAAGTTTAGATTCCATGCACCTTGGCCTTGCTTGAACTTCTTCTTCTGCTTCCTCTTCTCTTCTTCAACTTTGCTTCTCCCATTCTACCTCTCCCTTGGTTTGTTATCACATGGGCCAGAAATTCCAATTCTGGAATAAGGCTTAAATCGTAATTTTGATTACAAAATTTTAATTACAGAGTTAAAAATCCGTAATTAATTCTCTAGATCTCGGATAGCAAGCGGATTGCCAGATTGGAATTGTCATGAAATCTAGTTATACGTAAATTTGCCAATTTCTTTGAGGCAGTCGAATTGACACGTTTTTGAGCATTGCGTTTGA
Organism: Tetrastigma voinierianum; assembly: GCA_016808115.1. Taxonomy (NCBI): domain Eukaryota; kingdom Viridiplantae; phylum Streptophyta; class Magnoliopsida; order Vitales; family Vitaceae; genus Tetrastigma; species Tetrastigma voinierianum. The sequence goes on from JAEQBH010001225.1 coordinate 413,554, forward strand.
GATATTAAATGTCGATTTTCGATCTGACGAAAGGCATAAATAGCAATATATTCATGTACCATAAGTGGTATGTTAGAAATGATGAAAATGGGCCCGGCCCGAGGAGTAGTGTCGAATATCAAATCTGGTAAAGAAGACCTTAGCAGTCATTTTGGAAAGATTTAAGAACCTTTAGAAGACAAAATTTTAGTGTCGTCTCCTTCATAAATGAGCCAAAAGCGTGAAAATTAAAAATGGAAGTCGATGGGTGCCGTTTGAAGAATCTTAGAGAGAGAGTGCTTACTCTCTGAAATCTATGATCGGATGTTGATTTCGTGGACGAAAGGAAAAGCGTTCTGTAGGAGGCGAGCTGATGGACCGGGATTTCTGAGTTTGACAAACTCCAAGAGGTAGGATTTTCTCCCTACTTGTTTATTCCCATTTTTAAGGGTTTTTCGATGTTTGAATTGGTTTGAGCGTGAGGGCCAGTTGATCGGTCCCAAAGGCATGGGACGAATTATTATAAATTCTTGATTTTTCCCACCATCGTGGTTGCCCGAGAATTGTGGGCTGTTTGTGTTGGAATTTTGTATTAAAATGTTGCTTTAAATCATGTATTTGTATGGAAAAAGGGAATGGGCGTAGGATCGGATCCCGAAACATGGGACAGTGTGGAGATACAGTTTTTGGGCATAGACAATCCCGAAGCGGTATGGGCGATGTATGGAATTTTGACTAAATTTCTATTTTGGTGTTTATAAGAGGAAATGGGTAAGAAATTCGGTTCCAAGTGAAAGCAGGATTGGGCAGTAAAATTTGCCAGTCAGACATTACTTCTTTACAGAATTCAGGACCCCATTAAAAATCGATCCGGGTTGTATAGAATAGATAAATCGTCCATGTGTTTTAGTATGAACTTGTATGAAATAGATAACGAGTTGAGTGTGGTGTAGAAATCAATAGGTTAATGCTTAATGAGGATTAACATGGGGTACAATTATATGAGATATAATTGTGTGTATAGAATATTGGGAATAAAAATTGTGATTTTAGCAATTATATGGAATATAATTGGTACAAACCATTAGATAAAATTATGAATTGCTCAATTGAGCTAAATTGGGTGATACTTGATGTGTTGGAATTACATCGTGTAATTATAGTTGATTGAAAGAAATATGCATCTTGACATATTGTGAAATAATTTTGAAAATGGCATAATGCATTTCCTTATACCTTGGGTAACCTAAATTAGGTGTGAGTGCATGACAAATTTTTGTAAGCGGATATGGTTGCGAAGGAACAGGGTTAGGTGGGTTGGGAGATGGGCTGACGGATCATGAATGAGGACCATGAAACATTTGAAAATTTCCTGTGACTGATTGGCATCGGAGGGTAGTCGTATTTGTCTTAGAATGTTGGTGGTATATTTTGAGAAACAAAAGTTTTGTTTGAAAATGATTATTTTACAATCTGTGGCTCGGGCAAGTGTGGGTGGAGTCGGTGAGGACTCGTGAATGGGGATGGCGTATGAGCATTCAGAGTAGGATCATGTATTTACTTGAGTGTGTGTTTACTTTGGAGCATTGCTGCACTTAGGTGGTGGAAGTAGCCTTAGGGGTGATTCTCCTGCAGGGCTTTGGCTCACCGGGTCGTGGGACCCCCTTTATTTTCGGGTACAAGGCTCAAGGAGACAACTCATTTTGAGGTTGATTTTGGAAAAATAGGTTGTGAAACGTGGTTTTTGGACATAACATGTATTAGAATTGTAGATTTTTAATATATGTTTGCTTATAAAACAAAGTGTTATCAACTATTGAATTATTGGGAATAATTGGGAGAATGGATTGTGATATGCATTTTTATGATTATTAGTTTATAGGCCCAGTGGGTATGGGATGTATTGCATATATTGGACTATTTGGGACCAATTAAGCGCGGTTATTTGCAGTGTTTTATTTGGGTGACTCCGTACAAAGGGGCTGCCGGAATTTTCTAAGTGGCGTCGGGTAACTTGACCACCACTTGTATTCAGCGGGTTGACGGGTGGTGCGAGGACCCGAGTTTTGGGGGCGTCACGACTCATCGAAACATGAGACCAATATTGGTCTTTTAAATCCAAATATCTTTTAGGCCTTGTTTGGCCCTCAAAAACCCATTTTTGGGTTAATTTTCTTTATTTGGTTTTTGGTCCTCCAACTCTTGACCATTTGTATTTCAAGTTTCCTTTATTTCCTTTTGGCCTCAAATCTTGTTAACTTATGACTTTTAAGTCCCTTTTTGGACAAATTACAATTTTATCCTTAAATCTTGTAATTTTCGGGTATCTCGTTTCCATGTTTCGCATTTAACTAACGAAACATTCAATTTATGCTTACAAAATACCCGAAATATGTCGAAAACTGCTATGGTACATTTTGGGGTGTTACATATCACGTATCTTTAGTTTAGTATTATAGTAACAAAAAACTAATTGTTGGAGCCTAGGGTAAGCAAAAGTAGGTTCTTTATTTTGTATGTATTAGAGCAAATGTACTCCCGATTTCTCTCACATGATGAAGAGATGCAGTTTGGGAAAGAACTTTGTGGCGGAATTCACACCAGTGAGTGGTTTCCGCCATGAACCACCATTCGATTCTGATAAAAATAGTAACATTCAAAATCTAATAATAACATGATAATAAACTTTACTTTTAAAAGTTTTAATGAGAAATAACTTAGCAAGACATTAAATCATGGTATTGAAAATATCTGTCCTGAGTCTTTAAATACGAAACATTATAAGTGTGAATTGAAAATGTACATGTCGAATCGGTATAAGTGTAAGTGTAACCAAATAAATTGAATCAATTAATTAAATTGTAATCTATTGATGTACCTCATTTCCAAAATTACAAGGCCTTGATGGTAAGAAGATAATCTTGCAAATGCGCCGTGAACAACTTGGAGTACAACTCGAGTTTTCTGCTCTAGATGCATATTGAAATATTTGATTCAAAATAATACTGCTACAAAAGTGATTTAAATTAGTATGTGATAAAAGGAAAATAATATACATTAAATGTGATTATGATATATCTCTTAGTTACTCTTTGCATAGAAGAGGATGTTTGAGGTTCAATCGACGATGCGATGATTGTTTTGACCCGATCACTGACATTGAGTTGATGCTCAAATTTCAACCGTTCTACGAATCAACTCATACGCCGTGGCATTGTTAGGGCGACTTGAGATCAACAATCACGAAGAAGCGTATATAGTGCCTCATAGATTGATCTTGGCTTAGAGACCTTCTCGATATGTATGATCAAACATGGGCACTTCAACCTCATGTCAATGGTCGATCGACTAAGCACGAAGCCCGATTCATCGCTAAATAAAGATCTTTTCAAATCAGCCCTATTTTAGAAGATTTTCTAAAGGCGATATAATTTATTTGCAAATCTTATTTACTCCGGGCCACGATATCTCTGCAGGACCTTTCTCATTTCGTAAGAAACCAGCCATGATTGTAGATGAAGGTGTTGATTTTGCGTGCATTGGTAATTATTCAAAGCGGTAAATTTCTTTTCTTAATGCTTGACGTGAGTCAATGCGTGTCTTTAGCGGAGTCCAATATAAATTGTACTTCTTCATTAGCAACTTTCCCGCCTTCACAAATGCTGATCTATTTCCTGTAACAATTTGACAACATTTGCTTCACCAACTTCCTTGATCACGTCCTTCAATAAACCGTAAATGTATTTGTTGTCTTTTATCTTGTCGGATGCATCAACGAACTTGAGGAATATTGTGCTTCCTTTCAAATATACCATGAAATTAATAATGCTCAATTTCGTGGACCCGGTCCATCCATCACACATAATCGTGCACCCATAAGTCTTATATTTCTCCCTTTGGATGTTCACATAATCTTCCATGTCTTTATACTCCATATCCAAGTATTTATTTTTTATTTCATATGGAGATGGTGGCTCTATTCTCATGCCTACAAGTAGAATTAATGGAATTATTTATCTAGTTTTCAATTATAACATAAGATAATAATTTATTAGAAACTGAAAAGTACTGTCACATACCGCCTTGTTGTGAACTAATAATCATGTTCTGGTTGTGAGAGTTTGCTTCATAGGGCATTTCAACACTCTCATATATGAAGAATTTACCGATTAGCCTACCAACGCTTTCTTTGATTGAACCACCTTTGAAAAGATTTTTAATGTTCTTTTGTCTTGCTGGCCAAGATTTTGCATAATGATACAGCAAGAGGTGGTATGGATCCGATTGTCTCACACTCCTCGAGATATTTACGCGCCTCACTGGATTAGTCTGCGACAGAAGGCCTCACTCATTGCAATATCGCAATTAAAAATGAAAGTAAATTCGTTTATTTTATAAAAATTAATTTAATTTAAAGATTTACCCATTTTTCTTTTGCCTCTCGTAAATCATTATTCTTGTTGTCGGTTCCATTTAGTAGCTTTTGATGCACGACATGCAGCTAAAAAATCAGCTCTTTCATCAGGGGTCATATCACGTGGATACATATATACATCCTCCTCTTCTTCCTCCTCATCCTCATCATCATCATCATCATCAATGAGATGTCATCACGCCCTCTTATCAGGCCCTTCATAGTTCAACGCGAATTTCTTCTATATCAGTTGCTTTCTTCGCTTTTTCTTTATTTTTCTGGTCTAAAAGTTGCCTCATTTTATGTTTCACTTCCGGAGGCACATTTAGGCTCTTTTTTGTATTAGAGTGGGGATCCGAATGTGATAGGTGATATTTAAATCGAGTGATCCCACCACTCCTTATCACCAAACCACGTATCTGCATATCAGCACTACTTATTCCCTCCATATGTGTGCAATATTTCCATGTTGGATCTCTGTGATGCCCCAATTCCTGGGGGTCCATTGACTACCCGTCAACCCGCGAAATACTAGTGGATGACGGGTTACCCTACGCCACTCATAAAAATCAGGCAGAGTCTCCTTTGTACGGGGAGCTCTACCCAAATACAACATCTGTATATAACTTGTCCCAATATACACAATGACCACACAGGGTCTCATATACAACTATACCGAGTAAAAATGACCTCTTGGGCCCCTACATTATACTCACAACATATATCCCAACTATCCAATATAATCCATCACATGAGTGAAACGGCAACTTGGGCCCACAACCAATACTCATAAAACATCCCAACTATATATCATAGTTACAAGAGTTAATGATCTACTCTTATACAACACATGTATTAAAATGAAAAACATTATAATACATGCAAAACCATCAAAGTTTCCACATTCCCGAATTTCTTCTAAACGTCTCTATGATTTAACCGTCTCTCGCACGCCTTCCTCGCACTGTAAAACAAGATCCTCGACGCGTACGAGCTAACGCCAGAGTAATCACCCTAAGTGGTCTATTCTCCACCTAAGTGCATATGCAAAGCTCCAAAATAAACACACATTCAAGCAAATGCATGATCCTACTTGAATGTCTACCTGTACAACTCGTACCCCGAGTCCTCACCGACTCCCTCACACTTGCCTAAGCCTCGTATGAGAACCCTTAGTTATGTTTATTTGTGGACAACCCTCCGATGTATATATCAATTGGGCCGTCTCCGACGATTGATATTATGTATGGACTAATTCCTCCGATATATCAATCGGGCCGACTCCGACGATTGATATTTTCATTTGGACTACCCTCCGATATTCATTATTTTTAGACAACCTCCGAACCCATTTCTCTCAAGAATTACCTCATGCACTCACTCCTATTGTCCTAGGGTGCCCCAGTGCATATGGAAATTCATGATGCCAATTCCATTTCAATTCTATAACACATGCAAATATATAATCATACATATATTCACATACTTTAAATCACACAAACATGTCATATAATTTCACCATCAATTACATCAAAATTAGCTCACGTGGGCTAATGATCAACACGAGCAACTCGATTTGAATTACTCAACCAACACATTATCTCACAAAATTATTTGTGAACACTATTCTGGGAATAGTGAAACCTCTACATTATTCCCTCGCAAATCATTCTCAATCATCTGTCACACTAGTGAACCCGGTCACGGCCATTTCCGGCCTCATACACATCAAAGCATGCATTAACACATAAATGTACAATTAACAACCCACTCCACCCGTGACACGGGTCGCACCATTTGCTTCCTGGGTAATTATAACAATTCCGGTTCCAAGATTTAGGACTGACAAACTACTCACTAATTTCATTCAACTCAAACATTAACAAAGTACTTAAATAAAGAATAAAACCCAAGTAGGAAGAAACCCCTACCTCTTGGAGTTTGTTGAAACTCAAATTCGTGCCCACGTGCCAGAGGTCTCTCCGAGAGAAATCTCTTCTCCTTCTCGTCCCGAAGACTTTCGACGGTCGGATTTCCCGATATTCTAGAGAGAAGTGGCTCTCTCTCTCTCTAGAATTTAAAATCTGGACCACACTGCATCCTCCCCCTTTGTCCTTCACATTTTTCCCTTTTCTAATTGGAGAAGACAAGCACTATTCGTTATTTTGACTTTTTCTAACTTAAAACAATTCCATTAATACCAATTATGTCCTTCTTTTCCCGCTTACATTCTGCACCATTCGGCCGGCCCATTTTCATCACTTTTCTACCATGCCACTTATGGCACATGAGTACTTTGTCATATGTGACTTTCGTCGATCGAAAATAGGTTTTACTCAAGACCTAAACAAATGATGCTCGAAAAACGTGTAATCTGATTGTCTCGAAATCACGTGCTAGCTAGATTTCGCGAGACTATTCCAACAATGCAATCCGTTTCGTCATCCGAGATCTAGAGAATAAATTTCGGATTTTTAACCGAAATTACGATTTTGCCATTTTTCCAGAAATTGGAATTTCTCGGGTCTTACAATCTCGGCCTCCAATATTACTTCCACTAGCCATCCTATTAAATTGAACTATATTATTATATAATTCAAAATGAATTTATTTTCATATAAAACTACAAATTTATAATATATATTAATATATACACAATATTAACTAATATATAACTTAATTTATATCTGACCGTTGGATGGCATTTTAAATTCGGGTGAAATCTGGGTCGTGGGATAAAAGCATATTCAAATTTGGCCATCAAATCAGTCAAACTAGTCGTTGAAAATAAGGTGAAATCTGGACCGTTTGATCTTCTGCAGGATGAATCTTAGCCCCACACACAACCTACCGATATATCGGCGATAAATCACCGATAAATTGAAAAAAAAAAATCCCATGTGCACGTGTCCCTCAGTGCCGAAATATCGACCAAAATATCGATCTAGGACCGATATATCGACGATATATCGCCGATTTTTCCAATTTTTTGGCAATTTTTACCTCAAACGATTGTCGATTCCTGATATCGTGTTGATAGGTACCGATATCCGATATATATTGGAGATATTTCGGCCGATATATCGGAAATTTTCATCCTTGGTTTTGGGCAGAAAATGGAGGGATTTTCTGCTGGGAGGAAAACGTGAGAGGAGAAGAGAGAGAGAGTAGAAAGAGAAGCTCCAACTTCTTTCTACAATCTACGGAGTTCGGTTGCTCGATTTTCGTCAGGCCAAGAACGAAAGTTCATCTACTCGGCGGGGGCTAGGCGTGGGTACCAAAAACACGGGATTTTGCTGAGGATTCAAGCGAGGAGTTCAAGAAATCAAAGGTTTTGCCAGAAGGTCTAATGGGACTTCCTAGAGTTTCTTCACGTTTCAAGAGGCAGGAATTCTTCCTACTTTGGTTTATTTTCCATTCTAGGGATGTTTGGTTTGAGTTTTAATGCCCTAAGGGGTCGTTTTCACATTTTTTCCTGGGCGCCGTTTCGACAAAAATAATTGCTATGCGACAACGCCTGCCACCCTTTTATGATGTCCAGTTTTGGGACTAGTTTCAGTTAGAAAAAGTGAGAATTTGGACTAGTATTCTTCAAGGAACTTGTAGCTCTATCCGAGAACTTGATGTTAGGCATTTGAATCACTCAAATCAGACCTCTATAACTCAAGTTATGGTTAGTTTTCCCAGATCGCCACAAAGTCGCCTCGTTGGCCAAACCTACTATCCGCATTTTTGGGACTCCATTTTTCGGTTGAGAAAAAGTGAGAATTTGACTAGTATCCTTCAAGGAAATTGTAGTTTCCATTCGAGAACTCGATGTTAGACTTTGAATCACCAAAATTATAACCTGCTATGGTCCGTTTTTCGACTCCGCAAATGTATTAGGCCGCTTAATTATTTGTGTCCGCATTTTTGCCATAATCGTATATGATCGTAGTATATCATTGCTTCCAATCGAAAGGGATATACTGGGTGAAACAGTGTGGAAGTCAACGTGTTTTCTAATGGCTCGCTAGATGTTTCCAAGCAGATATGAACAAGGCTATCAGATGGCTCGTTGTAGGCTACTTCAGGACATGATGTCATACCGTTTGTGGAATATAATGTGTCATTGTTTAATTGGTGATGACTTGTAGATGTCAATATATGAGTGTATAATATGTTGACATGTATTGTGTGGTTTATTTGAAAATTGTATGTTAATTGATATGATTGTTCAAATGATGCATGAGTATTATGCATGGTTTAAAATGTCCATACAGCATTCATTATATATATGGCATGGGATAGGCATGGAATGGCATAATTGTATTTCATATGCACGGGGACATCACATTAAATGGGTGTGTGTACATGGTCATAATCATTCATCATTCTTGATGAGTGGGTGGTGAGTTTGCATTGACTACGCCCAATCCAGTCTCACGTGCATTTCATAGCTTTGAATAAAGCTGTTTATCAGAGACTGTCCAATGCTTTTGATTAAAGCGATTTATCAGAGACTGTCCAATGCTTTTGAATAAAGCTTTTTATTGGAGACTGTCCAATGTTTTTTTAATAAAGCTGTTTATCGAAGATTGTCTAATGGTTTTGAATAAAGCGGTTTATCGGAGGATGTCCAATGAGTTTTAAAAACAAAAAGCTTTTGTTTTGGATAAAGGGTCATTGGGTGAAACACCAATAACAACTTTTTGCACTTGGCATAAACATGTATGAGAGAGTCGGTGAGGACTCGTGTTAAAGGCATGGTGAGTGACACTTCATTCCTGCCATGTAGACATTCCAGAGTAGAAACTGCATTTTACTTGGAATGTTTGATTTTGTGAACATGGCATTGCATGTGCACTAAGGGGGGGAGTAGCCCTTGTAGTAGTTAACCCTACTGGGCATTGTTCACCCTATCGTGGGACCCCCTTTCAGGTGCAGGGAGTATGCAGGTGTACGACGCTCACTCGAGGCCGCAGTTATGAAGCCGAGTGGTAGCTTGTAATTCATTTTTTGTAAAGAAGCTTGGAACAAACTAGTTATACCAGCTATGTAAAAAGAATTGTAAAAAACACTTTGAAACAACCTTGTTCTAATTTCTTGTAATATTTGTAAGAGTGTTGTAATTAAACCTCGAGGACCATGGTAATTAACTCGTATATTCAGAGTGTGGATGAGTGGCCCAGCTAGGTTACTTTCAATTACACTGGGACCCAAAGGGAGGTCATTGTATTATATTGAGTCATATTGCCAGGTTTTTTGTATAGGTAGTATTTTGGGTAGAGCTCCCTATACAAATGAGATTCTGTCCGATTCTCGTTAAATCATGGGTCCTAAAAGGATTACAGCGTGTGGTGTCGGGTTAATCTCGACATCCACGAGTCTTCCCCGAGTCATACTGTCACCGCACCTCCTGTGGCTCGGGACGCTCACAAATTTCGAGACGTGAGCCTAAGTATATGAGTACTTAGGGCTTGGTGGGCATGGGTTTAGGACATGCGGTTATAGTATAGAGCCTAGGTTATTGAAGAGTCCAAAAGCTCATTAGATTTTTAATCCATTTTTCTGAATTTATTATGAGAATAATGTTGAATTGTTTGCAGAAAAGTGATAATTAACTCAAATTCCAATTTGCGCGAAATACAAAGTAAACTCAAATTTTAGCAAAAATCGAAGAAATCAGCTCGTAATGTATTCACAGGTCATTAACTGGAATTTAAGTCGCGACAGGAAGCTCAATTTCCAGCAATTCCAAGTCACGACATCAACAAATTTGGCTTTGAAGAAGAAACTGAAACATGAACAAGTGAAGTCGTGACTTGAAAAAGGAGGTTGCGACAAAGAAAACGTGGTCGAGACTAAAGGAAACAATCAAGAGAAGAAATCCATGTCGCAACACTACTGATGTCGCAACACCAAAGGGCAGGAATGATGCCGACACCACTGGCAGGTCGCGACCAGGATTCACACGAAGCCACAAGAGAAGTCTTTGCAAAACAAAAGAGGTTGCAACTAGTTTTAAATACTAGGTTCCATTTTATGTCGCGACATCACTCTGATGTCGCGACATAAAAACAGGAGTGTTCAAAGTGCAACTAAAACATAGTTTCAAAAGAAGTCGCAACCTGTAGCCAAATAGAAGCACTTGCCAAGGAACTGAACTTGCGACCTTTTAAAAAGTCAAGGGTTAGAAATGATGTCGCGAATTAATTCATTCAAAGTCGCACCTAAAGAAGAGTCGAAAGGTATAAAGGAGGTCGCGGGAGCATCACTTTGATGTCGCGACTGAAAATAATTGGGAAGAAAGAAACATTGGTAACGTGAACCGAGGTTACAACCAAGAAAAGAAATGGAGTAAAGAGGTCGCGACATCACCATGAGGTCGCGACATAAAATTGAAAGTTATGAAGACAAAGAAAACACCAACAAATTAAGTAATTTCAAGAAATCAAAGTAAATCTTCCTCAAACATGAAGTCTTCTTACAAATAGCAAAGTGGTCGCAATCCCAAAACCGATGTCGCAAATACGGCCGGAAGAATAGGAAGACAATGATGTCGCGACATGTAACCGAGGTCGACATCAACACCGGCGAACATCGAAAGCAAAGAGGTCGGATCGATCACAGAGTAATCAAGACAAGTTCATGCTGCACCCATCAACTTGAGGTCGCGACAGGACGCTGAGATGGGCTTTTCTTCGATTTCCACCCGAGCATTTGGGGATTTGGTCCAGATTCTTTTTACAGTATAAATAGAGAGCTTTCGACTAGTAAAGCAGTTTCTCCTTCTTCACTACCCAGCAATGGGAAAAGAAGAGGAACTCAGTGTATATTTTAGAGTAAAATTTTTATTTTTATTTTCTGGTTTTGAATCGCAACTATGTAGACAAGTAGAGTCGATCGTTAGTTCCGTTATTTTCTTCGCATATCGTCTCGGAAATTCATGAAATCTGGGACAAATTTCTCGAATTTATTCTTCTCGCTTTTATTGAAATTACAAAGGATTGTGCAAAGGATCTAAGACTCCATTGATTCGCAATGCAAAGAATCCGGAGCACGCTCACCCGGATTTGATTTACATTTGTTACGCCTTCCTACACAATTTACGAGAATTAATTCGGGCCCGGTTTTTACTTAATCGGTGTCGCTTTTAATGGATAAGTTCCCAATAGTAGTACCTAGTACTGAAGTATGGAATGTATCTTACTCTCGATGTCCAGATGCCCTGACACAGAGATCGAGGTTCCCGAGAGTCGAGAGCATTCTTTTCCGGGTAATGCTCGACCACTATCGACGAATCAACAGCTCGAGACTTTACTGGAGCAAACTCTATCATAATTGAAGTTGAGGTGTATTTAACAATATCAATAATCAGAGTCTCTTAATCTTTACTGTGTAAATGCTCCGATCCCCGTTGCTTTTTAGATCTAATCAAGTGAAAGTGGGATAAACCCATGTATCCGAGTGTCGAGCCACCAATTAAGTAGTAGAAACTTAGCTAAAATCCTGAGAAGGTAAAGCAAAAGTTCTGCTGTCAATAGGAAATGGGTGTGAAGTATTGAGAAAGAAAAATACCCAGATTCAAGTAAGAGAATGTGGAATACGCAATGGCCTGGATTCGGTCTTCGGTAGGTTAGCGATATTAAATCGCTGAAAACGGAGAAATCCAATTCCAAGAAATTAGGAAATTGACAAAATCATATCCATACATAGAACAGAGCAACGGATATAGTAGCCGAATTGACTGCTCCATTGTATTTCATTGATAGTTTTCGCTTTCGCAAAAGAACCGATTAACCATTCTTTTATGTACAATTTATTTTTACTATTCACTTTGTTTAGTTTAATTTGAACATATTCAATAGTATAGGATTTTTTTAATTTTAGCTGCTTTGATAAAACATTCACTACGCCCGTAGTCCAAATAGTATGAAATTCTTAGTCGTGTAGTCGAATTGCACTGCTATCAATTGGTGGGAATAATACCTAACTTAAGACCAGATTTACTACTTGTATGACTGCGTAATGGTACATAGATCACCTTATTTTTAATCCTTAAAATTAAGAGAAAATTATTTAGCAAGCCAAATTATCCAAAGTGACACGGGTATAAGAGAATTGTAAGGCTCAGAGCTATGTTAATTCGAGGGTTTTAGTCTATAGAAAAAGCGAACAAGTTTTTAATATCCGTCACTGAACGAAAGAATTTAATTAGATCAATATCCCTATACAAAAGAAGGAAATACTTAATTGACATTTTTAAGAAAAGAACAAAATAGCTTATACAGCACTACATCAACCACTAATTTTTAACAAGCCATGTCGACATATTTGTTTAAGTTCGACTAATCCTATTAACTGAAAGTGTGTTTTGATTTCAGAAAACCTTAATGTATAGAAATGTGATTCCAATTTGATTCCAAACAGACACTCGAATTAGGAGAGAACACTCAGAGCTTAAGAAAGACAAAAGAGCAGCAGAGAACACAAGATGGTAGACGAGACATGACCGTGACAGAGGGAATAGAGATGAATGGTAAGGCCCCCATCGATAATAACGGAGGATTTCGGGAGGCCTATTATTCAGAAGAGAGTCTACAACCGATAAACCTTACCGTGGATTTAAAAAATTTTGAACTAAAGCTAGCCTTGAATTTGGCAATGGTTCAAGAATATCAGCTTTACCTACTATCCTAATCGAAGACACAAACAAGCACTGAAGATTTCTCGAACGCGATCACCGTAGTTAAAATATGTGGGGAGACCGCAGGTGATAGAAGTCGCATCTCTTCCCATTTTCTCGAGAGACACAGTACCCACATGGCATGAATCAATACCATGGTTCCGTTGATACGTGGGAAGAGTCAGGGTAGAAGCCATTTGGCAGATTTTTTCCCCATCTCACTTCCGTAGACAAGAGATGCTAATAGTATTCCAAATGCGGAAGACAGATTATACAGAGCCTGGGAAAGATCTTACAGGTCACGAAGAGGTGCCCGATGCATGGAATAGATTTGAAGACCCGTATGGACATAGTGTATCATGCTTTAAATGATACATCCAAGGGCATTATCGATGCTTCATGCTATGGAGCATTCAAACGAAAAAGTGCTGAAGAGGCGAGAGATCTAATAGAAGACTTAGCAAAATGCAATATGAAAGCTCCATCTGAGTTTTCAAGAGGAAGTAGCAGAGGAAAAGGTCTGAGCGAGCAAGATGACACCCATGAAGCAAAGTTGGATGCCATAATTGGCAGGGGATGGACAAACAAGAGAGAGAAGATGCACACCGCTCTGCGAACAGATAAAGGAAAGAGAACGGCGAGAAGAAGTGATGACGTGCCAACAAGAAGATTCTTATGGTGCTGAGGAGGTTGGCACGCGAACTTAGCAGTTGAAGTTATCACTTCAAGCCAAATCCTAACTTGCCCAAAGAACTACAATCCAGCACCGAGGGTTCATAGAATTTCTCATACGGTGGAGGGCACACGACCCAAGGCCGTTACAAAGATCCTCAACAAGGATATCAAAGAGTCACTCAAGGTTCAAAGAAGAAAGATCAAGGAGGTGAAGGCAGAAATGAATATTTGGCGGTCGGGAGAGAACCCAACCATTCAAGAACAAATGCCACTTCATAGATAAGAGGCTATTATAATTCCATGAATGTGAAACTATCCGACTCGAAGCTTTCGTCCGATACTCACATGTTTAAGAAGAATGCTAGTGCCCACTGGAAAAATTCTGTGAGACACAAGTAGGTAATCGCCCCATGCTTAAATCGTATAAGGGTACATTCCTAGTGATACTCGAAGAACCCAAAAGACTGCATGGCAATTCGCTAAGAAGGGGAAGGATTCGAAAAGAACAAAGACGTAAAGGAAAGCAAGAGACTCATAGAGAAAGAAGAGACTGAATGAAGGAGTAGGCAATGTGCCCAGATTTAACAAATTTAAATGAAGTAATGACCCGTAAAAGATGGGTGAAAACAAACATACACTTAGTTCCATTCCCACGCAGACTTCGTGGTCAAGAGAATAACAAGCTTAAATTCTGATATTTTCAAGAAAATAGAAATAAATATCCCATTCATAGAGGTGATTGTTCAACGCCTTTTATAAAAATTTCAAAGAGAGCACGAAAGAAAAGAAAGATAGCCGAGGAGGGTATAGTTAATCTCTGGATCAAGCATTTGCGCGCATTATCCAAACAGGTTCAAACAAAGATGAAAGACTCCGGCGCCTACCCATTCCCCGCTTCCATGTGGGAAATATGAATTCAAGAAAGCTTTATGTGATTCTAGCGCAAGTATAAATTTGATGCCTCTATCGCTGGTGCGTAGACTTAGCTTTCAGGAACTTACTCTCAACAAAGAATTACATTGCAAATAGATGATTGATCAATGGCACAACCAGGGCATTCGAATATACTTAAGCCGGGCGTGGGGAAATTTCATTTTCCATGGATTTAAGTATCATGCACGGATAAGACACCAAGTTCCTTTCATATCGCGGAAAACCTTTCTTGTGCTAAATGTCGCTTTGATAGACGATAGAAAGGTGAACTGACACTGTAATCGTGATGGCTGCTGTATCACATAATAGAGTCCGGAACATCCAATGTATGCATAACAGATGGTCAGAAGTAAACAAATAGCCTTTCTCAATGATGAATTAAATTATCAGATCATTCAACACTCTATCAATGAAATCAGATGAATTTTTCGGGTGACTTATGGAGAGCTTTGATTGTGAAGTACTGCCTTCAAATGTGTTTAACAAGGAAACAGTCTCAAGTATAAATGAAAACAGTCAAGATGAAATAAGCAAATTTAAAAATGTGAAACCCATGAGCAGAAATTAGCAAGTATGGGCTAACATTGAAAGAATTAGTCATTTAAAAATATGAGTTTTTAGAACCGTAAAAGAGAAAAACCGCTTATCATATCAGCTTGATTTACTAAAGTCAAAATGTAAGTTGCCGTACTGGCGAAATACAAGGAAGCACCGCTGTCAATTTGAAGATCAAGGGTATCGCCCTCCATTTGTATGCACAAAATAGTTGCAAAGATAATGCAAAATTTATTGAACATCAAAGGAGGCTGAACCATGATAAAAAGTAGTTAAGTCAAAAGAAGTTCTTAAATGGTTAAAATGTGTGTTTTATATATGCTATATCGATAGTTCCCTTGGTAAACCTAAAGCATGTGGTTCCCAAGAAAGTGGATTCACTGTGATCGTAAATGAAAAGAATGAATCGATCTTCCTACAAGAACTCAGATAGATGGAGGTACACTGCAAATTGAATACTACAACCGTAAAGGATCATTTTCCCCGCCTTTCATTTGCTCGTGGATGGATAAAGTCAAGGACACCTCTCATTTGTTGATGATATCGATATAAACTAAATTAAGTACGACCAAGCATCAGGAGAAACCACTTTTACATCATTCGGGTACTTTTGCTTTAGAAGAATGCCATTTGGTTTGTGTAATGCCCCGTACCTTCCAAAGACGATGATGTCTATATTTTCCGATCTAGCGTAATATATGGAGATCTTCATGGATGATTTTACAGTGTATGGATCCGCTTTGAACAATGCCTCGTATAACTGGGACAAGATTTCAAAGGTAAAGACAAGAATCTAGCTCTCAATTGGGAAAATGTCATTTTATGGTTACAAAGAATTGGCTTGGGCAATATGATTTTTACAGCAGGTTCGAGGTAGACCAGTAAAGTTTCACTATAAGAAACCTAATGCCACCTACTATGTCGCGGAATCAAAAGTTTCTTAGGACATGCTGGATTTTATAGAAGATTTATCAGAGATTTCTCAAAAATTGCTAGACCACTATGCATATTGCTTGGCTTACGCCAGATTCCCGCCCGACCCGGACACTCTGACCAACCGAGTTCAGTGGTGCGAGACTCGTGGATCGGGACTTTACCTGGATGAATGAAGCTTAATCTGGCACTGTGGGTATGGCCTACATCTGCAAAATAATTCAAAACATCATATACATTTACAGAAAACCCATTTATAATTACAAAACTCGCACTTTTACAATTACAAATCATAGCACGGAACCTACATGTAGTGAACCCATAAGTGTGTCGTCTACCAGACGCGGAAGTCTTCGTGATGTCTTTTCTGTACTCTACACGGATTAAAAACCCGTGCTAAGCTTACTTAGTGGGAAACATTTCTATGCATATACACATTTAACGCTTTAAACAATACGTATAAAATAAATTGCATGCATTTATATTATGAACTTATACGAGTACGTCTTCTTATAACAGGCTTACGCTTATTCGGATCTCCCGTAGGAGTTACAGATCTTATTCTTATGCAGAACTTATGCTTATACCAAACTTATGTTTATTCAAGACTCCCGTAGGAGTTACAGAACTTATACTTGTTCGTAACTTCTATATTTAATGTGACTTATTTCAATGACCATAGGAGTTACGTAATCCTATAATTTATACTACGGCTTATTAATCGGGTCTCTAGAGGTACCCGCAGGTACGATAAGCCTAACTAATCATAATCGTATCACATACAGGGTCAGATTAGACGTATGCGCATACATATCGGCGGACATTAGTCCACAGTGTGTACAGATCATAATGTGCACATATACTTATTTTACTTGATACGAGTACCCTTAGGTACTATTTGATCACTGTTTTACCGATGACGAGTACCCGTGACAGACATCGACTTATATTTATTTTTAATTGTTACTGGAGTACCCGTAGGTACTAATGGGGAACTTCAATTAGATACAAGAGTACCCGTAGGTACTACGGAACTTAATAAGATACAGATTAACTTAATCAACATGTGAGGCCCGTGAGTACTAGCGTAACTTAAATCACATACGCCGTAACACTTCTAATCAAATACAGACGTAACTTAATCAAATACTGTGAGTACCCATAGGTACTACGTAACTTATTCAGATGCAAGGAGCACCCGAAGGTACTACAGATTCTAATCGGGAGACAAGAGGACCCAGAGTTAATAATGTGGTAACTTAATCAGATAGACAGAGTACCCGTAGGTACTACGTAACTTATTCGGGATGCAGAGTACCCGCGGGTACCACAGACTTAATCAAGAGATGTGAGTAAACAGTACCATGTAACTAAATCGTATACAAGAGTACCCGTGTGTAACTACAAAGCTTATCGATACAGGAGTACCCGTAGGTACTACGTAATTTAATCGTATACAGAGTACCCGTGGTTACTGGCGTAACTTATCATACAGGAGTACCGTGAGGTACTACGTAACTCAGAATCGATACTGCATGTAACTTAATCAAATACGTATACCAAGAGGGGTACTACGTAACTTATTCAGATACTGATACAACTTAATTCCAAAGGCTAAAGATACCCTGTGAGGTACTGGGCTGCAGAGCTTAATCAAAGACAGGAGCACCCAGAGGGGCCACGAACTTATTCAGATATTGTGAGTACCCGTAGGTACTACATAACTTAGTCTGTAGAGACAAAAGGCACTGCAGATATCGATAGAACTTATTCGCATACTTATCATATAACTGCTTTACTTCCTGCATCAAGAATACGAATGAGTACATTACCGCAGATAATAAGGCACCAAGATACTATACAAGATTTAAGTAATGAGTACTTTATCAGACAGAGTGCCGTATGACTAATCGTGAGTACAAAGTACTTATCGAGTGCGGAGTACTAATCAGAGTACCGGCATTAATCGAGTGCTGAGACGTCAGAGTACCGGCATTAATCGAGTGCCGGAGCACTAACAAGAGTACTGGCATTTAATCGGGAGGCCGGGCACTAAACAGAGTACTGGCATTAATCATGAGTGCCGGAGCACTAATCAAGAGTACCGGCATCTAATCAGGAGGCCGAGCACTAATCAGAGTACCGAAGTACTAATCAGACAGGAGGTTGCGGTCATTTAATAACCGGTCTTAGTGCTTTTACACTATATGAGTTCGCACTTACTATCTTATATTAGGCATTCTTAGCCACATTATGTGTTCATGACAGATTGTAATTCACGCTCATGATCACGTCAGTCTGCTTTCAAATTACATATCAGACATCGCTTCATGAACACATCTATGCATTTTGCATTTCCTACATTTTTCATGTTATTATTACATACGGCATTTCACATACTTACACAGTATAATGCCTATGTATTCACACATCAATCATGTATTCTATTCCCTCAATGAATCAACTTTACTTAGAAATTGAATCACCCACCTGATCATCTAAACTCAAGTTATGGCATTTTCATGCCAACTAGTCTGGGCTTACTGACGATCCAGACGCTTGGTAATATTCATTTTCCAAGGCCTTGTCTCCATATTTGGCAATGGTTCTTTGTACTCATTTAGCTAAGGTGCTAAGGGTTCATCACCAATTGAATCACCTAAATCTGAGCACCAAACCTGTTACGTCCTCAAAACAACCCAAACTACTCTATGTTCAAAACTGAAATCAGAATTTGGCTTGCACATGGCCCCACTTTGAGTGAATTTGTGAGTCACTTAGAGCCGGAATTTGATGATACCTATTTCTTTAGGTTTGGTTTGCCTTGAAGTCTATTTTAATCGCCACTAACTACTCAACTCCGGGATAAGAAATGCAGAAAGCTTACGACCAACATACAAAAACTGATCGAAACCTGAACAGAGCAAAGAGGGTGCACCGACAGCCACTCCCTAAAGCGCACCGGTACACTTTGGATTCCTCGGGAAGGTACCGGCAACATGACCCGTAAAATGTCCAATGTGTGTTTTCTCCTTTTTCATATTTTGATACCCACATCAACCCCATACTCCATAAACACCTCAAAGTCATTCCAAATTCATCCTATAACCTCAATTTACTTAATTCTTCTTTCAATACTTCTTATTTCAAAAATCCTTCATGAATTACTTCCTCAAACCCATTCTAATATGGGTTATGACCATACATAACCCTAACATGTAGAATAGTTGGGGTGGTTTATTCTAAACCCTAACTCAATTATCACAATAATCCATGAATCCAACCTCAAAGCGGAGGATTTCATATGTTTCGTTTCATTCAAAGTTTTAATGCTTTGCTTTCCATAATTCTTTGGGGTTAAGATGAAACTCCTAGCAAAACCCCAAGCTCGTGGACAAGCTTATTAATCATACAAGCATGGAAAGTCATACATAATCTCATGTAATCCACTATATATCATAGTTCCATACCTCTCATCTGCCTTCCATCTTCTTCCCCTCTTCCTCTTCTTCTCCTTCGCTTCCTCCCCTCTCTCACGCTTGCTCTCTTCCCAAATGAGACCAATTTTTCGTCTTTAAATCTCATGTTTGGCGGCCATGTTCAGCCATCAAAAACCCATTTTGGTTAAGTCTCTTTATTTGCAAAAAGGTCCCTCCATGTCTTGGGCCATTTGTATTTTGCTTTCTAATCTTCTAGGAATTACACAACAATTCCTATTATTTCTTCTTTTCGCCCATACCTTCAATTTATGACTTTTAAGCCCCTGACCAATTACAAAATTGTCCTTAATTTTGTAATTTTCGGGTCTCTCATTTCCGTGTTTCGCATTTAACTCACGAAACATTCAAATTACGCTTACAAAATACCCTAAACATGTCAAAAACTGCTAGGGTATACTTTGGGGTGTTACATTGCTGGAAAAAGATACTAAGTTCTATTTTGATGAATCCTGCCATAAAGCATTTGAAGAAATCAAATCCAAACTAGTTGAAGCTCCCATCATGGCAAAACCAGATTGGAACAGAATTTGAAATCAGCTGCAGATGCCGTTGATTTCAGAATGGGAGTCAGATCGGGATGTAAAGATGAAAAAAAGTGTCTAAGGCCATCTACTATGCTACAAAACTTTAATTACACAAGAAAATTACTCTTACTACCGAAAAGGAGATGCTGGCAATAGTATTCGCATGTGAAAATTCGCCATAACATTTTGGGATCCCATAAGTTGTTATACACACTGATCATGCAACAATTAAATATCTAATGGCAGAAAGAAGCAAAAGCCAAGATTGATCAGGTGGGTACTATTATCGCAAGAATTTGGTTTAGAATAAAAGATGTTAAGGGTGTTGGATAATGATAGCTGATCACTTGTCAAGAGTAGAGAAACCCACAAAAGACAAGAAGAAGGAAGAGAAAGAAGAGGTACCCTTCCGTATGAGCGCTTATTTCAAATTTTATCACTCCAATCCCAGTATACGGGACATTATGAATTTCTTAGCTCAGGAATTATGCCACCAGAATTTAGCTACCAACAGAGAAAAAAAGCTAAGGACTGACAAATAGGTAATTACACTGGATGACCATTATTACTTGGAGAGGAGCTGATCCGATTATAAGGAGATGTAAAATTTAAGGTGAGCAAAGCAAGATTTTACAATGTCATGCATCACCTTACGAGGACACTATAGGATAAATGTACCCCATAAAATTCCTCTAGACAGATTTTACTAGCCTACGATTTTTAAGGACTGCTTAATGGGTAAAGTCAGGTGGGATCAATGCCAAAGAATGGGAAATATCGCTTAAGGTATGAGATGACTCCCGCAAGGTATCCCGATGGTGCAAAGCTTGCTCATGTAATGGGGAATGGATTTTATGTGGCCTTTTTTCAATTTCATTTGGAACATATACATACTCCACCGTGGATTATGTATCAAAATGTGGCACAGAAGATGTCCAAAGAATGATGTCAATACGCTTGTGGTTCTTACAAAGAAATATTCTCAAATGTGACTGGGACAATTTAACTATAATTAGCGATGGAGGAAGCCATTTAAAAACAAGGTGTTTGATAAACCCATGAGAGATATGGTATCAAACACATGAAATGCCTTATCATCCTCAAACAAATGGGCAAGCTGAAATTTCCAACAGGAAATAAAGAAAATTCTCGAAAAGACCGTAAGTTCTAACAGAGAGTTCGTCTTGAAGCTTGATGATGCACTCACAAGCATACAGATCATGAACTCCCACTGAATGTCTCCATACAGACTTGTCTGGGAAAACTCCTCACCTACCTCTCGAGTTAGAATATAAAGCTATGTGGGCCATTAAGAACATAATTTTGATTTTAAAGTCGCTAAAGAAGATAGGTTACTCCAATTAAATGAATTGAAGAGTTTGAGAACGTGCTCATGATAGCCAAAATCTACAAGGACAAAACAAAAAAATTTATGATGATCAACGAATTTTGAGGAGGGAATTCAAGGCAGGAGACCAGGTTCTGTTATTCAACTCCAGATTAAGACTTTTCCAGAGCCAAGTCCTAATGGGAGTAACCCATTTACAGCGGTATCAAGCACACAATAGCAGCATACTGAACCAACAATCCAGTGAGGAGTTCAAAGCAATGGTTAGAAGCCAAAGCATCATTCGGGAAAGCAATTGGAAGATAAACCCAGTTCTGAATGAAGAAGAAATGAAGAAACAGAATAATGAAGTGTGCCAGAAGTCCAACTAAAGCACTAAAATGGAGCGTACCAGGAAGGCAATCCACAATTCACTTGTTTTAATTTTTTTTTTTCTTGTTTTATTTTACAGTTTCAGTGTTTAAATTTTTTTAATAGTTTCTTGTAATTGTATTCATTAGTGATTGAAGAGTAGTAAAATATTTTTTTTTAAGTTTACAGGACAATGAAGATTGTGTAAAAAGGAGAGCATTTGCAATCAAACTTCAATCAGCATAAGAGACCAAAAAGGGGCAGTTTCTTCTTCTTCTTCTTTATTTAATTTTAAAATTTGTCTTTGATATAGCATGATTGAAAGTTTGGGGGAATTTTTATATTGTTTTGGTGCTCAATTGTTGAATGTGATGCATAATGGAAGTTGTTAATTTTTGTAAAGACATGTGACAGTTGAGTTGTAGTTGTTTTGAATGGAAGTGAATAAATCAAATTTCCCGTGAAATCGAGTGTTTATGTTTTCTGGGGTCGCAACGTTAATTCAAAAGTAGCAACCAAGAGTGCTGGATGTGAAAAAAAAAATGGAAAAGCAAGTCAAAATAATGAAATTGAGGTCACATCTGAAATAAAAGAGGGACATAACATTTTTATGTTGCAACACGCTTTCCCTCGTTGTGACCTAAATTTCTTGTGTGTCAATGCATATGTACCTTGAAGTCGTGACTTAAAATCCCGAGAAGGTTAAAACCCCACTCGGGCGGTCCAGCCAGCAAAAATAAAATTCATTGAAAATCATTAATTTAGAGGCCCAATAATTAATGTCTTGACTCCCATAGTGCAATCATGACATTAAACCCAGCGTCTATTCCATTTCAAATTCAACTAGACTACAATTCACCCAAACTTTTCAGTTTTGCATCATTCATTCATAATTTTTTTGAAATAAATGGCTATTAATGCAGAAACATAAATCCATGTCTTGATTGAACCAATTTGTTTAGTATGCTCAGTTTCGAGGAGAATAATTAGAGGGAAGTTAATAAATTCAAGAAAAACAATCAAAATTCTCCACCAAGGCCCAAAAACCTCAGTTGGAAATATCAAAAGAGCAAGAATTCGAGGAACCTCATTTAATCCATTCATCGAAAATTTAAAGAAAGAATAAAACATTCTGTAATTCCAAAAGACGCAAATCACTATAAAAGGATGGGAGAACATTGCAAAATAAAACAAAGAAGATGGAGAAAAGGAAGAACGAGAAAAGAAAGAGTTTGGGTTATGAATACGTAGTTTATGGAATGAATAGACGAAAACAAACCAATTCCATTCTTTATTCCATAAACGCTGTGTGATCAAGAGAGCAGTTGACGGGAAGGAATTGGAAGAAGAGTTAATTAGGAACCCATCAACCAGTAAGGCGTACCCAATTTGTTAAACAACTTTGTCGAATCACTTGAGTGAGCTCTGTCCGTGAACTAAATTTTCATGCAGAGCCGTGAACCTTTAAAGGGAAGATATAGGATTTTAGATCAAGAAATAGAGAGTTTTTTCTCGAACTTAGTTACGCTCTATTTGTAAGGAGAGTGCATTGCATAATATCAAATGTTTGATATCCGGTCAAAATTCCCTGCCACTTACAAATTAATTGTTCATGATATCTCGAATTTTGCTTCGTGTCATTTTATTTTCTTGCTCAAGAATCAAATAAATAATTTCTTTCTCACAATATACCCGAAAGAATTAGGCGTGAATGATTAAATCGAAATTAGAGTATTTATCGCTTGTTTAAATTCGGCTTTAGTTTCAGAAAAATCGGTAATTAAGGTCATTATGGCACAAAATACTTGGTTAAATAATGTAAGTAAATAAAATAAATGCAAGCTCTTGAAGAAATAATACATATCAGTCAACAAAACTTATGAAACCTGATGGTCTTAGTAAACATTTTCCGGGAATTTGTGGATCGAGAGTCCATAGTCCAGAACTTGTTTGATTATTGATCGGGAGGCGAAATCTTAGGTGGAAAAAATGTGCCTAACAAGAAATGATAGAGCCATCCTCGCGCCTGAGCTTTTCTAAACTCTACCTCAAATACGCGCAAGATATTCTCTAGCCTCGATTGAGCCAAATAAGCTTTATTTCTTCAACAAAGAATTGAAAATCGAAATTCCTCTCGTAATAAACCCGCAAAGAAAGAGCCCAAATTATCTAGCTTTCCCAGCTCATAAAAAGTTTAGTATAAAGGAAGAAACAAGTTTGGGGGAATAATATTTCCAAATTTGACAATGAAGGAGTCAAGTACAGCATGTGCTAATGAAGTCAAGGAATAAGCTGGTCTCATGGCCTATTTCCTGGAACACTTAAGCCTCGTAGGGTGTTTAACACCTAGCACCCTAATACCAACTCGGTATGGGAGTTGCTACCCCAAAGTTCCCTAAGAGTAATAAAGCCTAAGCAAGACAAAAACATCGTGACTATTCCAAATCTTAGAAAAAATAAAAGCAAAGGAGTTCAAGAACAAAGGAATTCATTAATCATATACATATGGAAATTGAAATTCCATAAAAAGAATTCAAAAGATGAATCAGCTAAGATTGAGGAGAATCTAAGAACAAAGAAGAAAAAATGGTGAAAGTCGAGGCAACAAGTGTCGGTGAAAAATGGAACCAAGATTATAACTTAAATTTCCATTATCTACCCAACGCCAGCTCAAGCATTACAAGCCTCGAAAGACCCTATTGATTTTGAAGGTTGAATTTACCTACATTAGTGGAGATCAATATGAAAAACAGTCTATGGACTTTGACAAATGCCTAAGAAGACTCCCGTAAGATTAACTAAATCTCAATACAGCATGAAAAGGATTGATGACCTCGTGACACACACACGTAACAAGACTTGTTGAATAAACTGCTTAAATACATTAGTTTATCAAGAATTTTGTGATAGAAGCATACTCATGCCTTGTTCTTGCATTAAACCGGGAATTTAAAATAATATTGGTATCTCTGGGGTCAGATCGTATGCGGAATGAGAAAGACTATGGTATGAATCGTAAAATGTCCTTAAAAATTTTCTAGTTTATTTGTCGAGGACAAACAATTTTTTTATCTACTTTCTGCTGAGACAAGCAAAATTTTAAGTTTGGGGAATTTGATGAGTCCAAAAACTCATTAGATTTAATCCATTTTTCGAATTTATTATGAGAATAATGTGAATCATTATAAAAAGGATAATCGACTCCAAATTTCACTCAGAAATGGCAAACAGAAAACTCAAATTTAGCAAAATCGAAGAAATCACTTATAGCATCTGAGGTCGCACCGAGAATTTAAGTCGCGACAGAAGCTCAATTTCCAAAGAATTCCCAAGTCACGACATCAACAAATTCAAGCTTTCAAGCACAGGGAACTAGTCATTTAACAAGTGAAGTCGTGACTTGAAAAAGGAGGTTGCGACAAAGAAAACGTGGTCGAGACTAAAGGAAACAATCAAGAGAAGAAATTCATGTTGCAACATCATTTTGATGTCGCGACACCAAAAAGGGTATGAATGATGTCGCGACACCACTCTGAGGTCGCGACCAGGATTTGTTTAATGAAGCCACAAGAGAAGTCTTTGCAAAAGAAAAGAGGTTGCAACTAGTTTTTCATACTAGGTTCCATTTCATGTCGCGACATCAACTTGATGTCGTGACATAAAAACAGGAGTGTTCAAAGTGCAACTAAAAACAGAGTTTCAAAAGAAGTCGCAACCTGGAGCCAAATAAAGATCACAAGGAACCTAACTTCGCGACCTTTAAAAAGTCAAGGGTTAGAAATGATGTCGCGACCACTATTCAGTCGCGACTCAAAGAAGAGCCGAAAGCAAAGAAGAGGTCGACATCACTTTGATGTCGCGACTGAAAATAATGCAAAGAAAGAAATCGGTCACAACGTGGAACTGAGGTTACAACCTGAAGAAAAGAAATGGAAAGCAAAGAGGTCGCGACATCACGAGGTCGCTGGCTACAAATTGAAAGTTATGAAGACAAGAAAAACACCAACAGAATTGCGACCAAGAAATCAAAGTAACAACATGAAGTCTTCTTACAAACAGCAAAGTGGTCGCAACCTAAAACTGATGTCGCAACACATAAGCTGGAAGAATAGGAAGACAAAGATGTCGCGACATGTAACTGAGGTCGCAACATCAACACTGAAGGAACACTGAGAAAAAGAGGTCGCGACTGATCATGAGCAATCAAGACAAGTTCATGTCACGACATCAACTTGAGGTCATGGAGACAGACAGTTGAGTCGGGCTTTTCTTCAATTTTCACCTCGAGCATTCGGGATTCGGCCCAGATTCTTTTTTTTTACAATATAAATAGAGAGATTTCGAATAGTAAAGCGCTTTTCCTTCTTCACTACCCAAAGAAGGAAAAGAAGAGGAACTCAGCAAGGAGTAGATTTTATTTTTATTTTCGATTTTGAATCTCGCGAATCGCAAGTAGACGAAAGGGTGAGTCGGGATTGTTAGTTTTGCTATTTTTCTTAGTATTACTCGCATGGAAATTTATGAAATCTGGGATAAATTTTTTTTAAATTCATTTCTTCTCAATTTTATTGTACTACAAGGTCAGGCGTGATCGCACTCCATTTTCGATTCGCAATGCAAGAATCCGAGCGCAACTCAATCGATTTGGATTTACATTTAGGTTACGCCTTTTCCCGCACAATTTACTGAGAATTAATTTTTTGCTGGGGTTCGATTTTACTTAATCGGTGTCGTTTTTAATGGATAAGTTCCTAATAGTAGTACCTAGTACCAGTTGAGGGAATATATCTTACTCGATATCCAGATGCCCTCAAGCAAGGGACACGTAGACTCCGAGGTTCCCGAGCTGAGCATTTCTTTTCTCGGGGTATGTTCGACTACCATTATCGAACTCGCGAGCTCGAGAGTTCATTTTGATAAATCCTCATTCGCCATAATTGAAGCCGGGAGGTATTAACAATATCAATAATCGTAGAGTTCACCTTAATCTACAGTAATGCCCGATTCCCCGTGTTAGCTTAGATCTAATCAAGGGAAAGGATAAACCCATAGACTGAGGCCGAGCCACCAATTGGGCGGTGTAGAAACTGAAGCAAAACTCGAGAAGGTAAAGCAAAAGTTCCGTTGTCACCGTGAAATGGGTATGAAGTATTGAGAAAGAAAAATAACATCTCGCAAGAGAATGTGGAATTACCGTAGTCGGTTTGATCTTGTCTTCGAGAAAAGCAAGATATTAACCTGAAAACTGAGAAATCCAATTCCAATAATTAGGAAATTCGACAAAAATCATATCCATACATAGAACAAAGCAAACTGGGATATAGTGCGCCGAATCGACCGTTCCATTGTATTTCATCGATAGTTTTCGCTTCACAAAGAAACCATTCCAATCCATTCTTTTTTGGCGTACAATTTATTTTTAGTCATTCACTTTTGTTTAGCTTAATTCGGTAAATATATTCAATAGTATAGGATTTTTAATTTTGTTGTTTTGAAACATCTACTATGAGTTCGGAGTCCAAATAGTATGAAATTTTAAGAGGTTTAGTTTTCGACTGTAATTCATGAATAACTGTGGAATGATAATTGTGCATTTTTACATTCAGCATTTACTACTAGATGACCAGGCACTCTCACAGTTGTCAAGGATCGAACCTTATTTTTAATCCTCTTAAATTAAGAGAAAATTATTTTTAGCAAGCCAAATTATCCAAAGTGACATGGGTATAAGAGAATTGTAAGGCCTCTGTGAGCTATGTTAATTTGAGGGGTTTTAGTCTATATGTGCGCGAATACGAGGAATGCCTAGGCTCGATGTCCGAAGATCGCCATAGCTTGGTATCAAAGTATTCATTGTGCACTTTCGTGAATCGTCAGGTGATGATCAGGTTACATAACGTGTGTTAAATATTGTATGAATTATATGCATGGTAAAATGTATGTAGAAAACGAAGAACACTAGGGATAGAAAATTAATCATGGAGTTAGAGATCTCCTGATCCTACCATCGTGGACCTAAGGTTCACGGACATGTCGGAGTTTACGTCATCCCCTGGATGAACAATCGACGACACACCGAGTCGTCATTGACTGTGATTGCAGGAGAGTTACTACTCACACATAAGACATTTTGCATTGTGTTTCGTGAGATACACGTTAGCTTTACCCTTAGGCCGTACGACTCTGTGGCACGACACGGGTCGGGTCAAGCCTACCCCCGGGAAGATGAGGCGAGACAGGAGTCAGCTTTACTTTGTGGTTAAGAGTATGAGGATGTTTTTCCAGAGGAGCTACCAGGATTACCTCCGTATAAGGCATGGGTCGAGGTCGGTATTGTGGCTCACAGCCTGCACGGGGACCTGTGGGCGTGTCTAGCCATTACACTCCTCGCACTAAGCCAGATTAGCCGATTATTCAGGTATGTTTTTACTACATGCATGGGAAAAGTATTGTTCAATTTCAGAGTATATGCATGTGATTGCAGGTGAATTTTGGACGAATTTATTGCGAGAAGAATGTAAAACTCGAAAATTTAAATTTTTTGAAAATGACAAAAACAATAAAATTGTCGAAAGGGAGCATACTGAAGCTCGGAAAATTTTCTAGATCTCGAATGATGAAACGACTACCATTGGATTCGCTCTCACAAATCTAGTTACCCGCAGATGAATTTAATCAAGACATTTCGTTATTCACGATTTTTGAGGCGATCTGGGTATTCGTGAACTCCCAAAAAACAGATTTTGGTGAAAAATCTTAAAGAGGAAAATAAATTAAGCAAAGTTCATTGAATAAATTTAACTTGAACCAGACGAAGAAATCGTTGCAGCCAAATAATCTTAAATGAGTAATGAACACATGGCGCGAGGGGCCATGTCTCCAAACTTTCGCAACTAGTGTTAGAAAAGCGTTAAAAAAGAGTTTTCGTGAAAAGGGAGGGATTTTTACGAGGAAAACGTGAGAGGAGAAGGAGAGGAGAGAGAGAGAGAGAAGCCTCAACTTCTCTCACGATCTACGAGCTCTACAGCTCGCTGGCTTCAAAGAATAAAGTCTATCTACTCGACGAGGCTATGCAATAAAAACATGGGATTTCCAACAGATTCAAGTGAGGAAACGTGAAATCTGGGTTCAAGCTTAGGAAGTGTCCACTAGACTTCCTAGAGTTTCTTCACTCTAAGAGTGTGGTAAATTCTTCCTACTTTGATTTATTTTCCATTCTGTGGGCTTTCTTTCGTTGAGTTTAATGCCCTAAGGGCTGTTTCCATTTTTTCCCTGGCGCTGCCGACAAAATAATAAGTGGGAATAATGCCCAGTTTTGACCCTTTATGATGTCCAGTTTTTGGGGCTAATTTTTGGTTCGAAAAAGTGAGAATTTAGACTAGTATCCTTCAAGGAACTTGTAGCTCTATCCGAGAACTTGATGTTAGGCATTTGAATTACTCAAATCGGACCTCTATCCTTAAGTTATGTCCGTTCTTCCTAAACTCATTGTGCTACCCTCGTTTTGTGCCAAACCTACCGCCCGTATTTTTGGGACTGATTTTCACAAAAGTGAGAATTGACTAGATCCGGCTGGTAATTTTAGCCTCCATCCGAGGAACTTGTTGATGTTAGGTTTTTGAATCACCAAAATTATAACCTGCTATTGGCCCGTTTCTTTCTGAATCGCCACCTTGGGGACCGTTTAATTTATTTCGTGTCCAGATTTTTAAATTTATATGATCAGAAGATATCTGCTTGAAACTGGTGATACTCGGGTGAAATGTGTGTGGAAGTCAAATTTGAGCCATGGTCGCCTTCAGATGTGTTTGTGTAAAGAACAAAGGCTATCAGATGATTGTAGCTATTTGTGGACATGGTGTCAATTAAGCCAGAGTATAATGTAAGTCATATTACTTGACGCACACTTCAGATGCCACTATATGTGTATATTATGTTGATACATTGCAGGGTTTATTTGTAAATTATATGTTAATTGATATCATTCAAATGATGCATGGGTATTATGTATGGTTTAAAATGTTCATATAGCATTCATCATATATATGAGCAGATGTGCATAATGACATAATCAGATTTACGCGCATTGCCGTGACACGCATTAGCCTAAGCGCTGCATACCATAATCATTCATCATTCTTATGAATGCGTGGTGAGCGCTATACTTTGACTATGTCCAACGAGTCTCACGCGCATTTCATAGCTTGGACAAAGCCGCTTTTATCTAAACTGCTCAATGCTTTGATTAAAGTGGCTTATCTGATAATCGCCCAACGCTTTTTGAATAAAGTTGTTTATCGTAAACTGCTCAATGTTTTTTAACAAAGTTGTTTATCAAGATTGTCCAATGGCTTTGAATATGGTTTATCAAGGATGTCCATTGGAGTTTTAAAACAAAATCTTGTTTCTGGATAAAGGGTCATCAGGGAAACACCAAAGACAAGTTTTCACTCCTACATAAGCATGAGGAAAATGCTATGATCAGCTAAGAAGGCATGGTGAGTGACACTTCATCTTGGCATGTGCATTCCAGAGTAGAAATCGATTTTTACTGAATGTTCGACGCACATAAAGATTCCACGCGCACTGCTTTTGAGAGTCTTCAGAGAAGCTCACCTTACCTAGCATTGTTCACCCTTCAGGACCCCCTGTGCAATAAAGAGTATGCAAATGGACAATGCCTCACCGAGACCAATTACAAGAAAGTCTGTCAGGGCTGAGAATCATTTTGTAGTAAAGAAGCTTAGAACAAACTAGTTATAGCTTGTATTTTTGTATAAAAGAATTGTAAAATACTTTAAAACAACTCTTGTTCTAATTTAAAATATTGTAAGAGTGTTGTAATTAAACCTTGAGTACTGCGGTAATTAGCCTCAGATATTCTCGTAGTGTGGATGAGTGGGTCTTGCTAGGCCATTATCATAATTGAACCATTGGTTGTTTTATATTTGGTCATGTTAGGCTTTTTTATTGGTGCTTGTATTTTGAGCCTCTCGTACAAAAGAAGACTTATCCCCGATTTTTTAAAGCATGTCTTAAAAGGAGCACAAGTGCATACAAGGCTTAAGCACTGGATATCACCTAGCCTTTCCGCACGTTGATTACATGTCAACGAACTCTGCATGAGTAAGCCACACTTATTTCCTTTTCATCTTCTCGATTTAAAAAAATAAATAAATTATTTTCCATTTACAAAACATTTACAAAAATTATTGTGGGGAAAAGATTGATAAATGGCAATTTTCTCTCTAACTTCTGAAATGAAGCTTTGATTTGTCAGTGCTTCAGATTCCCTGTTCGACACTCTGTTCAGCTCAGAGCATGGATATGAACTATTTAAACTGTAACCTATGATTTGGTCTGTAGTTCTACAAACTCTGTTTGCCAGATTATTTCTTTTGGAGTCTTTCGGGGAAAAGATTAAATTCTAGCGATTTGTGTCCGTTATGCTCTCAGGTCCTGGCTTATTAGCAGTGTTTTTGAGCTATTAGAATATGGTTTTCAAAACAGAGTATTTGAAATGGTGTCTAATTTAATGTCAATCACTTTAAACAGAGTTCCTTCACATCCCAAGAACAAAGTTAAGGAAAAGATGATGAGCATTACACTTCCAATTGCATATAGAAAATTTTGATTGTTTTTTTTAATGTTGATTTTTTTCACATGGCCAATATCATGTTCCTCTTGATTTCTGAACAGAGATTTTCATTTCGTAGAGAATGGTGGAGGGCTGAGTCACCATGCCTTCTTGCCACACCACCTAATAGAATTAACTATTTTTATTTCTTCTTTCTTTAATTTTCTTCTCTGTCACTATACATTATTTTAAATGAAAGAAGATTCACTTTGCTTATGTTTTGCTATTAGTCTCTATAGGGCAGCAATTGCTTGTCTCTATATCGCTCCATTAGGAGATTGAATTAACCCACACCATCAGGTTTTGCTATTGACACTTACAAAGCTGACCAAGAGTAATATTGATTAGACTCTTGTGTTTAAATTGGTCAGTGATCATGTCAAAAATAAATAAATAAAGGTCAGTGATCAACTCTGATTCACCATTATTATCTTAACAACCTCATCATTTTTTCCTTCTACATCAGCCATATTATTTCAGTTCTGAATTATTATCGTTTATTCTAATACTAATTTTGGATTTGGTTTCTGTTATGTTATTTGTTTCACATATCTTTTTGTTTATTTTTCTGGTAACTTTTTACAATAGTTTTAAAGATTATAAAGCATGGAAAGTACAAATGGATAACTGAACTAGATTTCATGAATATATATAGTTCTGTTGAGGGACCATTAGCTGATCATTAAGTGGTATGGTCTGCATAGTGCCAATTTTGAAGAACTTCCTCGTTTCTCCATCTTAAAGATATGTATACTCAAAAGTAATTCCAAAAAGGTAATTTATTGTTCTCTAAATCATATAGGATTTTTGTGCATAACTAACCAACAGCTTTGGATGTCATGAAAACAAAACTGCAAGTTTAGGGATTGAATTCAAGGTGTTCTCTTTTTTCATGAGGTAGAAAAATCTGTCTATCTGTTTGTCTAGCTCTTTCCTCCACACACGCACACATCCCTTCAATCAAAGACTATTTGTAGCGCTATCTCAGTTTTTTTTTCTCTCTCTCTATCATCACACACATGTACTTCTCCATTCAAAGTTCTCCAAGGATGTAGCCTCCACAATTAATGCAAACTCGATCCACAACTGCAGGTGTTGTTTCATTCCTGAACAGTATATTTCCAATTCTTATCTAGGAATTAAAGAAATCATGAGGCTACAAAGTCCATAAATGCATGATTTAATGGCAGGCTTAATTCTGGCAAGTCTAAGCATTCCATAGCTAGGTACACATGATTTAATGAAATTTTTTAATGTCACTCATATACTTGTTATAAATATGTCACCTATAAGTAATCTTGAAAAAGAAAAAGAATCCCAATAATTTAGAAAAGAAAAAGAACAAATTAAAAATATACTCCGCCATTTTAAAGTAATCTGAAACCACCCATGTGGTGAAGCGTCAAGACTGAACGTAGACGCAGGGTTACTTTATTGAAAATTACCAACACAATAAATTGGGCTTATTCAGATAAAATTACAATGCATCCCACAATTTTATGGTCCACACGAATGCGTTTCTTCTATTATGATAAGATTATATATCGAGCCAAGCCAAAACCATTAAGGCGACCAAACGCTTCCAAACATCACTAACAAAGGCTTAAAGTTTCTCATCCGCACTGATGGGAACAAAGATTTTAGTTATATATATACACCTACCTTATAAGAAGCCAGTTCCCAAGATCCCACTTGTGTTAAGTATAATTCCACTACGCTGATTCACCACACACGCGCCGCTGCCGCTCGGGGCCGTGTTCGGGATGTATACATATCCTTAATTTTTTAAACCTGAAACATCAAAACTCCGTCGTTTTGAATGCACTCCGTACTCACAATACGAAATGAATGCATAACAGCCATCTGCTCATTCAGAGATACCGAGTTCAGACATTTCTAGCTCAACAACTAACAAAAAGAAGATTTTCATGGCATGGCATCATTTCATCTTCAAGCACGAATTGTCAATAAACTCGAAGCACCATTGCGAGGGCAATAATTTGTGACGCCCCAAACTCCGGTGTTCGCTGACCACCACAACCCGCGGAATACAAGGCGGATGTCAGTTACCCGACGCTACTGGGAAAATTCCAGAGTCTCCTTTGTACGGAGCTCTACCCAAATACAACACTGCAGATGAAACCCGTCTCAGTCAGCCCCAGTAGAAGACCCGAAATTCCACTTCGAAAATGGCAAAATCACTTCGACATAAAATTGTTATTTCGCTAAAATCCGAAATTTATTCTCTAAATATCGGATGACGAAACAGATTGCACTGTTGGAATTGTCTCGCGAAATCTAGCTAGAACGTTAAATTTCGTAAAATTCCGAGAAATTTGGAGTTGACACGCTTGCAAGACGCGGTTCGGTGTCAGAATGATTTTCGATGCGACGAAGGCACATATAGCATGTACTCATACCATAAGTGGTATGAGAGAAATGATGAAATGGACGATCGATGAAGGTCAATATCGACTCCTGCAAAGAGGGACATACTACCATTTCATTGATTAAGTCACAAGGTGACAAAATAGTGAATAGTTCTTCTTCTCCTTCATTAAGCCAACCAAAAACGTGGGAATCAGATTTTTATTTTCCAGTAGCCATTTTTGAGAGAATTTATAGTAGAAAGACTCCCAAATACACGCCGATCCAACCGCTTCGCGCCTTCACTTATAGGAAAGATCGCTCACGCTGGCTACACACACGATTCTGGGCTTTTATGAAGCTTTTGACAACCCGAAAGGTAGGCCTTCAAGGAGTTTCTTAGTCCTCATTTTAAGGCGTTTACGATGCTTAAGTCGAACGAGGCCGTGAGGGGTTTGGTTCGATCGTCCCAAACCTTGGGACATAATTGATATAATTTTTGAAACAAAAATTGGTTCAGCCATGTGTGGGTACGGGCTGTTTGGGTGCATTTTGTGATAATTTAGCATTAAATGCTCGCTTGATAGGCTTATCTTGAATCACCGCTGGCAACGTGCGTTCACCAAGTGAACCGCTGATTTGTATCATTTTTCGAGAATAGCAACCCAGGCTCTCACTTGGCTCTCAAAACAAGGTTTGGGGTGGCCGAAGAGGCTTCGCGAAAATACGCGTGCTGTTACCGGGGCCTAAACAATACAGCTCGTGGCGCGAGCCGTACCTTACGCTTTACGAACTCCGTGAGGTCGAGCATTTGACATTTAGTCGCGCTAATTAGCCCCGGGGAACAGCGAGCGTGACGTTGCATGAGCATTTACGCAGTACTAGATCGCGCTGGTCTGGTATACATGCACTTTGACAAAGTATCCTGGCACTACAGAGTTAAGGATGAGAGCCAGTCAGATAGGCTGAATGCAGGTTGCTCGTACATTGCGATCGGGAGATG
This sequence comes from Tetrastigma voinierianum, assembly GCA_016808115.1. NCBI lineage: Eukaryota > Viridiplantae > Streptophyta > Magnoliopsida > Vitales > Vitaceae > Tetrastigma > Tetrastigma voinierianum. Next base: position 448,441 of record JAEQBH010001225.1, read on the forward strand.
TCCACTAAAATATCATCGCCGGAGACGGCCCACCGAGGCAGGTCGGAGGGTAGCCCACAGGTGGCCATCGTGCCGAGACGCCCAATCAGACTCGAGGGCAGTCCACCAACATATTATGTAGTACGCCCATTGGGTCGGGAGGGTAGACACATCGAGAATGTGGAATATCCCTGTTGAAACGATATCTTTCATATTTTAGGCTTAGGCGGAGGTGAGGGAAAGTCGTGAGACCGTGACCGAGTTGAATGCAGCATTATCTTACAGAACACGATTTACTGAATGTGTTTAATTCGCAAAGATCTGGAGACCTTGACTTAATGTAGTGATCCTCCACTTAGCAGCGGTATTCTCCTGATCGGAAAGATTAGTCACCCTGGCTGTAACCCATTTTTACAGCATGAGCGCACGTAGGAGACTGGTCGGTCCTAGTAATATATTGAAGAAAAGTCTTGATCATGTTTGATTAAGGCAGATACATGTATTAGGAATGTTAGAATTTTTAATACGTGTTGTATAAAAGGAGAATTGATTACTCTTCTCAGAATTCATTTGAGAGAAGGGATTTCACAGACGAGATGTATATCGAGGATCATGACAAATAGAGGATGGATGAGAGTGAGGGTTGCATATATCGACCGTTTGAGCATTTGTGTAAAATGCAAAGAAGTACAAGTTCAGATTTCCAGCCCCCCACAAAGGAGGAGACTCGGCCTGATTAACATGTCGGTGAACTGACATCCTGATTCACATGGCCACTGATAGCTATCTGACCTTCATGAGACACACCCAACAATCAAATACTTGAGTAAACCAATTCATCGAGCCCAATAACTATAATTATCATGATACAACAATCAGATCCAAAGGCTTCAAAAGAATTAACCAATTCTCTTTTATACAACATATATTAAAATTTAAAACTTCCATTACATGTATACATCACTGCAACCAGTCATAATCCTGGGCTTCAAAATACCGCTGGTGACGGTCGGCTTCTCGGCTCTCTCCTCACCGGCCCTTGACACAAATGAATGACGGGCCAAGAGAGAATCGCTTCATGGGCTACCACCACCTAAGTGCGCAGAATGTTCACTTTAAACACACATTCGCTGCAACATCCTACCAATGTTCACGATCAACTCAGATCCCTAGCCCACCGACTCACCCTACGCCGCTCCCAGACGCGAGAATTATAGTTTCAAACAGTTATTTGCTTTATATTGGTGGTCTACCTTCCGATCTTACAGGAAAGGGACTGTCCACAAGACATTTAGTGACTCACCCCAGATATATCAATCAGGCCAGCCTCGACGATTTCATAGCTATATAGTGTGATTCATCCTCCGATGTATATCAATCAAGCCGCCTCCGACTATCATACTTTACATGGATCACCTCCGATCACTTTAATATTTGCACAACCCTTCAAATCATTTTCTTCGTATCTCGCCTCATGCGCTAACTCCTATGGGGCCTCAGATAAAACGAGCGCGATGCTTTATAATCTTGCATTTACACCAATTCAATATGTTTTAATTCACACGTAAATATATAACCACAAACATATTTGGGATGCAATCAATTCACACAATCATGCATTCATGTGTAAATTTCAATACTACAGACCAAATTAGCTCATCATTATAATGATCAAACACGAGCAATTTAATTTAAATCATCAGGACTAAACACATATTTTCACAAAAATATATTGAGATTACTATTCCTGTGTGAGAAACAAAGTAAAAACCTTAGTTTCATTACCCCAACACTCAGATTCATCTGGCTCACCTTCACAACCCGCATCTCTCAATAAGCCTTAGCTCCTAGCTCTTCTTCAGAAATCAATCCATGACTTAACAAAAATGCAACATCTCCAACTCACTCACTGAAGCCCAGACAGTCACGGACTGTCCACTGGTTTCTAAAATCTAATGCCCTGCTCCAAGATTGAATCATCAAACTTGCCCCTCACGCCTCATCTCAATTTTTAAAAACACACTGGTGAAACACTTTTAAAAATGGAATAAAATTCAAGAGTGAGAACTTCACTTGAATGCAGTTTGAAGAAACTCCAATGGGAATAAAATTCAAGTAGGAAAACGCCTCGATGAGTTTGAAGAAACTCCCTAAATCGATGCACTTTGTGAAGTACTCTCCGTAAACCGGTTCTCCTTCTTGTCGAAGGCCAGCGGCGGTTGGTTCGCGCGTATTTATAGAAGTTAGACTCCTCTAACAAACTCCATTTTCGGCTACTGGTTCTCCTCCCAATCTTCCCCCGTTTGCTTGCTGGTTGAGGGAGGAAGAGCGCTATTGATCTTTTGTCTTACAGTGTTTTAGAAACGAAATCGATCACGTCATATTCAGGTTTGACGTTCATTTATCACCGGTCGTCCGTTTCGTCGTTCTGCTGCTCATGCAAACATAGTGCGTGAGTCTTGTCGTCCTCTTGACTTCGTCGGCGAATCGTTTCTGACGCCGACTGCGATGCGCCAGCGTCTGCATTCCGTATCCGCGAATCTCTGAAATTTTCTGGCCTGCTGTTAGATTTGCGAGACGATTCAGCGGTGAAATCCGTTTCGTCATCGAGATCTAGAAATTAATTCAGTTTTTATGTAAATTATAATTTTGTAGCAAAAAATTACGATTTTGCTGTATTAGAAATTGGAATTTCTCGGGTCTTACGTAATTTGTCTTGGGAGATTGTGTATGAAACGATAATTCTGATTACTACAATCGAGGTTCCAACTATAAGCTTTAATTTTTTATTCTTTTTTCCACCGCAATCGATTCATAAATGACGTCTTGATATAAGTTCTATAAATTGTTTTTCTCTTAGGTCTGTCTGCATCTATTCCGATTCAGTTGTTACTTAAACAGAGCGCAGCTACGAGACGATAATTTGTCTTAAGGAGATTTTTGTATGGCTGTCATTCGCTGTGTGTGCAAGCGGTTCCCGCTTATTCTTTAATTTTATTCTGTTTTTTTTTCTCTGCAATCAGTTCCTTATAGACATACTGATATAGGCTTTATAAATTGTTTTTCTCTTCTAGTCTGTCTGCATCTGTTCCGTTCAGATTGTTCACAAACAGGTTTTTGATTTAACACTGATATTGCATGAAAGACAGACTAACAACTTTTGTTTATTCTTTGTTTCCCGACAGCTCCAAAACATCACCGAATGAAGTTGATAATTAGTGTTTACATTTGTCATAAAATTTACTTTTTAAAATGAAAAATGAGATTAAAAAACTATTATATATGAATTGAATTTCGTAACTTTCCATTGTGGCGTTTTTTAATTTTTTTTAAATTTCGGAACAAAGTAAGCATTAAGAATATATTGATGTATTAAATATAATTTCTTATCCACTCATATATGAAGCAAACATGATCATAAAGATATTAAAATCAATATTTTTTAGATTGATTTCATAATGTTTTCTTCTAGGTGGAGCTTGATCAAGGATTTATCAATTTTATAATATTGCATTGAAATCAATATTTCGTATAGTTTGTTGGCAAAAATAAATTTGAAGAAGGGCATGTTTTGCTCCCAGAGAATGAAAATCGACAAATATGAGGATGATTCTTCTTTATTATTATGTTTGAATGAATTAAATGATAATAACAATAACATAAAAGAAAATGATTATGAAATGAAATCTCAAATAAGAATGAACCATATCGTTGAATCATAATGAAATCATGCTGAATTAATCCCCATTTTTATAGTCAATGAAGACAATGAAAGGGAAATAAATTTCGGGGCCATATTCCGTGTGTCTACTTTCCATCTATAGGTCACATCATCTCTCATATCTCCGTCTTTTTTTCTACTATTTTCATTGCCAATGCACCAACTGTTTCCATTTACTGGCATTGATAATGAAAGCCCTTTCCAGACCTCTAGATGAAAGGGCTCCACAACAACAAATACAATAATAATGTTAATATTGGGGATTTGTGTAAAGGGTGCCCAAGATTTTGGTTTTTTTGGTTATTGAAAACTAATAAAAAATAAAAAATATTTAAAAATATTTTTCATTAAAATCTTACAAAATTATATATATATATATATATATATATATATATATATATATATATATATATATATATATATATATAATGAGGTTGATTCTTCTTTATTATTATGTTTGAATGAATTAAATGATAATAACAATAAAATAAAATAAAATGATTCTGAAATGAAATCCCAGATATGAATGAACCATATCGTCGAATCATAATGAAATCCCAAATATAAACTTATTGAATTAATCCCCATTTTATTAGTCAATGAAGACGAAAGGGGAATAAATTTCAGGGCCACATTCTGTCTCTACTTTCTATCTATAGGTCACATCATCTCTCATATCTTTTCCTACTTTCTTCATTGTTAATGCACCAGTTGTTTCCACTTACTGGCATTGATAATGAAAGCCCTTTTCAGACCTCCACATGAAAGGGCTCCACAACAACAATAATGTTAATATTGGATATTTGTGTAAAGGATGTCCAAGATTTTTGTATTTTTGGTTATTGAAAAATAATAAAAAAGAAAAAATATTTAAAATATTTTTCATTAAAATCTTACAAAATTAAATATATATATATATATAATGAGGTTGATTCTATGTTTGAATGAATTAAATGATAATATGATAATAACAATAAAATAAAAGAAAATGATTTTGAAATGAAATCCCATATATGAATTAACCATATCGTTAAATCATAATGAAATCTCAAATAACTTATTTGAATTAATCCATTTATAGTCAATATGAAGACAATGAAAAGAAAATAAATTTCGAGGCCACATTTCATGTGTCTACTTTCTATCTATAGGTCACATCATCTCTCATATCTCCGTCTTTTTCTACTTTCTTCATTGCCAATGCACTAGTTGTTAACGGTAAAGGGTTTATAACGGTAAGATCAGACCCTTCATTAAACACAGGGTTTATAACGGTAAAGGGACATTCTTATGGCATGATTTCTGGAATCCGATTGGTCCTCTCCTCCCTCACCATGGAGATCGAATTGTATATGACTCAGCTATTGAGAATAACGCTCTTGTAGCTGAGGTTATTGGGGAAGGTAGGTGGAATTGGCCTATTGCGTATTCTGCTGACGCCCCATTGATATCGAGAAGCGGGTTATTGTCGATTATCGTATTGATGTCTACAGAGAGGATGCTGTTTAGTGGATCTTTGGCTCATGCAGGGGTTTTTCCTGTTTGTGCTTGGGCCAGTTTGGTCGAGAAAATGTGGGTGATCTGCGGCGTTATACGATATGGTTTACGTATCGGGAGACATCACGTTTATTGTTTGGTTGTGGTGGGACGGATTAGTTACGAAATAGCTTATAAATGAGGACCGACCAACTCCTAATTAAGTATGTTTTTTAAATTAATGTTGAAGACAGGAATCACTTGTTTTTCGGATGTCATTTCACTGTTGGTATTTGGTTGAGAATTTTAAGGTTATGTGGGAATTCCAGAATGCCGCGGAATTGGGAGAATGGTCTTATGGGTAATTCTTTGCTTTAAGGAAATCGCTTGTTCTATTACCAAGAGTTGCGTGGAAGTATTATAATTTATGTTATGGAGACAATGGAATAGTAGAATTTATGAGAACGTCTATTCTACACGTGATGTTATTTTTTCGCCGTTGTAATGATGTTAGATTGAGAATACCGAGTTCCGAAGGTGGTGGACAATCAGGTGAGCGGTATGTGTGAGATGGTCCGCTCCTGTAATATCCTTGGCGCGAGTGCCCGCTTGGTTGATTGATGGTTTTGTTCTTTGGTTGGGTCGCAGTACTGCTTTTGGGCGCGGATTTGCGCTTTGCCGGTGCGTAAGGGTGGGCTTTGGGGTGTAGTGTCTCTTCCGGGTTGTGAAAGTGTGTTTGGTTTTGTTTTGTTGTCGCTTGGATTGTTGGTTGTTTGATTTATTGCGCCTCGCTTGGATTTTAGGGGAGGTTCTGTCCGTTTTTCTTTTCTGTTGGGCCTTGGGCTCGTGTATTCTTTGGTTGTGGGGCTTGCCTTTTGGAAATAAACGCTTATTTATCCAAAAAAAAAAAAATGCAGTAGTTGTTCCAACTTACTAGCATTGATAATGAAAGCCCTTTTCAAACCTCTAGATGAAAGGGCTCCACAACAACAATAATGTTAATATTGGGAATTCATGTAAAGGATGTCCAAGATTTTGGTATTTTGGTTATTGAAAAATAATAAAAAAGAAAAAATATTTAAAAATATTTTCATTAAAATCTTAAATTAAATATATATATATATATATATATATATATATATATATATATATATATATATATATATATAATGAGGTTGATTCTTCTTTATTATTATGTTTGAATGAATTAAACTTATTGAATTAATCCTCATTTTAATAGTCAATTAAGACGATGAAAGGGAAATAAATTTCAGGGTCACATTCCATGTGTCTACTTTCTATTTATAGGTCACATCATCTCTCATATCTCCATCTTTTTCTATTTTCTTCATTGCTAATGCACCAGTTGTTTCCACTTACTGGCATTGATAATGAAAGCCCTTTTCAGACCTCCACATGAAAGGGCTCCAAAACAACAATAATCTAAATATTGGGGATTTGTGTAAATGATGTCCAAGATTTTTGTATTTTTGGTTATTGAAAAATATAAAAAGAAAAAATATTTAAAAATATATTTCATTAAAATCTTACAAAATTAAATAAATAAATAAATAAATAAATAAATAAATAAATATATATATATATATATATATATATATATATATATATATATATATATATATATATATACTATATATATATATATATATATATAATGATATTGATTCTTCTTTATTATTATGTTTGAATGGAATTAAATGATAAAAACATCTAAATAAAATAAAATGATTCTGAAATGAAATCCCAGATAGGAATAAGACCATATCGTTAAATCATATGAAATCTCAAATACAAACTTGTTGAATTAATCCCATTTTTATAATCAATGAAGACAATGAAAGGAATAAATTTCAGACACATTCCATGTGCTTTCTATCTATAGGTCACATCATCTCTCATATCTTCGTCTTTTTTTACTTTCTTCACTGCCAATGCACTAGTTGTTCCAACTTACTGGCATTGATAATGAAAGCCCTTTTCAGACCTCCATATGAAAGGGCTCCACAACAACAATAATGTTAATATTGGGGATTCGTGTAAAGAATGTCAGATTTTGGTATTTTGTTATTGAAAAATAAAAGGAAAAAAATATTTAAAAATATTTTCATTAAAATCTTACAAAATTATATATATATATATATATATATATATATATATATATATATATATATATGAGGTTGATTCTTCTTTATTATTATGTTTAGATAAGATTAAACTTATTGAATTAATCCTCATTTTAATAGTCAATGAAGACGATGAAAGGGAAATAAATTTCAAGGCCATATTCCATGTGTCTACTTTCTATCTATAGGTCACATTATCTCTCATATCTCCGTCTTTTTCTACTTTCTTCATTGCCAATGCACCAGTTGTTTCCACTTACTGGCATTGATAATGAAAGCCCTTTTCAGACCTCCACATGAAAGGGCTCCACAACAACAATAATTTTAATGTTGGGGATTCGTGTAAAGGATGTCCAAGATTTTGTATTTTGGTTATTTTAAAATAATAAAGAAAAATGCCAAAAATATCTTCATTAAAATCTTACAAAAATTAAATATATATATATATATATATATACTATATATATATATATATATATATATATATATATATATATATATATATATATATATATATATATATATATATATATATATATATATATATATATATATAAAGGTTGATTCTTATTTATTATTATGTTTGAATGAATTAAATGATAATAACAATAAAAGAAAAGAAAATGATTCTGAAATGAAATCCCAGATAGGAATGAACCATATCGTTGAATCATAATGAAATCTCAAATATAAACTTGTTGAATTAATCCAATTTTTATAGTCAATAAAGACAATGAAAAGGAAATAAATTTCGAGGCCACATTCCATGTGTCTACTTTCTATCTATAGGTCACATCATCTCTCATATCTCCGTCTTTTTCTACTTTCTTCATTGCCAATGCACTAGTTGTTTCCACTTACAGGCATCGATAATGAAAGCCCTTTTCAGACCTCTAAATGAAAGGGCTCCACAACAACAATAATGTTAATATTGGGGATTCATGTAAAGGATGTCAAGATTTTGTAATTTTGATTTATTGAAAAATAATAAAAAAGAAAAATATTTAAAAATATTTTCTATTAAATCTTACCAAATTATATATATATATATATATATATATATATATATATATATATATATATATATATATATATATATATATATATATATATATATATATATATATATATATATATATATATATATATATATATATATAACTGCATTACAATGTTACAATATTTTATTTCTAGACTCAAATCTAATCATTTCCATACCTTGAACATTTTAACCATTAGGCCAAGATTTGGTTGTAAATTACTTAAAATATATTTTTATTATAGAGGTTGATTCTTCTTTATTATTATGTTTGAATGAATTAAATGATAATAACAATAAAATAAAATAAAATGATTTTGAAATGAGATCCCATATAGGAATGAACCATATGATTGAATCATAATGAAATCCCAAATATGAACTTGTTGAATTAATCCCCATTTTTATAGTCAATTAAGACAATGAAAGGGAAATAAATTTCGGGGCCACATTCCATGTGTCTACTTTCTATCTATAGGTCACATCATCTCTCATATCTCCGTCTTTTTCTACTTTCTTCATTGCCAATGCACCAGTTGTTTCCACTTACTGGCATTGATAATGAAAGCCCTTTTCAGACTTCCACATGAAAGGGCTCCACTACAACAATAATTTTAATATTGGGGATTCATGTAAAGGATGTCCAAGATTTTGGTATTTTTGGTTATTGAAAAATAATAAAAAAGAAAAAATATTTAAAAATATTTTTCATTAAAATCACAAAAATTATATATATATATATATATATATATATATATATATATATATATATATATTATATATATATATACTATATATATAATGAGGTTGATTCTTCTTTATTTATGATGTTTGAATATAGATTAAATGATAATAACAATAAAATAAAAGAAAATGATTCTAAAATGAAATCCCATATATGAATGAACCATATCGTTGAATCATAACGAAATCCCAAATATAAACTTGTTGAATTAATCCCCATTTTTATAGTCAATGAAGAAAATAAATCTCGAGGCCACATTCCATGTGTCTACTTTCCATCTATAGGTCACATCATCTTTCATATCTACGTCTTTTTCTACTTTCTTCATTGCCAATGCACCAGCTGTTTCCACTTATTGGCATTGATAATGAAAGCCCTTTTCAGACCTCTAGATGAAAGTGCTCCACAACAATAATAATGTTAATATTGGGGATTCGTATAAAGGATGTCCAAGATTTGGTATTTTTTGTTTTTGAAAAATAATAAAAAAGAAAATTATTTAAAAATATTTTTCATTAAAAGCTTACAAAATTATATATATATATATATATATATTTTTTTGACAACTGCATTACAATATTACAGTATTTTATTTCTAGACTCAAATCTAATCATTTCCCACACCTTTAACATTTTAACCATTGAGCCAGATTTGGTTGGCAAATTACTTAAAATATTATATTTTTTATTATGAGGTTGATTCTTCTTTATTATTATGTTTGAATGAATCAAATGATAATAACAATAAAATAAAAGAAAATGATACTGAAGTGAAATCCCATATAGGAATGAATCATATGGTTGAATCATAATGAAATCCCAAATATAAACTTGTTGAATTAATCCCCATTTTTAAGGCATGTATAATAAATGATAGCCAAGTAATTTTATAGTCAATGAAGACGATGAAAGGGAAATAAATTTCAGTAGCATTCCTCAATTAATAATACTTTTGCAGCCAAGAAAGCGAGAAAATGCGATTTTTCGAATAATGTAATGACCAATTTGTTATCGCTAGTATAGGTTGGCTTGCAAAATTTCATCTCGGATGATGATGTGAACATGGTTAAGGAATCGTCTGCGATGTCTAGGCTACCGTCGAATTTACGTTTGGATTAAGACGGTCAGGAATTCGCGTATTCAGGCGGTGTGGGATGTGGCGTGGAGTGGTGTCGCGTAAATGTAGTATGGATCTTGGCGTAAAATCTTGGGGAGGATACATGGCATGAGGCAAATTGTGATGTGGGGATTTTCGGCTGGTGCGTATCAGTGTGACCCAAGCGCCCAGCAATCAGTCAAAATGTAAGGAAAGTGGGGAAGAAAGTGAGGAAGTTTCCTCTTTTTGGGATCAAATAGCTTATGAGAAAATAAAGGAAAGGAGAAAAAGAAAGAAATGAGAAAAAAAAAATAAAAATAAAAAGGAAGAAAGGAAAGAAATGAGAGGAAAACAAAAGGGAGGAGGAAAAAATCCGTGCGTGGAGGAAAAGGGAAGAAGAATATGACAGACCGATTGTTTCGACGGTCGGAAATCATTAGTCCAGATGATTAAAGTTGGTTCTTCGACGGAAATTTCTGATGAGTCACAAAAACAAAAGGGTGGGAGTTTTCTCTTACATTGGCTCTATCTTAATCTGGGGTCGTAAATGGCCAGGTAATAGTTCGGCCTCCAATGGCTGGGGTAAGTTTCGGACGTTAGGTTGTTTTCGTATTTGTTTAAGCTGAGTTTGGGAGGCTAACTTTATGGATGAATTTATAGTAGTTAATGATAGTCTTAAATTTGTTAAAAAATAAATAAATAAATAAAGCAATTTGAAATTTTTTATGCGAGTCAGATTATTTCCCGAATAGGGTATAGCGGGTTATGACCAGGGAATGGCTAGTTTATTAATGGACTCTTTACATTTTAGTATTGTTGAAATTTTATAACATGCTGAATGTGTTGTAAGTATGTTGATATATTCATATATATATATATATATATATATATATATATATATATTAGTATGAATTAATGTAAATTATAGCACTGATATAATTATCATAGTGCTTGTATAAAGTACGGGTTATAGAATTGTTTCGTGTAGTGTTAAATTTATCTACATTGTAACATAGATAAGATCTTGAGTGGCATTTTGCATTCAACATGTGTAGCAATGCAGATCAGGAGGTGCGCGTGAATGTGTCATTGAGGCGCATATGTCTGTAGGGTGTCATTGTATTATTTTGAGAGTTGTTGTTCGGGGGGCCAGCTGTGAAATCGTAAATTTATTTAGCAAGATTTATCTTAGAAACAAGGAATTAAGTTGTAAATTCCAAAATTGATACTTAAAAATATAATTTGAGAGAAGATGAGGTGACATGAAAATATACAAAGTTGTTGTCTGAATGTTGAGAGATGGAGGACTACTTGTAATAAGGCAAAGATAAAGATTTATAAAAAAAGGGCATGAGACAAACAAAGCATACATTTTGGTCTAGTAGGGCTTGCATTTGGGTGAGAAGAATAGAGGAAAAGGAAAAGGAAAAAGAGGAAAGGAGAAGAAGGAAGAATTTCGGGTATGGAATCGTATGGCAATTTGGGTTTTGGTATGGTCTAGGGTTTTGTGGAGATTGGATTCATCGCACTACAGGGTTTTGTTGAGAAATCACCTCTTACTGAGATTGTTGAAGTTATGTGGGTAAAACCCTAGTTATTATAGAATAAACATGGAATTCATCATAATTATATGGTTTTGTAAGAATTGGTGGACCTTGGATTGAATTCTTGGAAATTCTGCAGGGTTTTAGTTATAAGTTTAAACCTTGTCTGAGTGTTATGGTGTGGTTGGATGAATTAAAGTGTTGGTTTTTGAGGTATTAAGGAATGGAGAAGTTGTATGAAGAAAAATGGTACGAGGCGAATCAAAGTGCAGGCAAAACCACGAGTGGTGCCGTGCAGCAGTGGTACCGGTGCCCGTGTGAGAACCCACATTTGATGCCGGTACGAGACAAGTGGTACGATTACCAAACTATAATACTGTGCCACAACTTCAAAGTCAGTTTTGGTAATTCGCATAATTAAGCCCACATTTTAGATAGTATAAGGCCAATAAATGATTAAGAGAGGTTCAAAGAAGAATGAAACTCAATGAAAACACACCGTACCTCGCAGCCTCGGCGATATTCCTTGAGTGTGAATAAGTGCTAGTTACTCAAAGTGACTTGCCTATGAAGTACGTTAAGTATATCTAATTCCATGACGATTAATGTTTTCTTGTATTCGTTTGAATGTGTAGGCTAAAGCAAGGCGGAAAAGTTGTGGAGTCATGCTTTCGAGTTTGGTAAGCAGGTGAGTGTTCTAAACTTTATTTTCAAATACGTGTATTATTATGAAGCATTTCTGTTTTGGTATTTCATGGTTTTCATTATAAATGTATTTTAAAGCAAACAAGGAATGAGCTTTCAAGCAAACAATGGTTTGATTTAAGCGAGTATATGAAAACAAGCAGTAATGGTTTTGATGTATTGACCATCTTTTAAGCAATAATGATGATTTTGAGTTGTAAAACCATATTTCAAAGCAATGAGCAAGCAAAGCATATTTTTATAAAACGAGCTGGCAAAATCCTAATTTAAGCAAGCATGTTAGGTCGGTATTTGCGTACGTGCACGGTGGTGTTAGGACATCATTTCATGCATATTAGATTTGCATGATCGGCAAACTTAGTTCATGCATCATGGCATTTAAAGGAGATCGTGGCACGTATTGGAGTATATAGGGTTAGCGCGCTAGCTAGATTGTAATTGATGTAGACCCGAGGTCATTCCACCATATTCTGGGAAAAGGGTGAGCGAGGCTCTTCCACCTAGGTGATGCGGACCGGGTCCTTGCAGAAACACCAGTTGAAGCCCAAGCTCCCCGTGTTTACTAGGGTACTTCTGAAGCAAGAAAGGCCTCCAGTGGTTGATCTTGATTTTACCCAAACAATTTCATACAGTTTTGAAATCAACCCTTTGGTGCAGTTAATTGATCTCCGTGTTTATAAAAGTTTTATAAGCTTTTAATAATGATTGTGTAGGGGCTCGGAGTGTTTATAAAAAGTTTTAGAAACTTTAAAAGCAAGTGGTTGGTGGTTGAGCCCAGGCTCCCGTGTTTATAAAAAGTTTTATAAACTTTTAAAGCAAGCGGTTGAGCCCAGACTCCCGTGTTTATGAAAAGTTTTATAAACTTTTAAAAACGAAATAAAAGCAAGAAAGCAAGAGGTTTATGAAAAAATTTGCATAAACTTTTAAGCAGTCGCCAATGACAAGAGATTTATGAAAAGTTTATAAACTTTAAAGCAAAGTAAAGCAAGCTTAAGCAGAGGTTTATAGAAAAGTTTTATAAACTTTTAAAGCAAGGTAAAGCAAGCAAGCAAGAGATTTATGAAAAGTTTTATAAACTTTTAAAGCAAGAGTAAGCAATGACGAGAGATTTATAGTTTATAAACTTTTAAAGCAAAGTAAAGCAAACAGAAGCAAGGAGTTTATGAAAGTTTTATAAACTTTTTAAAAACAAGCAAGAAGTTATGAAAAGTTTTATACACTTTTAAGTGGCGGTTGAGCCAGAATATGTTTGTGAAAAGTTTTATAAATTTGTAAAGCAAAATAAAGCAAGCAAGCAAGAAGGTATGAAAAGTTTTAGAAACTTTTAAAGCAAAGCAAGCAAGGTTTCTAGAAAATGTCTTGTAAAAGAGAGTTTTACAGTTTTGAGATATTTCCAGAAAAAGCAAACATTTTATAAAGCATACACTCACTGAGCTCATTTACCTCATTATTTTGCTGTTTTAAAAACTATTTTCTAGGTACAGGCACGCCAGACGCTGGAGCATATTAGGATTCTCCTGACTTTTGTATCAGTGATGTATTAATAATCTTTTGTAAGGAAATACTTTGAATTTGTATAGTGGAGTATATGTATGTACATAGTATGGTTTGTGAAAATGTGTTGAGCCTGGGGCTCTTTTGAAAGAACGTTGTTGTTTGCCATATTTGGAAAAGTGTAAATTGTGTTTCGAGATTTGGAATATGTCACTTAATACAGTGACATACTGCGAGATTTTGCAAATCATAAGTTGGAAAAAGGAAAAAATTTTATAGGAGTTTTTAGCAAGCAATACGGCTTCGCTTCACAGGATTTTCTAGTCGTTAGAAGTAACGGCTGGGGAATTCTGTGGGGTGGCCGGCACACCCACCGCTAGTAGGGGGTGGGGGTGTGACATTATGCACTGGAAACATTGCATTTCATGGGTATGAGTGCATAGTTGGTAAATCAATACTACGTTTGGTGTTTGATTGGGTGGGCTCGGTAAATGGGACATTGTCCATCAGAGTCGTACGGTTGCATAAAATCGAAAATATGTGTCGGGTATCAGCAAGAAGGGATAGATCCCTCCTCGGGTGAAAAACTCGCCAATTATGGTCAGACATAGTCTCCATCGGTGAAAGGCCATAAAAGTGTCGGGTTTACAGAGCCCACGGTGAGACACCAAAAATTTGCTACCCACAAAAAAATGCATGAATTTTGAATATAAAATGATCATTGTGATTTATCATCCAAAAAGTTTTTGGTTTATAAACAAATGAAATTGATTTTGAAAATGATTATTGGATGTCATCCAGAATGACGGTTTTTCACACTTGGCATAAGCATGTGTGAGGGTGTCGGTGAGGACTCGGGACATGGGCATAATGAGTCTCATCTCGTTTCATGGAATGAATATATTCTTCATTGGAATGTTGATGTGTGTATTAGTGTGTGAATGCATGGCGTGCGTATTAACGACTTAGGTGGGAAGTAGCCGCGTAGGAGTTATCCTTACTGGGCATTTCTCACTCCGTCGTAGGAACCCCTTTCAGGTGCAGGTTATGTACAAGCGGCTGACCCTTATTCTGGACCGCGGGTGTGAAGAAAGCTGAACTACGGCTTTGAGAAACTTTTGTGAAAAAAAAAAAAAAAACTAGACTTTACATGTAATATTTTGTATATAAGAAAGTTGTAACTCGAACTCTTATGAACTATTTTGATAAATGTGTATGTTTTTCTACAATATATATGCATGAATGGATCCCGGTGAATTGGACGCGTGTGACACCCCCAACTCGGCACCCGGTGTTAGGAAAGGGTGTCACAAATCCGAGAACTATAAACCTGTTAACTTATATAATTCTAAACAATTATCTTGAAAATATAAACTTACAAAAATATTTCATATACATACACCATAGTGGTATTCTGATGTTTGTACATATATTACGAGTCCCATTTACTTGGCACTTTTTTAAGTTCTGCGCTATCTCCAAAATCTTACATTTACACTTACAAAATTGATTCAAGCCTACACATGATGGACTCCTCACAGGTTGTATTTGGCCTGTTGTATGCGGAATAGCATGGACTTCCTCTTCAGTATCTACACGGATAAACACTTGTGCTGAGCTTTATAGCTTAGTGGGAATTCATAAATATGGACGACCACTCTAACGATCTTCATAATAGTTCATAACATTTTATTCATAATACATGTTACTTCTCATACCATTATAATTAAATTACATATTTACATTCCATTGTCATTTCATGTTTAAATGTCTTTTATAATTACAAAATTTTATCTCATCTTATGTCATGCACATATTCCAAAGAAGTGAATACAAGAAAAAACTATATGTACCCGAAGGTACTATCACTGCACGAGACAGTGATCTATAAACTATATTGTATTGTATGACCCAAACAGAGCCATTGTAATGATCCAAACGGGATCCATGTCATCGACCTAAACGAGGCCACTCTGCCGGTAAACTATATGTTGCAGGATTGTTATCCCTATAGGCATGTCTATCTATCCAACTACCCGGTCATAAGCATGCAATCAGTTTAATTATGTTTTCTTAACAATCTTTTTAGGTATCGAGGAAAAGATATCTCATGTCATGGATAACTACGATATCATGTATGCTTATGAGATATTCATTATCAAATAATCTCTTATAAACATTTAAGCTGACACTTTGCATTTTTTCATATAACAAAATTATACGTGTATTCTCTTTAACTTTCATAACACATGTTATCATG
This sequence comes from Tetrastigma voinierianum, assembly GCA_016808115.1. NCBI lineage: Eukaryota > Viridiplantae > Streptophyta > Magnoliopsida > Vitales > Vitaceae > Tetrastigma > Tetrastigma voinierianum. Next base: position 464,644 of record JAEQBH010001225.1, read on the forward strand.
ATCAACTTACTATGATGCATTATTTCATATAACAATACATTTATATAACATTTATACAATTTCAGTTTCCATAACCAATTCTACATGAACAGTTCGAGACAACTCCCAAGTCCATTTTCGACTATAATTTTGACCCTGTAAACGGGATTGTTAGAGAAAGTGATCTTCTCACTCAATATACCCCTATGTCTTAAGTTTCTTATGATTCAAATATCATGTCATTTGGGGTTTTAATTTGGGAGATATGGTCTAAACATTCGAGCTTTGCTCTTAGACGATTTCGGGAACGAGAATGCGGAATTATTACCCTATATTTGAAAATTTTCTGGGAATGATATAGACATAATTTGACCATAATTTCTTCATGAAAGTTGTTTTCCCATATGTCTATTTTGTACATAAATTTGAATCACCTCATTTGGACTAGTATAACTCAATTTATGATTTAACAGCAGATTACTCCGAGTTCGAGGAATTTGTTTGGGGCAATTTTAGGGATATAATTGTTCTCTTTGACGAATTTTGTATGTCCAATGGGGTCCATATTTTGATACACTTATTTCAGAGAGATTTTTTCTCCTAGAAGTCTAGTTTACTTAGAAATTTGAATCACTTAATTTGGATGAGTGAAACTAAACTTATGGCCTAAATACTAAAACTGTTCCAAAACCCAAAAATGTATCAGAACTGAACCAGAATTGACCCAAAAATAGAGTCTCACTTTGACGAATTTTTTAGGTCCAATGGGGTCCAAATTTGGATACACTTATTTCATGGATATTTGTTCTTCTACAAGTCTAATTTACCTAGGATTTTGAATCACTCAATTTGGATGAGTTATGGCCAAGTTATGGAAAAAAAAAAACATGGGTTTAAAAAAAATGGATAACATCTCCCCTAAAACCTAACATTTTCTCTATACAAATATTTTCTCCATTAAGGACCACAACCAAACCAAACAACCATTCCATCAAATATACATACCTTAAATATTTATTCTAAACAAGGATTCTACCTGGGTATTCCTAAGCCTCCAAACAAGTATCCATACAAATCCTAACAAGTTCCATACAAAATTTCATACCTTGCTTTTCTTTTCTTCTTCTCTTCTCCTCTTCTCCTCCTCTTCTTCTTCTTCTCTTCTCTTCTCTCTTTCTCTTCTTTTCTCTACCGGAAGCCCTAGCTTTTTCCCCCAATTCTAAGACCCGGTGTTGGTCTTATCATTTGGAGTTAGTATGTTTGGCAAAACCCCCTTTTTGCATTCTTTTTCCATTCTTGCATTTAAGTCCTTTTATTTCGTTTATATGCAACTCTAATTTAACATATTTAAAGCTTTGCTCATTTAAGAACTTGGCAACCTTATGTCACTTAGGTCCTTAATTGACAAATTACTAATTTATCCTTGGCTTTTGTATTAATTTCGGGTTTTGCTTATTTTATTTTTTTAGCATTATTTTATTCCGGAAAAATATACATTTACTTCTATTATACCCTCAACATGATATAAAACTGTCAGGGTATAATTTGGGGTATTACAACGCGATATGGTGGTATCGAGATATGCGATCTCTGTAGTGTCGCGCGTGACGGTTGTCAGCGGGACCCCAGGGTTTAGGGCGTCTGGCAATTTATCGGGCTTAGGTATCACAGTGCCTGGGGCCCGGGTGTGCATGGGTTTAGGACATGCGGTTATAGTACAGAGCCTAGGTTATGAATGCTTAGGGCTCGATGTCTGATATCAACGTCATAGCTTGGTATCAAAGTATTCATTGTGCATTCTTGTGAATCGTTGTGTGATGATTGTGTTACATAATGTGTGTTACATATTGTGTGGATTATATGCATGATAGGTTGTATATAGAAAATGAAGAACACTAGGTTAGAAAACATAACCTTAGGGGTTCGGAAAATAAATGAGCATGATAGTCCATGAACGGATATTTACTAGTGTTTGACATTATGTATCACTAAGGAAATAAGAAAAAAAAAATCTCATCTTGCTAATTGACATGTGTAGATGGCAAGTCGAGGACGGAGACGTAGAGGTCGTCCACGGGGCAATAGTCAACCATCACCTGTTTTTTACCAACGGGCACATAGAAGCTATGGCGGCTATAGGTTGCCACTATTACCTGTTTAGTGCAGTGGGTCGAGAGGGTCGGAGTAACCTCTAGAGGTTTAAAGCACATCATCCCCCAACATTTATGGGAGGGGGGGATCCGATGGTGGCTGACCATTGGTTCCAACAAGTTGAAAAAGTTTTGGAGGCTACGAAAATCACCTCCAATGCTACACGGATCAAACTAGCGGCATTTTAGCTAGAGGGTGAATCCCAAGTATGGTGAGATTGGGTTAAGACCTCCAGGAACTTAGAGGCAATGATTTGGGGAGATTTTCGTACGCTCTTCATGAGCAAGTTCTTCCCAGCATCTACTAGACATGCCACGGCTCGAGAGTTTCTAGAGTTGAGACAGGGAGCCATGACAGTACTGGAATACGTGGCTAAGTTCACTGAATTAGCAAGTTTCGCGGATGATTATGTGGCCACAGATATGGCCAAAGGGAAGAAGTTTGAGAATAGTCAGAAATTGTTCATCCAGGGCAAGATTATGGGACTTCTCCTACAAGATATAGACTCTATGGTCGGGTCATTCTGGCCATCGAAGAGATTGATGGCCTTGAGAGCATCAGGGATGCGGTGTTAGTGGAAAGAGGAAGGAGAACCAGTTTTCTTCTAGCTCGGGAAAGAAGCAGAGGACTTATGCTCCGCGAGGGTTTCAGAGACAAGGTTGTGGCTCCCAGGGCCAAGGCCAGGATCAGTCATCCCAAGATGGGATGCGCCGGGAGCTCCTAGCGTGAGGCATCATAAGGTGTGTTCCAGTGCACGTCAGCGGTTACTTTAGAGGATTGCCCTCAGAGGCAGGGATCCCCGAGTTATGGGACACCACAATCCTAGTTATCAATGGGACATGCATAGACGCAGTTTGTTCCTTCCTACCCCACCATGAAGGCGGGCATCAGTCTCGAGGTTCTACAACACCTGTTTCACGGATAGACTAAGAGGCCGGAAGTATGGAGTCGAGGTGGGGGCAAAGAGTGTTACCCCTCACGGTTCAGGCCCGATTGGCGGATCGAGCAGGGTTCGAGGTGCGAGACTCAGGACTAGAACTCTTGATCTGATTTTTTTTTTTTTTAAAAGCCAGCGGCACTGTGGGTATGGCCCACATCTTATATGAGATCAAAGAACTACCACGGAATTGGTGTCCGTCAAAATCTATACACATATCTTTTGAGTCCCATTTACAAATACAAAACGTACTTTACATTCTACAAATCGAGCACGGAACCTACATGCTTAGTGAACCCTTACAGTGTGTTGTATTTGTATGCGGATGTTTGCTGATGTCTTCTCCTGTACCTACACGGATTAAAAACCCGTGCTAAGCTTTACGCTTAGTGGGAAACATTTCGAAACACATGCATATACACAATTATAATAAGTGTATAACCATAACAGATATCAGAAATTTCATGCATTCATATCATGGACTTATATAAGCACTTATGCTTATCACAGGCTTATGTTCATACGGAGACTCCGTAGAGGATTCTGAGAACTTATTCTTATGCGGAACTTATCCTTATAACGGACTTATATTGCGACCGGGATTCAGTAGGAGTTCTGAGACTTATGCTTATGCTACGGAGTTTAAAGCTTATTGAAGGTACCCGTAGGTACCACGGAAATTCTGGGCATTATCTTTGGTATTTCGAGACACATACTTGTCTTAGGAACTTATCTTTGGTCTTACGGACATAACGTATCTGAGACTTATTCTTATCTTACGGATCTTATACTGGTATTACAGAACTTATTATTGTATTTCGGATACAGAAGTACCCGTAGGTACTACAGAACATTTTACTGGTACAAAAGTACCCGTAGGTACTACAGAACAGATTCCTTATACGGAGGTACTCGTAGATACCACTGGACTTATACTTATCTTATGGATGCGGAATTGCTTTCGTAGGTGCTAGAACTTGTACTTGTTCTTGTGCTAGAGTACTAGTAGATAATGCGGACTTAATCGAATCTGAGCGGAACTTAATCAGTGCACGAATTGCCCACACAGGTACTCACGAACTTATCGGATCTGATTGCAGAGTAGGTACTCACAGTATCGGTCTGGGGTACCCGTGGAGTGCTACGAACTTGATCAGAGACGGGGCGGAACTTAATCAAATACGGGAGTACGTGGAATTTTTCTGAAAGCTGTCGGGTACTCTGAATTTAATCGAATACGGAATGAACTTATTGATTCGAATTGCCGTAGGTGCACTACAGAACTTAATCAAATCTGAGTACCCATAGGTACTCACAGACTTAATTAGATCACGAGGACGGAACTTATTCGGATCACAGGGGAGTACGTAGGTACTCTGAGACCAAATCAAATACAAGAGTACCCATAGGTACCTAAGACTTAATCGGATCTGGAATGGAGACTTATTCGGATACGGGGTACCGTGGGTACTCTGAGACAATCAAATACAAGAGTACGTAGGTACTACGGGATATGTCGGATCTGAGGACGGAACTTATTCGGATCTGAGTACGGTAGGTCTTGCTACGGAACTTAATCGAATCTGAGTACGTAGGTACTACGGAACTTAATCAGATCTGAGGACAAAACTTATTCGAGATCTGAAGGGTACCGTAGGTACTACAGAACTAGATCGAGAGACAGGGACTTATTCGGATCTGAGGACTTATTAGATACGGTGCCGAAGTAGGTACTACGGGACTTATTGAGCCGGGACTTATCGAGATCACGGGTACCCCGGAAGTAGGTACTACGGGACTTATTCGGAGACAAGACTTATCGGATCTGGGACTTATCGAATCTGGGGGTACCGTAGGTACTACGGGACTTATTGATCTGAGGGACTTATCGAGATCACAGGGAGTGCAGTAGTCTTACAGGGACTTATTCGAGAGGCAAGTGCAGAGTAGGTACTAAAGAGCAGAATCTGAGAGGTACTTTGGATCTTACTCTTATTCTTAATTGAGTCTTATCCTTATAAACATTTTGACTTCTAGACGATGTCTGAATGAGTAAGACCACGGCACAATAAGTACCACACAGATACTATACGATGCGGAAGTCTTGGTATCCTTCAATGTCGAGACGGGAGTGTCGTAGCATAACGGGGCGGAGTGTCGTGGCACTAATCGGGGAATGTAGAAGTACTAATCGGGAGTCTTGGGAACCTTAACGAGAATGAAATTACTGTCGGGAGTCTTAGGAGCACTAACGAGTACCAAAGTACTTATCGGAGAACAGGAGTGCTATGTCGGTTAATAGCGGTCTCGGTATTTTATAATTATATGAATTCAGTAACTTACTATCTTATAATAGGGCATTCTTAGCCCCTTATGTGTTCATGACATATCGTATTTCATATATTGATAAGGTATGATGCGTATGTAATCACACCTTATTCATGTATTCTTATTCTTCTATGAATCTACTTTACCCGATTGGAATCAATCCCGATCAGATCATTATTTGAAGTTATGGCATTTTCACTTCAAATAGTCATTTACCGATTTTGCAGGGACAGTTTGAAATACTCACTTTCCCGGGGTCTTAACTTCATATTTGGCACTATATCTTTGTACTCTTTTAAATTTAAGGTGCTAAGGGTTCTATTCCAACTGGAATCATCCAATTCGGAGTACCGAAACTCAAGTCACGTCCGAAACAACTCGGACTACTCTATGATCAACTGATGCAGGAAATGGGCTTGCACATAGCCCCACTTTGAGTGAATTTTTGGGCTATCTAGAGTCAGACTTTGGAGATACCTATTAGTTTAGGTTTGGTTTTCCTTGAAGTCTCTTTTAATTGGCCACTTGAATCACTCAAATCGGATGAAAATAGACGAGTTATGGCCCGAATCGGCGAGGTCGAGCAGGGAGAGCGAGCGAGGTGTGGGGTACACCTAGTATCTTAGGTACATTAACAAAATGACCGAGAACACAAAGTGTACCGGTACATGTTCAAAGTGTGCAGGTACATCACCAATGCCCCGAATGGTATTTTTATACTTCATATGTTTGATGATTGGCTCTGGCTTGAATGCAGCTTCAAATCCATTTCAAATTCATCTTATAATCTCTTTTGTACTCAATTCATCTTTCAATGGATATCTTTCTTCCAAATTCTTTCATGAATCACTTCAAAAACCATTCTAATATAGGTTATGACCCATAAATGATCCAAACATAGAGATTTGTTAGAGTTTGTGCTAAACCCTAACTCCATTACATACAATTTAACATGAATCCATCCTCAAATAGAGGATTTCATGAGCTTCTTGTACCATATGGGGTTTTATCAACCTATTACTAGAATCCGTGGTTTTGAATCACAATTTTATCTAACCACTCTTTGGAAATAAGATATTCGCCGCCTACCTTAAAATTTCATGTGATCCATACAAAGTACATACCCAAAGTAGTTTCCATACCTTTTTGGCTTGGCTCTCCTTCTTCCTTCTCTTCTTCTTCTCTTCCTCTTCCTCTTCTTCTCTCCTTCTCTCACGGGTCCTCTCTCTCAATTTGGGCCAAATTTGGTCTTTAAAATCCCTCTTTTAGGCCTTGTTTGGCCCTCGACAAAACCATTTTGGGTTAATTTCCTTTATTTGCTTTGGCCCTCTACTCTTGGCCATTTATTTTTCAATTTCCTTTTATTATCTTTTGGCCTCTAATCTTCTAGAGATTACAACAATTCCTATTATTTCTTCTCTTTTGGCCCATAGTCTTTTCAAATTATGACTTTAAGCCCTTTTGGACAAGTACGATTTTGTCCTTAAGTTTTATCAACTTTACACTAGGGTCTCTCGTTTCCCGGTTTCGCATTTAACTCATGAAACAGTCAAATTATGCTTAAAAAATACCCTAAACATGTCGAAAACTACTAGGGTATACTTTGGGGTGTTACAACAAGGCTCACAGGCCGGGACTTCAGGGACCCAAGGGCGTGTCTACACCGTTACACCACATACTGAGCCTGCAAATCAATCAGTTATATAGGGTATGTTTCTGCTATCTTGCCTTCGGGCAAGGATATTATTTTATTCTAGTGCATCTCATTCATTCATCACTGCATCATGTGTGAAAGAATTGGGCTTAGAGGTTGAGACCTTGGAAAAGCCGTTGCATGTGAGATCTCCCCTAGGAACTAGGGTGAGTGTTGATCTGATATGTTAGGATTATGAGATAGAGATCTCCGAGATCCTACTCACTGTGGACCTCAGGGTCATGGACATGTCGGAGTTTAATGTCATCCTCAGGATGGACTGGTTGACGACACACCGAGTCGTCGTTGATTGCAATCATAGGAGAGTTACTGCATACACACAGGCCGGTGTTTGTGTTGTGTTTCAGGAAGATAAGCACGGTGCTTACCCCATACTATGTACAATTCCAGATGGCACGGAAAGTTGATGGGTTGGCTAGCAAGCCTTACCTTGGAGGACGAGGTGAGACAAGGTCTAAGTCTACCTCGGGTAGTTTACGAATTCGGGGATGTCTTTCCGGATGAGCTATTGAGATTACCCCCATAGAGGGATGTAGACTTTATCATCGAGTTACACCCTAGTACGTCACCCATTTCTATGACTCCGCATAGGATGGCGTTGGTTTAGTTGTAGGAACTCAAGATCCAAATACATGAATTATTAGACAAAGGTTTCATTAGACCGAGCACTTCACCTTGGGGCACTCCGGTTATGTTTGCTAAGAAGGATAAAGACCCTTATTTGTGCGTAGTGTAAGACAGAAATTCCAATTTACGGAAAAATGTAATCGTAATTCGATTACAAAATTGTTATTTCGGTTAAAAATCCGGAATTTATTCTCTAGATCTCGGATGATGAAACGAATTTCACCGTTGGAATCGTCTTGCGAAATCTAGGTAGCGCAAGAATTTAAATTGAATTTCGAGGCGGTCGGAATTTACACGTTTTGAACGCTCCGAATTTGGTCTTAAATAAAACAATTTAATGCGAAAGTCATGCTCTTTGCGTACTCATGTACCATAAGTGGCATAATTAAACGATGAAAATGGACAGCCAAAGTGGTGTCGAATAACCTTGCCTGCCTTCCTTTGCTATTGTATGTTACTGTGCCTTGTACCTTTGTATTGCCTTGCTGTTCTTGCCTTCCTTGCCTTCCTTGCCTTTGCCGCCGCCTTGCCCTTGCCTTGCCTTGCCCGCCGTTTGCCTTGCCTTGTATGTATGCCCACCTGCCTGAAGGTGCAGGGACAAAATGTTCATTTGAGTTTGTTCCAAACTGTATAAAATAACACAAATAGTGCTTGTCTTCTTAAAAAACCAAAGCCAAAAAACGGGAAAAGCCAGAGAAAGCAGCAGCAGTGGGGTTTTTGAGTTGAGAGAGAAAGACTTTTCTCTAGAATATCGCGCGATCCGACCGTCGGCAGTCTTCAGGACAAGAAGGAAAGCTGCTCTACGCGGAGAGGGCTTCGCTTGGGTACCGGATTTAGGGAGTTTCCTCAAACTCCGTGAGGTAGGGGTTTCTCCCTACTTTGGTTTTATTCCTTCTTTAAGTACTTTGTCGATGTTTGAGTCGAATGAAGCCGTGAGAGGCCGTTTGATCGGTCCCAAACCTTGAGACCGAATTGATAAAAATTTTGGAACACCAAATGGAGCAGTAGTATTTGCCCGGCTGATTTGGATATTAAATCTTGAAATTTTGTATTCGTCATGTATTGGTTTTGGATAAAGGGTCGAAGTAGCCGTGAATTACGAGTTCACTAAGTGAGCAGATGAATTGTGATTTTAAGGGAATAGTAGCAGGGGTTTCACTATTCAGAAGCGATTCTCGAAAATATATTTTTGTGTGAAAATGTGTTTTAATCGGTGATTGAGTTGAATTCTTCCGTGTTTGATCATTAGCCGATGAGCTAATTTTGATGTATGAAATGAGAATTTACATGACATGATTGTGTGAATTGAATGTTTTGTAAATATGCATGTTTATATATTTACATGTGAATTAAACGTGTGGAATTGGCGTCTGTGCGTCCCAGTATCTTGTCTAGGCAACAGGATATAGGAGTGAGTGCATGAGATGAGTCTAGAAAATGGTTACGAGGGTTGTCTAAAATGTTAATTATCGGAGGGTAGTCAGACTAAAAATATCAATCGTCGAGGCTGGCCCAGATTAATATACACATCGGAGGGTAGTCGCTTAAATAATATCGATCGTCGAGGCGACCCAATTGATATATATACACATCGGGTTGTCCACAAACAATCAAAATAATAATTCTCATACGAGGCTTAGGCCGATTGTGGGGAAGTCGATTGAGGACTCGGTGCGAGATGATGAGTTAGACATTCAAGTAGGATCAGCCATTTGCTTGAATGTGTGTTTATTGGAACATTTACCTTTGCACTTGGGTGAAGTGACCCACTTAGGGCGATTCCACTACTGAGCATTAGCTCACCCTGTCGAGGGATATTATTTTATAGGTACAGGGAGCGTGCGAGGGGACGGCTCGTCCTAGAGACTAAGGTTGTGAAGAAAGCCGAGTTGTGGCTTTGATGATTTTATACATGTATTAGAATTCTCTAATTTTAATATATGTGTTGTATAAGAGTAAAACATTTGAACTCTTAAAACTATTGGATATAGTTGGATTCATAGTTGGTATTGTTTATGGGCCCAAGTGGCCGTTTTACTCATGTTGTGATTATGTTGGTACATTTGGAACGGGTTTTTCATACGAGGTGTTGTATTTGGTGAAACTCCCAGTACAAAGACTACGCCCGATTTTAAGTGAAAATGTGGTTTTGAGCATTCCGCAGTATTTGTGAGTTGACGGGTAGTCGAACTCGAGGATTGAGTCACCGCGTAGACTACCTACGAGTTGAGCAGGGGTTACGATCGAAATCGGTATCCATTCACCAGGGGATTTATGATTTTATTTGATCGGTTGAGAGGCGCAGTGCCTCGAGATAGATCTGTACGATTATCATCAATTGAGAGTTAGGAGGCGATATCCTAAGGCGGCGTTTGGGGCGAGGAATACGGCATTTCGAGTTTACAGTGATGCCTTTCGGATTGACAAATGCGCTAGCAGAATTCATGGATCTCATGCATAAGGTGTTCTAACCCTATTTAGATTAGTTTGTGGTAGTCCTCGTTGACGACATCTTGATCTACTCCAAGACAGGAGAGGAGCATGAGGATCATTTGAGGACCATTCTCCAAGCCCTCAGATAACATCAGTTATACGCCAAGTTCAGTAAGTGAGAGTTTTGGCTTACTAAGGTGAATTCTTGAGACATGTAGTGTTAACTTCGGGTGTAATAGTGGACCCAGAGAAGGTAGAGGTTATGAGTTGAGAGAGGTCGAAGTCAGTCTTCCAGATACGTAGTTTCTTAGGATTGGCAGGGTACTACCGGAGATTTATTGAGGATTTCTCTCGACTAGTTGCACCTATGACTAGATTGACCCGGAAATAGGTCAAGTTTGAGTGGAATGACTAGTGTGAGAAGGCATTCCAGGAATTAAAGGAGGCTACTTATTACATCTGGTAATCCCCGAAAAATAGGACGGATGTACACGGTTATCTTAACGATGCTTCTAGGACCGGTTGGGATGTGTTTTGATGCAGTCCGGAAGGGTGGTAGCTTATGGTTCTTGGCAGCTAAAGAACCACGGGCGGAAATACCCCACACATGACATGGAGTTGGCAGCTATAGTCTTTGCCTTGAAGATTTAGCGTCACTATCTATATGGTGAACAGTTAGAAGTATTCTTAAACCATAAAATTCTGAAGCAATGTTTTAAAAATCGGACCGGTGACTGAACCGGAAAAGTTACCGGTTCACGGTTCACTGGTCAGACTGGTGGTTGAACCGCGGTTGAACCGGTGATGTAATAAATATATTATTTATATTTTAAAATATATAATTAATAATATTTAATATATTATTTATTATTTTTTATATAAATAAAGTATTTTAAAATTTATTTTAAAAATATGTATAATGTTTAAATATGAAAACATATTAAAATGGAATAAACTTATTAATATAAATATATAATTTTGTTAATATCTAAAATAATCATAATGTGACAAAGTGGTAGAGTGGTTCTTTTGTAACTTCGTTTCCATGTTCGAATTCATAGAATTACATTTATATTTAATTGAATTTTTTTTTGATTCTGAGTCTTCTAACCACCACAAGCTTTCTAATTCCAAGTAAAGCGACATCGTTTCGATGTAAAAACGTAACGACATCGTTTTAGCGAAAAAATTATGAAAACTACTTGATTCGACCCGCCGGTTCGGTTCGGTTCCTTACGGTTATTAGCGATTCACCCAGGTTGATCGCCCGGCTCACCGGTCGACCGTCGATGCGACGGTTAGACCACCGGTTAGCGTCAGCGGTTTTTGCATTGAAGCCGGGCCAGGTTTGTGGCCGTCGGCGGTCAGGCCCGGTCGGACCGGCCGGTTCAGTCCGGTTTTTAAAACATTGTTATGAAGTATATCTTTACACAGTGGGACCTCAACATGAGGCAGCGTATATAGATGGGGTATCTAGGGGATTATGACTTCACTTTGCATTACTATCTTGGTAAGGCAAATATGGTGAATTGGCATTAGTTCCAAGTCCACGAGAGATGCGGCCAATGTAGCTTCAGGAATGGCGGTCTCGAAGTTGTGGGACAGTTTAGACTATAGTATAGTGATCAGGCTCAGGGTGTTTTGGGGAATTTAGTGGCTACGTCTTCCCTACTAAGCAGAGTGATTGAGTCCTAAGGACAGGACACAGAGATATCGTTCATCAAGGACTGAGTAAAGTCAGGTATAAGTGATAAAGGCTGGGCTATTCACACTAATGATAGCCTTCGGTATAAGGGACAGGTTGTGGTTCTACAGTTGATAGATCTGAGAGAGGAGATTCTCAGGGAGTTACATTGCTCGTTTTGCGTGCATTCGGTGTACGAAGATGCGAGGATCTTCGTCGTCAATATTAGGTGGGATAAAGAAACATATAGTGGACTGTTCGATGATGTCTCACGTGTCGACGGGTAAATCTTGAGCATTAGAGGCAATGAGACCCTCCGACCTCTAGAAGTAGAAGAGTGGAAATGGGAACATATCACGATGGATTTTGTGACTAACTTGCCACGGACATCACAAAAGCATGATGCGGTGTGGGTAATAGTGGATCGGCTCACCAAGTCAGCATATTTTTGGGCTGTGCGGATGACCTTTACACTAGAGGAATTCTACAGGTTAAACATACGGTCGATGCAGTTTACATGGAGTGTCGGTCTCTATCGTGTCGAGACCGGGATCCCGGGTTCTGGCTCACTTTTGGAAAAGTTTCGGAGAGTCATGGGAACCACCCAGGTTGATAATGGCACTTTTCGTCGCGAACTGGTGTGGAGTCGAAAAGGACCTCCTACGAGGTTTTGGAGGACATGTTGAGCATGCTTCCTAAATCTCAAAGGTGACTGAAAAGAGCATTTACCCTTGGTAGAGTTCTATAACAGGTTCTCCGGTGAGCATCTGGTCTTTCCCCATGAGGCTTTATATGGGAGGGGTCATGTCGATCTCAATTTTTGGACGAGGTGGGAGAGAGATCCACGCGAATTAGAATTTTATTAGAGACACCTCTGAGAAGGTGGATTTGATATGGAAAAGTCTTCTCACGGCTCAGAGTCGGAAAAAGAGTTACGTCGATAAACGATGACGACCTCTAGAGTTTGAGGAGGGTGGTCATGTCTTCTTAAAGGTGATGCCTAAGAGATGAGTGATCAGGTTCAGCAAACGGGAGAAACTATCTTCGAGGTATATCGGGCCCTTTGAGATACTCGAGAGAGTGGGTACAGTTTTATATCGATTGACTTTACCGTCGAGCTTGTCGGGTGTCCATGAGGTATTCCATGTTTCCATGCTCCGGAAATACACTCCAGATCCGACTCATGTAGTGGATTGGGGCGAGCTTATTATTGATACAAATGGGACCTTCGAGGAGGGACCGTGCGTATCATGGATAGTCGGGATTAGGTTTGCGGCCTTGAGAGATGTGAGTCTAGTGAGAGAGGTGTTGTGGAAGCAGAAGTGGAAGAGGCAACATGGAATCACGAGGACCTGATGCATGCCACTTATCCTTTCTTATTTAAGGATGAAGGTACGTTGTTTAGTCATTTTGTAATTAAATGACTATTGCATATGCATGATATTGTAGGGGTATGTGTGTAATTTTGGGGACGAATTTTTTTAAAGGGGGGGAGAATTTAAAACCAGGGAAAAATGCAATTTTTCTGAAAAATGGTAAAACGGTAATTTGTCGTCGTAGTACAGGTTGAAAACCTGAAATTTTCTAGATCTCAAATGACAAAACGGACTTCACCATTGGAATCGTCTCACGAAATCTAGCTACCTAGTCGAATTTCATTGGATTCCGAGATAGTTTGAATTTCACGTATTTTGAGGCAGTTGTCGGGGATGACACAGCTAGGTGATGCCACATGGCATGACCATATGGATGCCACATGGAAATCTTAGAGGAGGGCACATGGCATGAGAGCCATGTGGTGTGGCATTTGCCACCTAGTGCATGTGTCCATGTGACACAAGGCACATGGAAAATGGAATCAAAATGTGAGGAAAGTGAGAGGAAGTTTCCTCTTTTTGGGATCAAATAGCTTATGAGAAAAGAAAGGAAAGGAGAAAAAGAAAAGAAATGAGAAAAAAAGAAAATAAAGGAAGAAAGGAAAGAAAGGAGAGGAAAACAAACGGGGGAAGGAAAAAATCTATGTGTGGAGGAGAAAGGGGAAATAAAGGAAAATGGCTCCGATTCCCGGTGTTCCGATGGTCGAAAATCGTTTGTCCGAGAATTAAAGTTGGTCTACTCGACAAGAGTTACGAGCGGGTGCCAAAAAAAAAAAATAGGTATGGTTTTCTCCTACACTGCTTCCTATTAATTTGAGGGCTGTAAATGGTCGTGTGGTTCAACCCCAACCATGGGACTGAGTTTTCGGACGTTGGAACTATTTTTCGGGACAGTTTTCAAGCAGAGTTTGAGGACTGCTTCATGGCTGAATTTGTAGTCGTTAATGACAGTCTTGAAATTTGTTAAATAAATAAATAAAATAAAAGGTGAAATTTCTGGACTGGGTCCAGATTATTTCAAAGACCGGGTATGGTCGGGAATGGCTAGTTTGTGTGGACTATTTTTTTTGTGTTATTTTTGGAAATTTTATAACATGCTGAATGTGTTGTAAATATGTTGATATATTGGTGTTATATATCTTAGCATGAATTGATGTAAATTATATGTTTTCAATATAATTATTCATGGTACTTTGCATAAAGTACGGGTTATAAATTGTTCCATGTAGTGTTCATTATACATGTAACATGAGATAAGATGTAGTGGCATTTTGCATTGCATATACACGGGAAACATTGCATTTCATGGGTATGAGTGCATGGTTGGTAAATCGATACTACGTTTGGTGTTTGATTTGGTGCGCTCAGTAAATGGGACAATGTCCATCAAACTCACGCGGTTGCATGAAAAGTAAAATATGTGTCGGGTATCAGCAAGAAGGGATAGATCCCCCCCTTGGGTGAAAAACTCACCAATTATGGTCAGACATAGTCCCCATCGATGAAAGGCCGTAAAAGTGTCTAGGTTCTGGGCACGCGGTGAGACACAAAATTCCAGCTACCCTTGAAAAGTGATGGATTTTGAATATAAATGATCATTGTGATGTATCATCCAAAAGCTTTTGGTTTATAAACAAATGGAAATTGGTTTGAAAATGATCATTGGATGTCATCGAATGGTTTCGCATGGCATAGCGCATGTGTGAGGGAGTCGGTGAGGACTCGTGACATGGGGCATGATGAGTCTCATCTCGTTTCATGGAATGTAGGATTCCATGTATAATTGGCATATTCTTCATTGGAATGTTGATGTGTTTATTATTGTGTGAACATGGCATTGTATGTGAACTTAGGTGGGGAATTAGCCTTGGCAGAGTTATCCTTGCGCATTGCTCACCGTCATCAAGACCCCATAGGTGCGGGTTATGTACGGTGGCTGACCCTCATCAAAAGGACTTATGTGTAGAAAAAACCGAATTGTGGATTTGAGAAACCTTTTTGTAAAAAAATAAAACTAGACTTTACATGTAATATTTTGTATATAAGAGAGTTGTAACTCAAACTCTTATAAACTGTTTTGATAAATTTGTATATTTTTCTAAAATATATATGCATGAATGGATCCCGGTGAATGGGGCCTTGATATGGTGGTATCGAGATATGGAATATCATGTATTACATGAAGTTGATAAGTTGTCAATGGGGCCCATACGGGTTTTAGAGCGTCACATTTTTCGTTTGTAGTCACATCATCTTTCATATCTCCATCTTTTTCTTCTTTCTTCAATGCTAATACCGCAGTTAATCCCCTTACAATGTTGTAGTATTTTGTTTTCAAACTCAAATCTAGTCATTTACTATACCCTTAATCCCTTAACCATTGAGCTAAGTCTACGGTGATGCCAAGTGAAAACTCAATAGATGTTTGGTTTGATTTGAAAAATTATGAGATAGAGATAAGATTTCGTTTCATTTCAGAAACACAGAAAACATTCTGTAAAGTAAAATAATGGGAAGGGGTAGATAAGGAAGTTAAGCCTGAATGAGTAATATGTAACCCAGTACCATCACCGATTACAATGTCATATGGATCGTCATATGAAGCATGAAGGGTGAGGTTGTTAAGGTCTACGGTGATTTGATGAGAGGCGTCACTATCCAACAACCAAGTCGATGATGCTGGAGACGGAGATGTGGCAACATAATCCATAGGGTGCCATTGGCGATTGTGCGTAGCCGAGGAGGACCGAGCAAGTGAGTTGGAAGGAGATCAGGCAGTGGAAATCAACACCAGTTGGTAAGTGACTGATTATTCGTGACCAGTGTCTGGCGGTAGCAGCTGCTACGAGTCGCGGTGGCGCTCAGGAGTTTGACAGCGAGATCTAGGAGTAGAAGGTACGGGAAGCGGGACGACCGTCAATGGAACGAGAGGGCGACAGACCGACGGGACGCCCGAAGGCCATATTGGTAGTGACCGGGAACAAGGAGTGATCGGATTGAGTGTCTAAACGCCAATTCCTGATTGATCGATTTTTCATGTAATTCATCAAAAAGAATTGGGGTGTCACGGGTTTAGACAATATCGACAAAGGATTTGTAATCATCATCCAAGCCATCCAAGATTTTGTCAATAAGATCCTCATGATCAAGTTGTTTCTAAAGCTGACAAGTTAATCGACTCGGCCTTGATATTTGCATGTATTCGAATTGATTGTTTGGACCGCGATGGGGGACTTGAGTTTGTGCTGATTTGCCAATATGCCTGAGATGGACGGGCGCCTGTGTTGAGGTGAGCCAAGCGTCACGAGAGGTGGTGGATTGTTGAATTTGAGGGATCAAGGGAGCAGAGATAGATCTAACAAAAGCACAAAAAAGAAATTTGTCCTGGAGAATCCAAGAGAGTAAATCCAGATTTTGAGTTTCCTTGTTAGTGAAGCGAGTCATGGCCAATGGACAAGGGTGAAAGCCATCAATATATTTGTGGAGGTCGTAGCCAATGAGAATAGCTTAAATCTGAAGCTTCCAGGATAGGTAGTTTGTTGAAGCAAGTTTATGTCGTGTTTTGATTGGAGGAGATGTTGATGAGGGTGAGGGGTAAAGTAGGTTACGAAGGGTGGGAATTGTGATTTCTTTTTATTCTTGAGCCATGATCACGGGGAGAACCGGGGCCAGATAGGAAGGCGAAGAGGGTGGGAAGAACAAGCTGAGCTGAGGAGGAAGGCGCTAGGGACTAGGGAGCCCAGGAAGGAGGGCTCAGGGGACTAGGAGGCTTAAGAAGAAGGAGGCTAAGGCCCAGGTGTAAAGCCCGAGGTAAATTGAATTTTACGAAAATAGAAAAAGCTGTAAATTGTCGCTATAAAATCTGAGTTGAAAACCTGAAAATTTCTAGATCTCGAATGTGAGAAATGGCCTCATCGTTTGGATTCGTCTCACGAAATCTAGTTACCTAGACGAATTTCATTGAATTCCTAGACAGTCGAATTTTCACATTTTTCGGCGACGGGTGCTGTTGAAACCCCAAGCGAGATTTTGAGAAAATTCCCGAACGATGGTTAATAATTTAAGAAAGTTCATATAAGATAATTTGAACTTGAACGGGCGAAATAAATTGTTCGGCAGCGGACCCAAGCAAGTGGGACATGTGGCACGGCGTGAAGTACGTAATTAATGTAAATAGGAAAAATATGATTTTGGGAAAATATCTCCCAAAATCATATTTTTTGAACGTTAGAGAGAGAGAGAGAATCCAAGTTTCCTTGTGTTCTCAAGTTTAAATCGTTAGAATTCATCGGACAGAGCTAAAGTTCATCGCCTGCGACAAAGGGCTACGCATAGGCTTTCAAGGAGATTCGCGAAGATCAAAGAGGAGATTTAAGGAAATCAAAGTTCTGGATGTAAAAATTGTTTTGAGGTTTCCTAATGGTGTTTTCTACACTCCAAGAGGTAGGGATTCTTCCTATTTTGATTTGTTCTACCTTTAGGCCAGGAATTAGGATTGTTTGGAGGCGGTTGGATTTTGGTGAGGTCATGGACATGTCGGAGTTTGATGTCATCCTTGGGATGGACCGGTTGATGACACATCGAGTCGTCATTGATTGTGATCATATGAGGGTTACTACCTACACACTGGATGGTATTTCTATTAGGTTTCAGGGGGATAAGCATGACGGTTTACCTTGAGCCGTGTACGACTCTAAGTGTTGTGAGCGATTGGTGGGGTGTTTGTGAGCCTTGCAGACGGTGAGAGCGAGGATTTGGATCTACCTCAGGATATTTGTGAGTACGTGGATGTTTTTTCAGATGAACTACTGGGATTACCTCCGTATAGGGATGTAGACTTCGTTATTGAGTTACACCCTGGTACGTCGCTCATTTTGGCTGTGTGAATGACCTTCACACTAGAGGAATTCTGCAGGTTGTGTATTTGTCTGACGTCTTCTCACGGCCGGGCCAGACAAAGGCCTACGATCGACGAGACGAGCGAGGGGCTTGAGGTGGGTGATCATGTCTTGCTTGAAGGTAATGCCTAAGGAGAATTGGTCGAGGTTAAAGCCAATGGGGAAAGCTATCGCCGAGGTATATTGGTCCATTCGAGGTACTCGAGAAGGTAGGTACAGTTGCATACCGGTTAGATTTACCACCGAGTTTGTCGAGCGTTCATGTGGTATTCCATGTCTCCATACTTCGGAAGTACACTCCAAATCCGACTCATGTAGTGGATTGGGGTGAGCTTGTTGTTGATGCAGATGGGACCTTCGAGGAGGGACCAGTTTGTATCATGGATAGCCGAGATCAAGTTTTGCGAAGCAAGACCGTGAGGCTAGTGAAAATGTTGTGGCAACACCGAGGAGTGGAGGAGGCAACATGGGAACGCGAAGACACTATGTGTGTAAATTATCCTTTCCTATTTGAGGATGAAGGTATGCTTTTAGTCTTTTGGTATTAAATGAAGGTTGCATATGCTTGTGATTTGGAATGTGTATGTATGTATGAATTTCGGGGACGAATTTCTTTTAAGAGGGGAAGAATGTAAAACCGAGGTTGTAAAACCCGAGAAAAAATTCAATTTTTCTGAAAAATGGTAAAACGGTAATTTCGGTTGAAAACCGAAAATTCTCTATATCTCGGATGACTAAACGGACTACGCCGTTAAATTCGTCTCACGAAATCTAGCAACCCAGAAAAGTTTCATCGAATTTTAAGACAATCAGAATATTTTACGATTTTCTTGGTGATAAATGTCAATGACTTCGAGGGCCAGATTTTACGAAAATCTCGGAAGTCAGAAAAATAGCTTGAGTTAAAAGTTCATTAAAATAATTAGGCCCCGAAAAGAAATAAAATTTTCGGGACGAGAAATGGACGAATGAAACAATATTAAACATGTATTCAAAATGATAATAATAAGAATAATAATAATAATATAATAATAATATTATCAGCCAATAAAATGGAAAAAAAATCATAAAAGGGAAAGGGCGTCGGGAGAGTGTGTCGGTGGGAGGCGGAAGTTTTATTTTTTATTTTCCCCTTCTTTGGCTTCTTTCTCGGATCTACAATCGGATGCGGGTTTCGTCGGGAGGCGAGGCAAGTTGATCCACGCAGAGGGCTCTGGCGTGGACACCAAAATATTGGGTTTTCA
The DNA here is from genome assembly GCA_016808115.1 of Tetrastigma voinierianum. Lineage (NCBI taxonomy): Eukaryota > Viridiplantae > Streptophyta > Magnoliopsida > Vitales > Vitaceae > Tetrastigma > Tetrastigma voinierianum. The sequence continues at coordinate 484,015 of JAEQBH010001225.1, forward strand.
AACTCACGAGGTGGGAATTATCCTACTTGTGTTATTCCTAACTTTAAGGCCATTTAATAGGCGTAGTTGGCTTAGAGGCCGTGAGAGTACGTAAATTTCAGTTCTCAAAATTTTGGATGAGTATGAATTTTAGAAATTTTGGGATTGTTTTCGGACGATCAGAGCTCAATTAGGTATTTTCGAGCAGTTAATTTGAATATTCGAAATTGTTTTGGGCTGATCATGACAAAATTTTCGGGACTATTTTCGAGCTGATCCGGTTTGTGTTGAGTTTGGTTTGATCTCGGGCGATGTCTTACGGTTTTGTGGTGTGTTTTGGCGTCTGATACCGGTGATGAAGCAGAGTGAAAGGACGAAGGTGCCTTGTTTTATATGGGTCGAATTTTGGGCATTTATTGTTGTGCTTAGAAAATGAATGACGTTAATATTTTTGTGTGAAAATGTGTATGGTTGAGTGATTCAAAATGAATTGCTCATGTTCATTAATTAGCCCATGTGAGCTAATTTAGGTGTAATTGATTGTGAATTTACATAACATGTTTTATGTGATTTAATTATGTTAATATATATGCATGTGAATATATTAGCATGAATGTATTTAGGTGGCATCATGCATTCCATATCTGCTTCAGGGTAACCTAGAAATTAGGTGTAGTGCATAGTTGAGATCGACTCTTGTGTTAAGGTGTTTGATGGTGTGTCGTGAGTACATGGTTGTGGATCAACACCACGTAGGGTGTTGATTAGTGAAACGATTAATGGACAGCATCGAATGGAGTCGCACGGGTTAAGAAAATAAAATGGCTCATTGCATTTCATATGCACTGGGGCACCCTAGAACAATAGAAGTGAGTGCATAAGAGGTGGTTTCTATAGAGAATTGTTCGGGTTGACCCCGACAATGGTATTTATCGGGTGTGTCCACTCTGGCATCGGAGGGTTGTCCATATAATATCAATCGTCGGAGTACGCTCGGTGATATACATCGGAGGGTTGTCCGGCCCACAATATCAATCGTCGGGTCGACCCCGATTGATACATCGGAGTTGTCCACAATATAGATTATCGGAGTCGGTCCACTATTTATATCGGAGGGTTGTCCACGGTTAAAAACAAATACCTTTGTTTGGAAATGGTTTTCATTCATGGAAAAATGCATGTTTGAGGGAGTCAGTGAGAACTCGAGGCGTGTGGGTGTAAGAGACCCACGATATCATAGTTCTGTATGGGTGTAAGAGACATGCGGTATCACTCAAAAAGTTATGTTACCCAAAGAAGACACACGATCATGTTTATCACTTAGACTTCGGGTTGTGTGATAGGAGTCGGGATTGACTTGGGATTTGTTGCCCATTGACACTTGCATTGGGTAATGGAGCGATGAGGGCTCATTACTTAGGTCATTAGGTAATATCAATGGCGGTTATCCACCGATTAGGCGTATGCATGTGAGCGAGTCGGTAAAGTATTTCCTGGGATATATTACTCAATGACATATTGAGTGATGGAGCGGGTAAGAGCTCGGTACATGGGGCATGGTGAGTCGAGTCTCATTCATTGCATGTAGACATTCAGGTAGACATGTGTAAGTTGCACTTGGATGTGTGTTTGATTATGTGACCATTGCATGTGCCAAAGTGGGAGTATCCCTTGTAGGAGATTATCCTCTTGGGCTTTTTCTCACTTGTCGTGGGACCCCCTTTTGGGAGTACGGGGTTAAGTGCGGAATGGTGACCGCGTCGGGACCGCACATATGAAGAAAGCCAGATTGTGGCTTTGATGTTGATATATGACATGTATTAGAATGTTGTAATTTTAATATATGTTTTGAATTAAGAGTAATTTATTAACTCTTGAACTACGTGAGATAGTTGGTTGGATATATTTGTGAGTATTGATGCAGGGGCCCAAGTGGCCATTATTTTACTCGCATTTAGACCCTATGAGGTCTTTGTGAATTTTGGGACAGGTTATGTACTTTGGGTAGAGCTCCCCGTACAAAGGAGACTCTGCCCGATTTTCATGAGTAGTGTCGGGTTGCGGGCATTCCGCAGTATTCAAGCGGGTTGGCGGGTTGTCAACGGACCCCGGGTTTTAGGCGTCTGACTTGGTATCGGGAGCCTGGGTTTATAAAATGCCTAAGAGGCTTAGTGTTGATGGTGGGTATACGATTACCTAGGGCTTGAGGGATTTGGGTCAAGGCCAGAGTTATTAAGTGTAAGAACATCACCACTTGGGGTGGCTCGATGTAGGGTTAGGTATGTGATTACCTAGACAAGCACGGGACAAGATTAGACCATTGTATGCATAGTGTGTTTCGTGTTGTGTTCGGATATGTGTTCCATGTATGTGATTGTGTGATTGTGTGTTACACATTACGTGGAAAACTTATACACGGTATGATGTATATGGGAAATGTGATTGCGTGGTTATTGCGTGGGAAAATTATATGCATGGCATAATGTATATAAAAAGAAGTGGAATGCTAAGGTTAGGAACTATAACCTTAGGGGTTTGGAAAATGAAATGAACCTGAAAGTGTTGAATTTTAGTGAAATAAATAAAAGGAGTGGTTGCCAAGTAGCACCACTTAGGCGATGAACGGGTCAGTTCATGGTTTTTAAGTCTACTAGTAATTGGCATGTGCATTACTAGTTCGACTGAAATGAGATTAAATAAAGTTTGTTGTCATTTGACATGTGTAGATCGAGTCGGCAGGGGCGTAAGTGCGTACGAGGTGCTAGCGAAGCACCACGATGTTGACAATGGGCTGTTAAAGTGTTGGGGTTCTGTGCTTGTTGTGCATAGGCTAGTGCAGTTGGTAGTCAGGGAGGTCCGAGTAACCTCCACAGATTTAAGTCACATCACATCCTTCGACGTTCACAGGGGAGGGGATCGGTGGCGGACCATTGGTTTCGTGATTGAGAATGTATTGGAGGCTATGGATATTGCAGCCGATGCGACGGTGGAGCTAATGGTTGCGTTCCCGGCTAGAGGGTAAGTCCCGAGTGTGGTGGGACCCGGGTTAAGACCTCTAGGGATTTAGAGGCAATGGCTTGCAGGCGAGGGATTCGTGGGCTCTTTATGAGCAAGTATTTTCCGACCATTGCTAGACATGCAAAGGCCTAAGAGTTCCCCAGAAATTTGAGGCGGGGAGCGATTGGCGGTGATGGAGTACATGGCGGATTCGAGTTGGCATGTTTTAGTGATGACTATGCGGCCACGGATATGGCGAGGTCGGGAGAGATTTGAGAATGGTTGAAGTTGTCAGGTCGGGGGCAAGATTGTGGGCCTCCGCTACAAGACTATGGACTATGGTCGAGAACTGGCTACGGCCATAGAGAGATGGATGACGCAGAGGCATTGAGATGCGAGTCTTGGGTGGGAAGAGAAGAGGATCGACCTTCTTCGAGTTTGGGCTTAGAGGTTCGGCCTCACGAGAAAACCATTGTATGGAAAATTCTTCCCTAGGATCTCGGTGAGAGTTGAGTGATATGGTAGACATATCGGGTTTTGATGTCATTCTTGACATGGATGAGTTAATGACCCATCGGTTGTCGGTGATTATGACACGAGGCGGGTTATCATACCCGACCACGATCTTGGAATTGTAGGAGTAGCATGTATGTGGGGATGCGTATGTGCGTGAATTCGAGATGAGAATTCTGTTAAAGGGGGGAGAATGTAAAACCCAGGAAAAATTAATTTTTACGAAGGGTAAAGCGGTAATTTCGGTTGAAAACCAAAATTCTCTATATCTCCGGATGATGAAGCGGTGCGCCGTTAAATTAAATCTACATGAAATCTAACTGACATAAAGTTTTATCAAATTTTGAGACAATCAGAATATTTGATTTTCTTGATAAATGCTTGGTGACTTCCAGGGGACGAGATTTCACGAAAATCACCGGAAATTCAAAAATAAGCTTGAGTTAAAGTTCATTTAAAATGAGTGAAGCGAAAAGAAATAAATTTTCGAACTGAAATGGACCCAGAATGAAGCAATATAAACATGTATTCAAAATGATAATAATAAAATATGTAATATTATTATATTAATAAAATGGAAAAAATCATAAAGGGAAAGGCGTCGAGGAGAGGCGTCGGGAGAGCGAGAGATTTATTTTTATTTTCCTTCTCTTAAGCTTCTTTCGGATCTACGAAAATCGGACCGCAGGTTTCGTCGGGAGGCGAAAGGCAAAGTTGATCCACTTAGCGAGAGCTATGCGTGGACCGAAATATTAGGTTTCGGTCGAATTTCGAGGTGGGAGATTTTCTCTTGTGTTATTTCTAGCCTAAAGGTCATTTAATGACTGTAGATTGGCTTAGAGGACGTGAAATGTCGTAAATTTTTGGACTGAGTATAGGAATTTTAAGAAATTTCCGAGTTGTTTTGAACGATCCAGAGCTTAAATTCGGGGCTGACTCGAGAGCGATTAATTTGAATATTCGAAGGCTGTTTGGGCCGGTCATAACGAGAATTTACGGGACTATTTTGAACTATCCGGACTGTGTTGAGTTTGGTTTTGATCTCGGGGCCCGATGTCTTCGGGTTTTATGGTGTGTTTATCTGATATTCGATGATGGCAGTGAAGCAACCCGAAAGTGCCACAATTTTATATGGGTGAATTTGGGCCATTTGATGTTATTACTAGAAAATGAATGACGTGAATATTTTGTGTGAAAATGTGTATGGTTGAGTGATTCAAAATGAATTGCTCGTGTTTGTTAATTAGCCCATGTGAGATAATTTTGGTGTAATTGATTGTGAATTTACATAACATGTTTTATGTGATTTAATTATGTTAATATATATATATATATATATATATATATATATATATAACTATATATATGCACATAAATATATTAGCATGAATGTGTTGGAATTGGCATCATGCATTCCATATGCACTAGGGTAACCTAGAAATTAGGTGTGAGTGCATAGTTGAGATCAACACTGTGTTAGGTGTTTGATGGTGTGTCATGAGTACACGGTTGTGGATCAACATCGCGTAGGGTGTTGATTAGTGGGCTTGATTAATAAGACAACATCCAAATGAGTCGCACGGGTTAAGAAATGGAAATGGTTTGGCCATTTCATATGCGCGAGCAACCACAAAACAATAGGAGTGAGTGCGTGAGGTGGTTCTTGAAATTGTTCGGAGGTTGACCCAGCCAATGTGTTTATCGGAGTGTGTCCACTCTGACTATCGGAGGGTTGTCCATATAATATTAATCGTCGAAGTCTGCCGAATTGATATACATCGGAGGGTTGTCCATACAATATCAATCGTCGGGTCGAGTCGGTGATTGATATACATGGGTTTGTCCACAATATAGATTCTCCGGATCGATCCACTATTTATATCGGAGGGTTGTCACGGTTAAAAACAAATACCTTGGTGTTTGAAAATGGTTTTCATTCATGGCAAAATGCATGTTGAGTCGGTGAGAACTCGAGGCGTATGGAGTGTAAGGACCCGCGATATCATAGTTACGTATGGGTGTAAGAGACTGCGGTATCACTAGAAAGTTATGTTACCCGAAGAAGGCCTTTGGTCGTATTTATCACATAGACTTCAAGTTGTGTGATAGGAGTCGAGATTGACTTGGGATTTGTTGCCCATTGACACTTGCATTGGGTAATGGAGCCGGTGAGGGCTCGGTACTTGGGTCATTAGTAATATCAGTGACAGTTGTCACAGTTGGCGTATGCATGTGAGACGAGTCGGTAAGTGACTCGGGATATATTACTCAATGACATATTGAGTGATGGGCCCCGGCGAGCTCGGTACATGGGGCGTGGTGGTCGAGGTCTCATTCATGGCATGTAGACGTGGTAGACATGTGTATGTTGCACTTTGGATGTGTGTTTGATTATGTGACCATTGCATGTGCACTTAGGTGGGGGTATCCCTTGTAGGAGATTATCCTCATCTTGGGCTTTTCTCACCGTCATTGGGACCCCTTTCGGTGCGGTTAGTGCGGGCGGTGACCCCGCGTCGGGACCGCCGCAATATGAAGAAAGCTAGACTTAGCTGGCTTTGATGTTGATAAGTGTATTAGAATGTTGTAATTTTAATATGTTTTGAATTAAAGAGTAATTTATTAACTCTTGAACTTCGTGAGATAGTTGGTTGGATATATTTGTAGTATTGATCACTAGGGCCCAGTGGCCATTATTTTACTCGCATTTTAGACCACTATGAGGTCTTTGTGAATTTTGGGGCCGGGTTATGTATTTTGGGTAGAGCTCCGTCTGAAAGAGCTACAGATTTTACGTCAGTAGTGTGAGGTTGCAGAACATTCACGAGTATTCTGCGGGTTGACAAATTGTCAACGGACCCCCGGGTTTTGGGGCGTCACAGAGGTAAATTTGAATTTTTCTGAAAAATGGTAAAACGGTAAATTGTCGTTATAGTAGAGGTTGGAAACCTGGAAAATTTCTAGATCTTAGATGACAAAACATACCTCACCGTTGGATTCTCGCTAAATATAATTACCTATGTAAGACCCGAGAAATTCCAATTTCTTGAAAAATGGCAAAATCGTTATTTAAGTTACGAAATTGTAATTTCGGTTAAAAATCCGTAATTTATTCTCTAGATCTCGGATGATGAAGCAGTTTCCTTTGTTGGAATCGTCACCATGAGAAATCCCAGCTATACGCGTAAATTTCGTCGGCCCAGGGACGGTCGAAATTTACCGTTTTCGAGCATCGCGGATTCAGTCTTAGTAAATTGATTTTGATCTGTGAAAGTCACATATAACACGTACTCATGTTCCATAAGTGGTATGAGTAGAGAAATAATTAAAATTGACGGCCGAGATAGTGCCGAATGTCAAAACTGGGAAAAGAATGACAAAATGGGCATTTTAGAATTGTTTTAAGTTAGAAAAGGACAAAAGAGGAATAGTGTCATCCTCTTGAAAAGCAAAAAAGCGAAGAAAAAACGTGAGAAGGAGAGTCTTACGAGGAAGCTTGGATCTCATTTTTTAGAGAGAAAGTGTCTTCCTTCTCTCTAAGTTCTGCGCAATCTCTAGTTAGCGATCTTCGGGACAAGAAAAATTTGCTCTAGCGGAGAGGGCTTGCGTGGAGTCTTTTTGATTTAAGGAGATTTCCTTAAACTCAGGAAGTGGGGTTTCTCCTACTTGGGTTTAGTCTTTGTTTAAGAACTATGTTGATGCCCAAGGTTGGTTGAGGCCGTGAGGGTGTTTGTCCAGTCCCCAAAACTTGGGACTGAATTGTTTGGATTTATGAAACCCAGGTTCTGAGTCAGTATTTGCTCACGGACTGTTTGGGTAACTAATGAAAAATTGTGATTCATGCCATGGATGGTATTTTTGATGTGTATGAGGCCGGAATCGTAGAGGAATACTAGTTCGCAGAAGTGAGCGGAGTAATTTATGTTTTTGATAGGAACTGATGGCGAGGACAATGATACCTAAAGCGGTGATCTAAAATAATTTTTGTGAAAATATGTGTTTGGTCGAATGATTTAAATTGAATTGCTCGTGTATGATCATTAACCCAAGTGAGCTAATTTTGATGTATGAAATGAGAATTTACATGACATGATTTGTAATGAATTGATTGTTTGTAAATATATGCATGTTTATATATATTTACATGTAGATTAAATTTGTATTGATGACATACATGCATTCCATATACGCTACAGACACCCTAGGGTATAGAATTGAGTGCATGAAATGAGTATAAAGAAAATAGTTGAAGGGTGGTCTAAAATGAATTATCGAGGGTTGTCTAAAACTAAAAATATCAATCGTCGGAGCGGCTTGATTGATATATCGGGTAGTCCATAAATAATATCAATCATTCGAGACTGACCCGATTGATATATATACATGGTTGTCCACGAAGCAAATAACATAATATGAATTCTCATACGAGGCTTAAAAGCGAGTGTGAAATTCGGTGAGGACTCGAGTGCAGTTGTGCGGTTAGACATTAGTAGGATCAATGCATTTACTTGGATGTGGTGGCTAGACGTGCATATGCACTTAGGTGGAGAGTAGCCCACTTGGGGGGCGGTTCCACTCTTGGCGATAGCTCGCCCGTCGTGAGATTTATTTCAGGTGCGGGGGCGCACGGGGCGGCTCATCATAGGGCCGCTTTAGAGAGAGCCGAGTTGTGGCTTTGGTTTTGTGATGTACTACATGTATTAGAATTTTAGATTTTAATATGTGTTGTATAAGAGTAAAATTTTAACTCTTGTAACTATTGTATATAGTTGGTATGTTTATGAGTGTTGGTTTATGGGCCCAAGAGGCCGTTTCTACTCATGTGGTTGTTGATTGGGACAGGTGATGTACATTGGGTAGAGCTCCGTACTAAGGAGACTCTGTCCAATTTTCTGAAGTGGCGTCGAGTAACCCGACATTCACTTGTATTCCGCGGGTTGACGGGTAGTCAACGGACCCCCGGGATCGGGGCGTCACAACCTAGGCGAATTTTGTTGAATTCTGAGATAGTTGGAATTTTCACGTTTTCGAGCGATAGGTGCTTGTTGAAGCCACGAAGCGATATTTTGAAAATTTGGTTGGGTAATAATTTAAAGAAAGTTCATATAAGATAATTCAAACTTGAACCGAGGCAAAAACGGACCCAAACAAGTGGGACACTTGGCGCAACGTAAAAGTAACCAAATTAATGTATAGAAATAGGAGCAAAAAATCGATTTTTTGAAATGTTGAGAGAGAGATGAAAGTCAAGTTTCCTTCGTGATTTCTCGGGTTTCGTCGATCGGGTCGTCGGGCCCGAGAACTAAAGTTCACTTCGCCTCGACCCGAGGCTGCGTAGACACCAAAGGAGAGATTTCACCAAAGATCCTAAAGATGAGATTTGGGGGAAATCAAAGTTTGCGGGTTAGGATGTTTTGAGGTTTCTTAACGGTGTTTTCTATGTTCCAAGAGGTAGGGATCCTTCCTATTTTGATTTTATTCCTACCTTTGGGATGAATTGGGATTGTTTGGAGTGGTTGGGAACCCCGAAAAATACTTGTAGCATTAGTGAGTACGTGGGTTTGGTGCAGTGCCACGTAGCCCTGCACCTTTAAACCTCTAACTTTAAACGGTCATATCTTTCTCGTTCGAACTCCGATTCACACGTTCTTGGACTCTATGGAAAGCTCTTTGCGTATAGCATCTGACCTTATGCATGTGGATGGAATTTGGTGCTCACATATTTACTGAAAATTTGATTGTTGCACCAAGTGTTCTATTGTATTGACATGTGATGTGAAAATGACCCTCCACTCTACCCTAAGTTTGGGACTGATTTTCAGTCATGAAAAATGAGAAAATTGGACTAGTATCCTTCATGGAAATTGTAGTTGCATCAGTGAAATTGATGTTAGGCCTTTGAATCACCCAAATTGGACCTCTATAACTCGAGTTATGGTTCATTTTCCGGAGCGCCACAGTTGCCTTGTTTGACCAGATACAACGTCAGATTTCAGGACTGATTTCTGGTTGAGAAAAAGAGGGAGTTTGGACTAGTGTTCTCCATGGAAATTATATCTTCATCTTTAAACTTGATGTAGGCTTTTGTATAACCCCAGGTGGACATGCGGCTGGTTATGGTCCATTTCGGGCTATACATCTTAAGAAATTTGTTTAATGGTTTGTGTCCAGTTTTGGGGCGTAGGGGACTAGTTTACGAACTGAGTTCAGAGCTTATTATGTGGTCTATTATGGCTTGTTGTGTGGAATGTTTTGTGGGCATCTCTATGCCACAATTGGTCTTGAGGATCAAGTTGTCATTGCTTGAATTTGAGTGACATGCTTGGTGGTAATAGATTGGAGGTCAATATGTGTGTCCTAATGTAATGACATGTTGAATGTGAATGTTAATATATGTTTGCATGATATATTGACATGAATGGAATGATGCATGGAAATCATATGCAGGTGATGTGGTTGTCCATGACATCAGTAAAGTGTGGAATGTAAATTTCTCATATAGCGTTCATCCAATGGCATTTTTGCATTGCATATGCATGGGGACATTGCATTAAATGGGTGTGAGTGAATGATTGGTAAATCGACACTGCGTTTGGTGTTTGATTAGGTGGGCTCGGTTAAATGGGACAACGTCCAACAGAGTCTCACAATTGATAAAATGGAAAAGAAAATATGTGTGTAGCGACCCCAGGGCAGGCGGCCGGTTGGCGGATCGAGCTAAAACCCGGGGTGACCTTGCCGAAGCCATTAATCAAATCCATTTATCAAATACATTTCATTATATAAGTGTTTTCATTCTCAAATCTTTGCGGAAGCGATTTCAATTTAGGCCAAGCCCATAAACATTTATAAATTCAATGTAATTTCTTTACAAAATATGCATTTAACTAAAAAGGGTATTTTATACCGTTCTGACATAATATCGAAATATATTCAAATATAGATGCAAAATAATTTCGGAGTTGAGCTCATTTTTGTTTACAAAGCAATGTCATGCTCAAAATTGTGAGGATGCATGTGTGAAATACTCAAAGTAGACTTCCTAAATATTTCTGAGCTCCTCGACCTTGGGTCCGCTTTCAATCATTGTCTATCACTCGAGTACCTGCGCATTGATAAAAAACAATACGCTAAGCATTTTCATGCTTAGTGGTTCTATACAGTTCTCTATTCCATTTCAGTTCAATACGAATCATGCATTTATGAAAATAATGCCTTTATACAACGTCTATTTGTAATGTAAAAGATACTTATACAAATACACTTTTTAATATCATTTTCGCTTTCGGTTTGGAGATTTCACATATGACTATAGAGTGACATCGACAGTTAGGTTGGTGAATCATGTCTGTTTGTCATTCATTAGCAATGTGATTTCACATTCGATAATACAATCTCACATATAGTATAGAGTCGACATTCATGACAAATTCAATTGGTGAATCTGTCTGCTTTGTCATTCGGTAGTAATGTGATTTCATTCAATATTACAATCTCACATATGACTATGAAGTCGACATTCCGACAGATTCGGTTGGTAGATCTTATGCTTTGATTTAATCATTATTAGCAATGTGATTTTACATTCAACAAATGCGGTTACCTTCACAATGAATTAAGTTAGGTGAATCGTCATGTTGGTCATTCGATAATACATTTCAAATCAATTTACTCACATGCAGTAAAATCACTTATAGTTCAAATACACGTGCACATGCAGATATTTGATAAACATTTCGATACTAATAATTCAAATCAATATATATATATAGATATAATTTCACAAATAGAACTTGAAATGAGAATTGAGTCACAGAGAAAAGATAGAGAACAAACAACAAACAACAAACCAATTTATCGATCCCTTGTCTCTTTCAATACCAGTCCTAGGTCAGGTTGTCGTCTTCACCTGCACCTGGTCAAATACAATTTCTCAACTCTTAATGGTTGAACAATTAATCGTACTAAACTTTAGCTTCGCCGAGGCGGCGAGGTACGGTACGTTTTTCTTTTTGTTTTATCCTTATTTGAACACCCATTAGTCATTTATTAGGGTTCCTATACTATTGGTGTACGAATACGAGACTTTCAGAACAAAAATCCGAAATTTGCTCTTAGTGAATAGTGTCTAAGCCACAGCATAGCACTCCGCTGCGGCGTAGCCATACCTGAGGGGTGCCCTTTTGGGCACCTCGGCCTCGCCGCAGCGAGGGCATCCCATGCTGCGATGTAGGGCTACCCCGCGGCGTGGGTTCCCTACGCTACGGCGTAGGAGCCCGTGTTTGCCCAAATTTTCTGGTTTTCCCTTTTTGATTTTCTCCAAAATCCTCAAAAACTCAAAACAAATCATGGGAATCACTCTCAATAACATCCTAATACCTTCCTAAACCAACCATGAGAAAAACCCATGGATGGATTAGGGGTTTTCTAACTCAAACATCATTAAAGAAATTCTAGGGTTTGTGTCATACCTTGAAATCTCTTGTCCTTTGAAGCCTTAGCCTTCTTCTTCAACAATATTGCAAATCTTGCAGAAACATGGAGAGATTCACACCAATCTCCAACTATTTCCAAACCCTAGCTCTTCTCTCTCTCTCTCTTGTCTCCAAAACGTTTTTGGCTCAAATAAGCCTTCTAAGACCAATATGGTCTAATATCCCTCATTTCTCTTAAGGCCATGTTTGGCACATCAAAAACCCATTTTTGGATTTAAGTTGCCTCAATTTACCTTATAGCACATATATCTGTGACGCCCCAAATCTCGGGGGTCCTGTTGATCACTGTCAACCTGAGGAATACTTATGTCTCATATCATGAGACCTATACATGAGTAAAATGGCCACATTGGCCATACATCCATACTCACAAAAATTTATATTTTATACAAAAAGGAGTTAATTTACAATTATCCCAAAAATGGGTCTTTTACCCAAATTTTTACAAAATACATAACAAGGCCATATATGGCCATTTCTTCGTCTCTAAGACCTCGGATGCTTCCCATCCCTAGGTGAACCTTCGGTACCTGAAAATAATTTCCTCGACGGGGTGGTAATGCGGTGGTGGAGTTATGTCACTGCATGGGTTACTCCGCCCTAAGTGCACATCTGATAGCACACAAACATTCAAGCAAAACATATATGTTCCTACTCAAATGTCTACATGATATGGATGAGAATGCGACTCACCCTTTCCCACTTCTTGATCCCTCACTGACTTCCTCACGCATGCCTAAGCCAGATGTGAGAAAATATTGTTTTCAAAACAAAAGATTTTTGTTCTTGAAAACCTCATACCGAGTTTCGGTAAATATATTAAACTACCCTCCGAGGCAAATTGCTAGATCATTTTTTCCGAAACAGTCATGGGTCAGCCTCCGAGATGAACTGTTGGACCACTCTCCAAGGCAATTCTTCGGAAAATCTTCCCTTAAAATTCCTTTCACAACCATTTTCCATTTTTCTTTCTTTCGCTGTCAAGCACTACCTACTTGTGGTGCCCCCCGCATATGGAATGCATTATGTCATTTTAACAATTCATGTTAATATATCAAGTATGTATATATATATTAACGTATAAATATCAATATACCATGGATAATTATAATTGATACATATAATTCTCTTTTCAAGGTAATAAACCCATAGCATACATCATACAACATACATTAACATGTCATATTCACACAAGCCATAACACACAACCTAACTGGCTAGCACTAACCTTCCCAATTGGCTAATGTCCTTCACAAGAACATGGATGCAATCTTGACTCAATGGGCTTTCCATAGAGTCCAAGAACACCCAAAACGGAGTTCGACTTTAAGAAGTATGACCTCCGGTTGAGGTCACACATGACTAGGCAATCCTTAATACCTCTTACCTTACTTTCTGGAGCCCTTTCGGCTATCTCTAGTACTCCAATGCCTCCATAGTATTGCTTGGATAGAATCTTGACTCCATGGGCTTTCCATAGAGTCTGAACACCCGGAACGGAGTTCGGATCGAAAAGCAGGACCTCAAGTCGTGAGGTCACACACGACTAGGCAATTCTACCTGCATGCACTTACCTACTTGCCTGTGAGCCCTCTCTCAAGGCCAGCACCCAATGCCCTCCATAGGCATACAGATGGAATCTGACTCATCGAGTGTCCAAAAACACTTAAACGGAGTCTGAACGAAGAAGTTATGACCTTCCGGGCTTGAGGCTCACACACGCACCAGCAAGGCCCCACCCTGACAAATTCTTCACCTAGCTCCCGAGAGCCCCTCCCGGCCGGTGTCCAGCACTCCAATGCCCTCCATAGGTATTGCCGTGATGAAATCTTGACTAATGGGCTTTCCATAGAGTTCAAGAACACCCAAACGTGTTCGACGAAGTTATGACTCGGGTTAGAGGTCAATATACCAGCGCCCTATCCCGACAGTCACCTTTACCGTCAATGCCCCTTCCTACTAGCCCAAAGACCCACCGAATTCAAAGGCATCCATCTGGAAACTTGACTAAATGGGATTTCCATTGAGTCCAAGAACACCCAAATTAGAGTTCGTATGAGAAAGTTATGACCTTCCGAAGTTGGAGGTCACACATGACTAGGAAGTCCTACCCGGACAGCCTACCTTACCTGGATGAATGCCCCTTTCCGGCCAGTTCCAGAACCCACTGCCCTCCAAAGGCATTCGGCTGGAAACTTGACTCAATGGGCTTTCCATAGAGTCCAAGAACACCCAAATCGGAGTTCGATCCAGAAAGTTACGATCTTCAAGCTGGGAGGTCACACACGATCCCAAATGTGACGGAACCCATCCGTGATTCTATCTGTGGTCACCGAATCTATCCACACATCCCAAACCGACAGCCCTTCAACTAGACTGTTCTGGTAAATGGACCATAACTTAGGCTACAAAGGTCTGATTTGAGAAATTCAAAAGCCTAACATCAAGTTCACTGATGTGGCTACAATTTACCTGAAAGACTTACTACCAAACTCCCTTTATTTCCTACCCAAAAACCAGTTCTAAAGTCCTAAGAATGTGTACCACCACACATGGGCAGCCTTCCCATGATTCAAAAACACAACCAAACATTCCCTTAGGGCAAGACAACCACACCTTCATTCATTTTAACTTAACACATAAAATGGCAATAAGGCACAATTACTTAGTCCCATAAATCAATTCTCTGGACGGTCCGAAAACAAATTCGAAATCTCCAAAGACACCGTCCTAAAGTCTTCGATGGTTCACACCGGCCACCACAAATTTCACACAACCCATGCCATTTGAATGGCCCTTAAACAAGATTTCAAAACCAAGTAGGAAGAAAACCTCACCTCTTTGAGTTTTGTCAAAACTCCCTAACCCAGCTTCTATGAGAAGCCCTCACTGTGAGGTTGAACTCTTCCTCTGCTTCCACCTAAAACCGGCCGGTCCATCAACTCGGAATTTAGGAGAGAAGGTGGAGTCTTTCCCCAAAACTCCCTTTTTCTTCCTCTTCTTTCTGCTCTTTCTTTCTCCTGTACTTTAATCGCTTAGTCCAAGACGGACTGTGAGTCTGTTTCACTTCCCGCCACATGTCCACTCATCAGCTCTAGATATTCTCCAATGACATGATGTCACATGTCACCTATAGCCCATACTTGAGCTCATTGTTTGACTTGCTCACAGCTTGACATGTGCCTCAATGTGAGCCACTCAACACCTGCCACATGTCACACGTCACTCTCGGTGCCTCGAAGAACGTGAAATCTAACCGTCTCTAATTAAGAAATTGACAAGAAGAGCTAGTTTTCGCGAGACGATTCCAACGATCAAGTCTATTTCGTCATCCGAGATCTAGAAAAAAAAATCCAGATTTTGACCAAATTTTACATTTCTACCATTTTTCAAAAATTCGGATTTTTCGAGGTTTCACAATATCACTTCTATTTGCACTTAAACATATAAACATTTTTTCAATTGACCCTTAGATCCTCATTTTACAAAATTCCAAATTTTCCCTTTTTCACTTGGGTTTATTTCCGGTTTCAATTAATTTCTCAATTTAGCATATAACATTTAATCATATGCTCACCTATTCATTTAACTTTTCACAATTTAACAATTTATCATTTTTCCGAAACCTAAGTTTTGCCTTACACCATACCCGAAATATATAATAAAATTATTATAAAAATTCTATAGTATTTTTGGGGCGTTACAATGTGCCTGGTATCAGCAAGTAGGGATAGATCCCTCCTGTGAAAGCACCACAATTATGGCCTATTATAGTCCCCAACGGTGAAAGGCCGTAGTGTTGTTTAGTCATAGAGCCTATAGCGACACCAAAAATCCGCTACCCACACAAAGGCGCATGATTTTGAATATAAAATTATCATTGTGATGTATCATCCAAAAAGCTTTTGGTTTATAAACACATGAAATTTGTTTTGAAAATGATCATTGGATGTCATCTAGAATGACGGTTTTTCACCCATAGGCTTAGGCGTTGTGTGAAGGAGTCGGTGAGGACTCAAGCGCATGGTACATGATGATTTGCGTCTCATTTCATGGCATGGCATGTAGGATTCCACATGTAATCGATAATGCTCTTATCGGAATGTGAATGTGAAATGCTGAGTGAACATTGCATGTGCACTTAAAGTTTAAGGCTCCTCAGAGGAGGTATTCTCATCGGGCGAGCGCTCACCTTTGTGGACAACCTTTCAAGTGTGGTTTATTAATCGATGGACGGCGCATTTGACAAGGTTGTGATTGTGAAGACAATGACATGTGGCCTTGATAAATCATTTTGTAAAGTGATTGACCAAACCAGTTCTAGCACGTAATTTTGCATAAAAGAATTGTAATTAAATTCTTTTGACTCATTACAATATAGCTCCGGCATGTAATATTGGTAAAGAGGGTTGTGGATCGGACTTTACTGCATCAGATAGGCAGCCAGTCTCATATTTTAACTTAAATATGAATGAATGTATCTTGGTGAAGGACGACGAGGGTGTCGAGCACTGATGTCCAAGCAAACAGTACTCTGCCTCGCACCAAAACTTAGGTGCGCAATGACCTAAGGTAGAATCTTCTACAGGTTGATGGCTAATCAACGGGACCCCCGGAAATTGGGGCGTCACACTAAAGAGAAGGGAGAGGTTTAGATCGTGGCTCTGATACCATGTAGAAGACTAAAAAATTGAAGATTAAAACTTATATTTTTCATTGAACAACATGATATATAAATAATACCAAATGAATCAAACGAATCTGGTTACTAAAATAACTAGTATAAACAAATCCTAGAATCAATCAAAATCTAAATATTACATATTTTAACATGTACTAAGATGAATCGCACTTTTACATATTTGGGATTTATAATTTGATTCTCCAATAAAGCCGTAAGGTCGTTTTCTCATTCCATTTCTAATACGGATAGCCTCTCACAAAGGAAGAAACATCTTAAGCCTCGAATTTCAGTCTACATAAGGTAGACTGATTTGATGAGAAAGTGTAAACCTCAAGTACACCCCACTAAGGACCGTCTAAAAGTCATTCCTAACACGCAAACTATTTTTTTTTTTTATTATCTTTACCATTAAGTTATTTCCAAGAAAATTATTGGATGATAATTTTTCATGTCTAAATTTATTCTTAAAAGCACAAGTCAAATAAAAATTAAAATTGAAAAGTGGAATACATTTGCAAAAAATTTTTAAAATTTGCTTTTAAAAACGAAAATTGAGATAAAATGAATTTCGTAGCTTTTCAATGTTGCGTTTTTATTTTTTAAATTTTTGGAAGAAAGTAAGCATTAAGAATATAAGATGTATTAATTATAATTTCGTATCCACTCATATATGAAGCAAACATGATCATAATGATATTTAAACTAGCTATTTTTAGATTGATTTCATAATGTTTTCTTTTATAATGATATTTAAATCAATATTTTTTAGATTGATTTCAAAATGTTTTGTTTTAAGTGGGCTTGATCAAGAATCTACCAATTTTATTATCTTGCATTATGTTAGGACTTTTTATGGCTTTATATGTAAAAATTTCAAATACATTCAGATGAATATTTTGAAGATATTAGAAGAAGTGCTCATGAATATTTTGGAAGAGATTGTTGAAGAAACGCTAGTTAATATTCTAAAGAATTTTTCTGGAAGAGATCTCACATCTGATGAATATTTTTGAAGATATTTCTAACGATTTTTGGAACTTTCATTTGGTAAATTTTGTTGATTAAATTATATGATTGGAAATGAGATTTTGTATTATACATAATGTAGTATGAAGTGGGCCTTCGAGAGCTCCTCAATCCTCTTAGTTTTATGGTTTGTATAGAATCTGAGAGAAAAGTCATAGTTGCCTTTATTTGTGTCAAACATATTTTTTTGCATGGAGACTATATTACTTTTGGGAGAAAGTTTTGAAAAGACGAGTAGTGCTCGCTAAACTAGGTCACTTGGAAGATTCCTTACAACGACAACATTGTTAATGAGGGAGTTTTGAGTGTACAAGTCCAAAATTGTTATAGTAATATTGATTCTTAGTAGATGGTTCAATGTCTAAGCGTGAGCTCGCAGATAAAATGTGGTGCACCGATTTACTTAACAATTTCTTGATTTCCCTTTTATTTTCCTTACATTTTTTTATGATCACAATAAGGATTTCCATTCATTGCTATCATCATTACAATTATGTTACCAATGTTATAACATTGACTAGTAGCATCTTAATATAAAACCATGCATCCGAATATAAAGACCGGACTCCAAGACATTGAAATCACAACATTTCAGACGCTTGGCCTGTGAAAATAAATTCGGTCAGCTTAATGCGAGTTTTTTCGATATTTAGCGTAACAAATAAAAACTCCTTAAATAAAAAGGTCAGATAAATATTCATAAATCTAATCGTGATTAAGTATGCTGAAGATTCAAAAACAAATTTAAAAGATTCATAAATTACTTAATTCAAATCGGTTACTAATAGACACTTAAAGCTTAAAATTTCTGATTGAAATATTTCAACCACAATTTCATAATTATAAAATTTTTGAATTTATATTAAAAGTATATTTTAAAGAGACATTTTACTTTTCAATCTTCATCAAATAAAGTTTCCTAAAAAAAAAACTCAAAATAAAAGGATTATTTTTCAAACTATACTTTTTATATTTATTTATAATTTTCAGATATTTTCTAAACTCACATGTTTTCTCAGAGGAATGAAGAATCATGATATATCATTTTTTTTTAATTATATTTGAATGATTTAAATGATAACAACAATAAAATAAAATAAAATGATTATGAAATGAAATGCCATATATAAATGAACCGTATTGTTGAATCATAATCAAATCACCTGTTTAATTAATGCACGAGTATTTTTTAAGACATGTATACTAAATTATGGGAAAAGTTGCAAAAAAATAGCCCCATTCCAAAAAATTTTTTATTTAAAAAGATCTTTAATATTTATCTCCGTAGCTCAAGGCCGTGAAATTGCCATGCCAGCTACTGATGTGGTTAAAATTGTGTCCTAACTAACATTAAAAATTTGAGGGCTTTACTTTGAAAAACAAAAACAAAAACCCTAATTACGATTAAATTTAGGGCAAACAATTCTTCCTCATCAAACTCACAATTATCTCCATCAGTATTTCTGATCTAATCTCCACTATTGGCTACAGATCCGAGCATCGAACACTTTTCTATTTTTTTCAAATACTTTTTAACAAAAACGAAGACCATTTATCCCAAGATAAAGATGAATCATTTTGAAACCGGCCAATCGATCCTGAGATGATGTTTCTTTTTTTTATTTACTGTTAAATATAACAGTTGTTCTGATTAATGTTGTATTTAAGTATTTAGTCGTAATTTTTATAAAAAAATTTAAAATAATAAATTTTTAAATAAAACTTTAAAAATATATATGTTTTTATTTAATTAACATGAAAATGATTATGAAAGTTTTAATTTTGATCATAAAATATATTTTTTTCTTAATAGAAAACATTAAAAAAAGCCTATTCAATAAAATTTTCTGCACCAAGTCATAAAAGGAAAAAACAAATGGGTTAATTATGAAAGCAATTTGCTTTCGACAAAAAGCAAAAAAACAAACGGTACCTTACACTTTAAGAGCATCATCAAAAGCAGTCGACTCTCCCATCTGGTTATACAATCCAAAACCCAAACAATTTTTGCGAGTAAGGACGAGAAAGACAACTCACAACAGCACAAATAGTATGACAAATCTTCAATTATGAACTGGATATTCAAACGACAATAATTTCAAGCAGATTATACAAATGGGTCGGTTTTGTTGGTTAGAAAAACATATGGGTTCACCTTGTTTTCGTCTTTTATTTATTTCCCCATAATTTGGAGATTATCTCCGAGCTAGAGCTACCAGATGGAGGGCATGGGCATTTCAACAATCCATTGAAGCAATGGTAAGAATATCACGTGAGTGTTCTTTGGTCCTTTTACAGTTTTTTGATTTACTGTAATTAGGGCTTGAGAGGTAATTAGGGTTTTTTATTTTCCCAAAATTAAACCTTCAAACTTTTAATGTTAATTAAGATAAAATTTTAGTCACATCAACAGCTCATGTCACAATTTTATAGCTAAATTAACGTGTTTGATCCATTTAAAGTTATTTGTCATGGTAGGGATTAAATTGAATTACAAAGGCCAATTATGCTTTAAGATTAGTTGAGACCCCATATTTAATAAAAAGTCCATCAACTCATACAAATTAAACATAAGGACATATATTTTGATGAGACAAAAATACTCTCCCTTCCTCACAAACCCC
The DNA here is from genome assembly GCA_016808115.1 of Tetrastigma voinierianum. NCBI lineage: Eukaryota > Viridiplantae > Streptophyta > Magnoliopsida > Vitales > Vitaceae > Tetrastigma > Tetrastigma voinierianum. The sequence continues at coordinate 504,333 of JAEQBH010001225.1, forward strand.
AATATCTCTCCATGCTTCCAAACACCCTGCTAAACCACTTAGCCTTCCATACACCCAATTTTTTTTTTGCCATTTCTGTTTTATAATTTTAATATTATTCATTATTTTATATTTTCTTTATTAATTATTTTTTAATATTTACTTTTAATATATAAATACATTTACCTATCTAATAAATATATTATAAATAATATTGATGATAATATATATATATATATATATATATATATATATATATATATATATATATATATATATATATATATATATATATATATATATATATTTATTCATAATAATTTTTATTTATAATAATTTCTTATTTTCATATTAGAATCTTTTATTTTTATTACTTAATATCATGACGCTCAAACTTTAATTTTTTTTTTCTTTTTGGCAACTGACAACTCTATCGCGGGAGCAGAGAAATCTCTATTTCTCCGACAGCAAACCTGTCGCGACAGTCTCTAGTCACACAGCGCTAGCACACTTGTCATACGCTGGGTCTCGATCAGGCGATGCACTGCCGTATGAAGCCGCCGCGCGCTTGCCGCCGGGCCATGTTTGTTGGCGCCGCCGCCCTCACATGCCCAAAGCTCTACACCGTCGCAACATGGGAAATCCTACCCGCCAAACTCGTCAGCGACGTAAAATTCTCGCCACGGCTACCGTGGTCGGGCTAACTCGCCGCGAACACAAAATGATGTGTCGCGACCTGTAAGGCCTTCGCGAACACGGCCATGCTTTGTCGCTACTGCAATACACCAGATATTGCATGCCTGTGCCGGAGTCGTGCCCTACCGAGACCATGTTGGCGACATAGAAAACTCGGTCGCTAACACAAAGATCAGAAGACCGCTCGCGACAGAATTCCGCCGCTTACACAAACCTCGGCCGCGCATCGCCTTTTCCCTTCCTAAACTTCCCGTCTCACCTACATATCAGCAGAAATTTCATACAATACTACTGCTTTTATACAATTTCTACAAGCAGTATAAAATCTAGGAAACTATTAACACTAGACTGAACCAATTCGAAACCAAGTTTTTATCACAAAACTTATTATTTACATGTACAAAACTAGATATTCTATCTAGAATATTACAAAATACGGGAATAGGCCATAATCCGACCTTGTTCATAACTAAACTCTTGGACCTGTTTTACCTCCTGCACTTCAAAGACTGAGCAATATTTTTTCAATAATCGGCGAGCAATGCCCGTGAGAAATTCTCCTACAAGGGCTACTCCCCACCTAAAATGCACATGCAATGACATATATATAACAAACCACATTCCATGCAGAAAATGCAGTCCTATATGGAATATTACATGTCATGCATGAGATGAGACTCCTCATGCCCATAACCCGAGCCCTGACCAACTCTCTCACACATGCAACGCCAAGTGTGAAAACCAGTAATTGGTGTTTCACCCAATGACTTAACCCATTGGACAACCCTCCAATATTGATTTGAATTTATCAAATCCCGTGTGTTTATTTGTGGGCCACGTATTTTTCGGGTTCACACCGTAGGATCGTCACGCGCCTTTCCAACATTTTTATGGTCTTTCACCGCTAGTGATCATGTCTAACCGCGAATGAATTTGGGTCTTTCACCCTGGGGGGATCTACCCCATCTTGTTACGTCCAACACACGTACATATATATTTTTTCGTTTTATACCACCGTGAGTTCCCACCTTGGACGTTTGTCCATTTTGAGCTTCTCACTCACACATCTACCAAGAGTGGTATCAACCTTACCTACGCCATGACACACCACTCGGGACGCTGATGTCCATGCATATTTAAATGTGTAAATGTCATTTCATGCCATATCATATTACATGTATAATGAGAGCTACATGCAACATTGTCAAAACATGGATAATCATAATTTCTACATACAATTCACATTCATCATGCCTCTCATGTCAATATATCAAAGAGCATATATCGATAAAACCTTTTTACATACTGCATGTTATTCAACTACCAAGCAATAACGCATAAAAAGATCCTTAATTCCAGACCTCAATTCAATAAGGCATCATCCAACCTCAACACTCCCTGTAGACCAACTCTGCCTAACGATTCACATCCAAAGTTTGGCCAAAAACAACCTCAAACCCCAAACACACTACAAAAAAAACAATTATTATTATTATTATTATTTTTCAGAGTACACTCGTCTCTCAAGCAGATAGAGAATTCTATCGTGGACCGTCCCGCTCACTCCCCAGTTCCCTTGCCAGGGTGCAAAGATCAGATAAGGCCATAGCGGCCCCACGCTACGGCCAAGTGTGTAGTGCATGGGCTCATCGCCATGAGTCGCTGAGTCGGCCGTGCCGTGGTCGCGACACGCCACCGTGCCAAATTTCTAGCCTGGCCGCGACCTTAGGAGTCGTCACGACCTACTTGTCCACAACTCGAAACCCATTTTTCTGCGACAGCCTAGACTCCGCCTAAACAATTCGAACACCTTCCACCTTCAATCCCAAAATTCGGGACCAACATCCGGCCACCACGCCCGAGGAAAACCATGTCATTGAATGACTTTTAGATCAAGAATAAAACCGAGTAGGAGAAAAACCCCTACTTCTTGGAGTTTGACAAAACTTCCAGATTTTGGTACCCACGCGTAGCTCGCATTGCGTGGATCGACTTCGCCTCTTGCTCCTATGACAAACGACAGCCCGATCGCCGCCAAACCTAAAGAGAAGGTGGAGCCTCTCTCTCATCTTCTTTTCATCTCTCCCAATCCATGTGGGAAGTCCTCTCTTGCTATATGTCACTATCTCATTGGTTTCCTTTCTCCTAACCTTATTCTCTTATCCAATTATTTGGATTTCCTACCTTTAAGGGCTTGACACATGCATCCCATAGACTTCCCTCTTTGTTTTGAATTTTTCTCTTCATTTGACACATGGCTTAATGTGAGCCATTCAACCATATGCCAAGTGTCACTTGTTACTCCCGTTGCTTCGAAAAACGTCAAATTCTAACTATCTCATAATTAAAACAAAATTCAATCGAGTAACTAGATTTCGAGAGACGATTCCAACAGTGAAATCAGTTTCGTCATCTGAGATCTAGAAAAATTTCAGATTTTCAACTGAAATTACCGTTTTACCATTTTTTAGAAAATTGAATTTTTCTCCAGTTTTACATTCTTTCCCCTTTAAAAGAATTTCATCCCAAAATTCTACACACATACACATCAAATCACATGCATATGCAATTGCACAAAACCACATGCACATAAACTAGTCATTTAATTACCAAACGACTAAACCACGTACCTTCATTCTTAAACAAAAATTGATAGGTGGCCCGCATCGTGTCATCGCACTCCCATGTTGCCTCCTCCACTCCTCAGTATTGCCACAACACCTTTACTAGCCTCATGGTATTGCATCACAAAACATGATCTCAGCTATCCATAATACACACTGGTCCCTCCTCGAATGTCACATCTGTGTCAACAACAATCCCTCTCCAATCCACTATATAGGTTGGATCTGGAGTATACTTTCGGAGCATGGAGACGTGGAACACTTGATAAGCTCGACGGTAGTGTCAACCGATACGCAAATCGGCCCACCGCATCTCAGTGGGCCCGATATACCTCGACCTAAAGCTTCCCCGCTGCAATAACTCGACCACTCATCTGCAGATCATATTCAAGAAGACGTGATCACCCACCTCAAACTCTAGAGGTCGATGTCGCCTACTCCAGATAGCTCTTCCGCTTCAGCCTGAGCCGTGAAGAGACGCTTCAGACAAACCTACCTTCTCCGGTGTCTCTAATCGCACTCCTGACTAGTGATAGATCTTTCTCTCACCTCTGTCCAATAAATTAGATTTTTTTTCTAAGACTCTTGTTTTTTTCAGCAATTTCTAAAACATTCATATTTTATTCAAACCTTGAGGATTTCCTTTACATTAAGCACATAATTTATTGATGCTTTCAACTTTACCCATGTGGTTCATGCTTTGAAGTGCTCCAATTCCATCTCCACATCCAATCATTTTTTTTCATGCCACATAAAATAAAGATTGCAATCATCTTATTTTTAAATTATTAAAAAAAAATTTATCAACAATGGAATCTTTAGAAGAAAAGGAAATTAAAAAGATGATACAACTCATGCTTAGTTTATAGTTGGTAGAGTGGAATCTTGAATGAAAATTAAATTAATTATATAACTCATTATCGACAATTCTTATATGTGATTAAATTAAGATCATCTTCAATAAACCATCACATGTAACTTGGCTTGTAGTGGGACTCCGTTAAAGGAGATTGAAGGAGAAAGGTTATGGAGGAGTGGAGGAAATGGGAGATGGGGGAGAAGTACATGGGCATGAACCGTGGACCATGATTGTATTAATAAATAATAATAGAGAAGGGAAAGTGGGTAGATCAATACATGGGTATGAGTGTATTGAAAGAGTACTAATTACAAGACAACTCTGGCCTGACGCATGCAGAAATTAAGGAGAAGTAGGTTAGGTAACTTAGGTTTCAGGTTATTAAAATAAAAATAATAGCAAAGAATTCGTTTTTATGTTTAAGGTTATAACAGAAAAAAATAATTGTAAATCAGGTTAAAATCTGGTTAAAATCTAATGAATCGTAAAAAAAATCCCTAAAATACCTTATAAAAAAATCCCTAAAATTCATAAAAAAATCCCCCCTCACCCCCATCTTCATGACTTCATCCCTCCGCCTCTCTCTCTTACTCTCTCATTGGCCCAATTACAGGTGGGTACCAAGTACATAATTAGGCAGGCCTTCCAATGCCACGAGGTGTGTCGCGGGGAGCTCCCAAACAAAAATAATGAAGAGGGAGATGGGATTAGATGAGTAGAGAATGAGTGGAGAGAGAAGTAGGGAGTTGGGGGAATAGGGGATAAGAAAAAATAATAATAATAATAAATAAATAAATTTAATAATAATAAATAAAAGATAGAAGATATATTTTGGGAACTAAGAGGTGAGAGGAGAAGTGTTTGGGACAGCCATTGATGATAGAGGTCTATTTGTGGCTTGATTGAGGTAATATTTTACCAAAGGATTCCATACTCATAGCTAGGGTTGGTAACGAGTCGAGCCGAGCCGAGCCGAGCCGAGCTTTGAATATTTCGAAACAGCTTGTTAATTTATGAGGGCTCAGCCTGAGCCGAGCTTTTGAACGAGCTTAAAATCAAAGCCTGAAGTCGGGGCTTACTAAAAAAAAAAAAGCTTCGCTTGAGCTCACAGTTTGCTTCCATATGAACGGTGCTCAGCTTAACCTCGAGCCTGCCTAATCCCGAGCCTATACATTTGTATTGTAATCAATCATCAAGTCACCATATACTTTTTAACTTTTGTAATCAACTGATAACAAATACATCAATTAAGTGAAATAATTTTCTATGATTTGCTACCTAATGATTTGAAGAATCGACGCTAAAGTTGTTAAAGCCACCCCTTCAACATTTGTTTCTTCGATTACGCAGAATTCCATTATTAAATGTTTTTAAGAACCGAAAAAAATTGCGAAATACAAGAGTAGAAGAAATAAGATACCCCAAATCATCAGCGCAAACACGACGGCTTTAACTAATTATCTAAATAAAGAAATAATATATCAACAAGATCTCGCTAAGCAAACTCATTAGTAACAACGTAAACTATTTCGTGGAATATACCGGGCCGCACATGGTTGTTGGCCACTTCACCCTCCCGACTACCAAGATGCGCCTGATTAATTTCAAGACCCATAGTTTTTATTTACATCGCTGACCTGAGGATCCGGGACCGCCCCACCATGTCGAACTCGGCCGGGCCTAAATTTTCATACCCAAGAACTGACGGCAGACTCCCGGCTGCATACACCGTCTGCTCGGCAAATCCCGTATGCCGCCCTTGTTTCATGAAACCCCTGACCCATCGATCACCCCTTTGATGTCTTTGGGCTCATACCCACGCCTAGATGCGCCGGGTCAAGTCCAAGACTGATCCAAAGTGGGCCCCCAATACCCCTCCGATTTAGATCATAATCCAGTTCATCGCCAATTAATCAGACTGGCATCCACATTGCCTCACGCTCAATAAGGATCGAACCACGTCGCGCCACACCAACTTCTATAGCCCACAGAGCCCCAATACCCTCATATTTGTAATCTGATTCTGTACACCGTGATCGACCGATCGCATTCGCTGCCGTCACCCAACACATCCACGCCCTTCCCGACGCCCCTGGTTTGACCTTCTTCACGCTATCCACACTAGAACATACCGTCGTCGACACCTTCGCGCTATCGTGGGTACCATTTCCGCTACCGAGCAGATCTGGAGATCTAGGTACAGTCCCCAGCCGACGCTGCGGATTCGCCGAGCTCGCCGCCTTCGCCATCGCCTCCCAACTAATTTCGGCGATTCACGATTTACATCCATGTCGACCGATCTAAAGCTGGTGGATCCATTACATTGATATCCGACATGACTGGCATTTCACCCGGCCGCCAGTCGGGATCAGACTTGAAGGACCAGATCCTCGCCGGCCGAGACCATGCTAAGCCCCGCTCCGCCGACGACGGGCCCGCTGCCTCGAGCCGAGCTTTAGCCGAGCCCGAGATTTATCGCTTCCAAATTAGTGCCCGCCTCGCCATTTAGCTCACGAGCCGAGCCCGAGCCGTGAAAGCCGAGCAGAAGCCGAGCCGAGCCCGAAAGAATTTGGCTCGTTACTGCACTTCTACTCATAGCTCTTCAACATGAACGGTGAAGGTAAGATTTGGATTTCGGAAACATTAGTGTTTTTGCTTGAGATCATAGGTCATTTTACATTGTTATGGTTTTAGGGAATAGGGGATAAGAAAAAATAATAATAATAATAAATAAATAATTTAATAATAATAAATAAAAGATAGAAGATATATTTTGGGGTGAATACCTTTATAAATATAAGGGAAGAGTTAAGAAAATCTCAAGTTTATATAGATTCGAGTTTTTTATAGTTAGATTTGATTTTTATTATTTTTTAGAGTAGAATCCATAAAAAAAAATATCAAAATATTTCAATTCAATAACTAAAAAACTCAAACTTATATAAACTTGGATTTTTTTCAATCAAATTCTAAATCTAAAGACATTTTTCTTTAACAAAAAATTGGAAATTGACAGTCTACTTTTATATATTAGCGGCTCAAATAAACATAATTTTTTTTAATAAACATCAAATTAAAGCATTGTTTTTTCTGATATTTTTATTATAATATTAAAATCATATAAAATTAATTGCATGAATTTTAATAAATTTAATTAAAATAATTAATAGATTTGGATACACTTTGATTTCTACGATCTTTCAAAAAAAAATATAGATAAACTATTTTTCAGTTTTTGTAATTGTTAATTTTGAAAAGAAAAACTAAAAATGTTTGTATATTAAATAAAAAGGGAAAAAATAATACAGTCGTTTTAATGTTTACTTTTTGAATAAAGCTTTTAATTTTTGTAGGTGGGAGCGGGAGTCATATATTGTTGGTTGGGTAGATGTTAATTTGGCTTTTTAATTTACTTTAAAAAATTAACTTTCAAAAAAAAATTAGAAATCACACGACTACATCTTTATTTGTTATTAAATTTTTTAAATTATGTCATGTATCAAAATTGATTATGTATATTATAGATATTTAAAAATGGAATGGATCAAATCTTAAGACAGCTGGAAGAGAGGCTTATAGAGATTAAGTCCTGGAAAGAGGAAAGCAACATTAAAGCCTGCTTTTACACTTGGCACAATAATAATAATTATAATCCATGGAGGAAGGATTATAGGATCTCCAATCCGTCGGCCGCCGGCTGGTCACCGTTAAAGCCCGCATCCCGTTCGGGTCGGCCTATAAGCCCGTTTGACAACCAACTACGGCCGGGCCGAATTTAATTTTTTTAAAGTTCAAGCACAACACTGGCTTTATGCACATACCGACGGTCCGGGGACGACGGACTGACAGTTCCGGGATGATTCGCCAAATGGACCTAAAATGACGGGCCCGATTGGCCCGTGAGTGGCGGGCCACAGCATATTTGTGTTTGTTTATGTCGAAAAAACAGGCATGCCACCACAAGCTCCTCTACAGGCCAAGGCTTCTCAATTATAAGATCCCCAAGTTAATATTTGTAAGACCTCAAAAAGAAAATTATTAATAAATATTTGATTATTTTTATCAATTACATGTTCTGTTTAAATAATATTTAGAGGGTGTTTTAATCATAAACTATATTAAATACACTAGTTTTTATATATTTTTATTTTTCACTCTTACTCTATATATAAATATCATATCATATCATTCAAATAAGAATACATGGCGGACAACATTTAATGTGTAAAAAAAAATCTCAAATTCAAACTCATAATAAAATCATAATTGTTTAGACGAGATAAAAACTTTGTATTTTCTTTTCATAATTTTACTACTTAATCATTGATGATTATTTATAATACAGAAATATCACTTTACCTTAAAATCGTAAAATCTTTATCTTGGTCGATTTGAAAATTTTTATTTTTATTTTTGAATGATTGGTATAAAAGAAAGTTAGATGATAATATAAATCAAAATATAATTTATTTTATTTCATTTTTGAGTGCTTTTTTATAATGGGGGAAACCTTTTCTTATATTGTTTTATTTAGATGTAGAAAATTTTACAATTTTGAATTCCAAAGTTTTATTACTCTCTTCAATTTTATTATTTACATTTATTCACTTGGAATTTTGTAACGCCCCAAATACTCCCCCGAGACTCAAAGATGTATACTAACAACCATTTACACCATGAGAGTACTAATAAAATCCATAAATAACCGTCCTTAATTTAACAAAATTCACAGAAGCCTCCCATGCTCAAGTGAGTTCTACCCAAAACACAACCCGTGTGATTATAATATATTACCCACAGCCCATTTATCCATAAAAATATTTACATACATTATCCCAAAGATTTTCATTCATCATATGCACACCCACAATAATCCTCCCAAAAGAATAAGCTTCAAGTCATGGCAATATCAAAAAAGAATATGCCCAAGAATGGCATTTACATTTCCAAAGAATTAAACTATGATAACGCAAATAATAACAAAATACTTAAATTTTTACATGTAGATTTCAAATAATTCCTCTAAATTTCCGGGGCATGTTAAATCGATAAATTTACATGATCATCTCGGGATTGAGATTCCCCTCGGGTAGGGCCTCCCAATGCACGGGTTCCTCAGCTCCTACCACCTCCTCTGTAGGAAAATCCTCCCAAACTCCAACAAGGTTTCAAACATATGAAAAACAGTCGGTCTTAATTTTTTTTATAACATATCATAGATATACAATTTTGCATAAAACAATGACATTGCAAACAGATCTCAGGTTTATATAAAAACAACATAAGTAAATGTACATGCAAGCAACGCGTAAACAGAATTATAAACAGTTTCACCAAATACCATCTCCAACCGTTATTTTGACATGTGGCATACTTAACAAAGTAACCTCCACCCCTATCGCGTTAATTTTGTTTCTCAAGCATCCTTACCGGGAACCTCTTGAGACAAAATGTGTAAAACCCCGGAAAATTTAAAATTTTCTAAAAGTAAAAAAATAATAATGATAATAACAATAATAATAATAAATTGTTGAAATGGCTCAGGGAAGCGTAGAAAATCTCTAGAGCTCTGATGATCTAAATGCATCAAGGCCATTGAGTCCGTCTCACGAAACGAGTAACTCATAAAAGTTTCGTTGAATTCCTAGGTGGCAATTTTTACAATTTCAAGCAGATCTAAGAATTTACGAATCATATTTTCTTAAAATATCGAGAGTTGTGAATCGACTGAAGCGAATTCATTTCTAAATAAATCGAATTAAAATAAATAAATAGCTCGGGACGTGAACGAACTCGATGGGATCATGGACGGCGGGCACGGCGGGCCCCAAGGCCCAATCTTAAACTTAAAAAGGAAAAGAGGAGAAAGATGGGGATTTTTCTCCCAACTTTTTTTGGAACCAGCAGTGAGTGAGGAAGGCATGAGTTAGAGAGAGAAAGAAAAGAAACTCCTCCTTCTCTCTACGATCTACGGAGATTGGGTGATTGGAATCCGTCGAGCCAAGATTTAAATTTTATCTACTCGACGAGGGCTACGCGTGGGTACCGACAACACGCAGTTTCATAGAATATTTCGGGTTTGGAGAAGAAAATCTAGTGAGAGAAGTTCTACCTTCTCTCTAAGATTTACGGCGATCGGCGGCTCGGTTTCCGTCGGGCCAAGACTTAAAGTCGGAGTACTCATCGAGGGCAACGCGTGGACACCGAAATCAAGAATTTTCGTCGAAGATTCGAGTGGAAGTTCGAGAAGGCCGTGGGTCTCGGCCCTGACTCCAAAGTTTCGCTTCGCCCAAGAGGTAGGAACCTACCGGGTTTATATTTCATCTAAATGCTGTTTTGTCTTTGGTTGAGCCCTTAGCTGTTTGGTTGTAGTTCCCGGAAATAAACCGAAATTTTTCTGGTTTTGAGCTAAGGATGTCCAAGCTTTTTTAGTAGCTTTGAAGGATTGGGGTCGAAGTTCTGATCATTTTATACATGCTTGACAGCTGAATTATGGACTCAATTGGGCGGGTTTGAAGGTTCGGTGAAAGAGTTGCTCTCGGATGAGTTTGGGTAGGAAAATAGCATGTACGGAGCTTTAAAGGAGCCTTGCTACCCCTGTGGGTTTCACATTGCCGCCCGGGCCACCGCTTATACGAGGCCTCCAACTTCGGATAGCCATAACTTTCACGTCCGAGCTCTGTTTTGGGTGTTCCTGGACTCTATGGAAAGCCCTTTGAGTCTAGAATCCATCCATATATAGTTTGATTAAAATTGAACTCATATTCGATCTGAAATTTAAGAAAAACAGTAGGCCCCTGCTAATGCGCGTCAGTTACTGTTCATATGAGGCCTCCAACTTTGGACCGTCATAACTTTCTCGTCCAAGCTCCGTTTGGGGTGTTCTTAGACTCTATGGAAAGCTCTTGGAGTCTAGAATCTGACCATATGCTTTTCAATGGCAATTGGTGCTCACAAAATTGTTTAAAAATTGATTGTTACAACATGCAATTGTTGTCAGTGGATGTAAGGAGTCAGGCCAAGTGGCCATTACATGTGTCTAGCTATCTAAGTGCATGGATATGCCATGAATTAGCCTAGAAAATGAGGTGTGTTATTACTTGCCTAGGTAGTGACTTGATGAAATGTTAACAGGTTATGATCGACTGGAATTTGACATTTCTTTGTTGGGCAGGTGTCATAATTGATGTCAAATATGTGTACTCTAACATACTGGTTTGTGATATGTTTTCATGTGGACATGACTATTGCATGGCATGTTGTAGGCTAGTTTATTGGGCATTATGCGCCTATGATGTAGCCTCTAGATTTGAGTATGACATTACTTGTTCAAGTAGTAGCCTGAATGATGTTGATGTATGCTTGTTTGATAAAAGGATGAATGTGATAAAATGTTGCATGACCGCATGTATATTAACGTTTAAAGAATGTATGGACTTTGTGTGCATTAGACATGAGTGTCCATGGTACATGGTGTAGTGTACTATATAGGGTGTCTATGTAAAGGTCTTTATACATTGGGCATGACTTAGAGTGCACAATTGCATCAGACCGGTGCACTAGGACATCGCATGGTGGGTGTGAGTGCATAGTCGTTGTCATTCACCATCCTTGTGAATGGGTTTGGATTGTACTTTGACCCAAGCCTCCGCTGAGACCCGCATGGTGCAGTTGCACCGGGTTAAGGAAATGGAAATGGCCCATTGCATTCATATGCATCGAGGCACCCTAGAACAAAGAGGGAGGGAGTGCAATGAGGGTTTCTTGAGAGAATTGTTTCAGGGTTGACCAACACACATATTTATCTGAGTATGTCCACTACAATATCGGAGGGTTGTCCACACAATATCAATCGTCGGAGTTTGCCCAATTGATATACATCGGAGGGTTGTCCACAAAATAGATTATCGGAGTGTGTCCATTATTTATATCGGAGGGTTGTCCATATAATGTCAATCGTCGGAGTATGCCCAATTGATATACATCGGAGGGTTGTTCACAAAATAGGTAATCGAAGTGTGTCCATTAATTATATCAGAGGGTTGTCCACGGGTAAACACAAATACCTTTGTTTGGAAATGGTTTTCATTCATGACAAAATGCATGTTTGAGGGAGTCGGTGAGGACTTGATACATGGGGCATGATGAGTGTAAAACCCAAGAAAAAATTCAATTTTTTTGAAAAAGGGTAAAATGGTCATTTCAGTTGAAAACAAAAAATTCTCTAGATCTCGGATGACGAAACAGATTGCGTCATTAAATTGCCTCACAAATCCAATAATCTTAAAAGCTGGTTTAATTCCGAGATAGTCGGAATATTTTACGATTTTCTCGCTATAAAATACAAATGATTGCGACGGTGATTTTTACTTAAAACTGAAGTTAGAAAATGGCTTGAGTTAAAGTTCATTTAAAATAATTGAAAATTTAAAGAAATAAAAATTTTCTGGGATGTTAAACCTGGATCCGAATCTATGAATATAAGTTATGTATCTAAATAATAATAATAATAATAATAATATATTATAATAATAATAAAAAGAAAAAAATCATCAAAGGAGTAGTGAGAGCCGCTGAGAGGGAGAGCGCAAGTAGAGAGAGAGAATATGATTTTTATTTTTTCTCTTTGTTTATTTCTCGGGATCTACTTAAAATCAGACGTAGGTTTTGTCTAGGGCCGAAGGTAAAGTTGATCTACGCTGGATGAGAAGCACGCGATTACTCCAAAAGTTGGAGTTTTGAAACCCGTGAGGTAGGGGTTTTATCCTTCTTGAAGTTACACTTTGCTTAGCGCTTTGTAATGTTTCGATGGCTTGAGGCCTTGAACGGTCAAGCTTGATCGGTCCAAAAACGGACCTAATTTTGGAATTTTTGAGAATTTTTGAGCTCCATTCGACAGTCCGTGACTGTAAAGGCTTGGGTGTTTGTTTCATAATTTATGAAATAAATTGTGAGTTAGTGTATGAGGCCTAAATGGTCATGGATTAACTACAAAGTGGAACCAATGTCGGTGATCGTCGAACAAGAACTCCGAGGGTTTTTTACCGTTCACGTGAATAGTAACATGAATAGTGATGTGAATAGTGACACATGAATAGTGACCATGTGAATAGTAACGTGAATAGTATTCACGAAATATTTTGTGAGAAAATGTGTTTGGTTGAGTAATTCAAATCAATTGCTCGCGGTACACAATTGAACACACGAGCTAATTTTCGTGTAATGGATTGAGAAATTAGAAATGACTGAGTTATGGATCAAATGAATAGATAAGTTAATACATGATTTTAATGTGTTAACATATGACATAATTATATGGAATATAATTGTGTGTGTAGGTCATCGAGATGATATTGTAAATTGCTCATGAGCAAATTTGGAGTGATGGTTAATCACTATTGAATGACATGTGCTGTGAGCAAATTTGATAATGTTGCATATTGGATATATTTGATATATTGTATAAATGGTTTTAGAAATTAAGATAATTGCATTTTCATACGCACCAGTAACCTAGAGATTAGGTGTTAGTGCATGACATGAATTTTCAAAACGAACATGGCTATGTAAAGGAATTTCACAAGATGATTTTGAGAATTGGGTTGGGAGATAGGGCCAACAGATCATTGATGAGGACCATGACCGTTTCGAAATCCACCAACCAATTCGCTCGTAGGGTAGTCCCATATTTTACCGACACTGTAGTATATTTTCAAGAACAATGTGCTTTGTTTTGAAATGATTATTTTTCTCATACATGACTTAAAGAAGTGTGAGGAGCTCATAAGTGAACTCGAGACATGGGAATGGGCATGTAGACATTCAAGTAGAATCACGATTATTTGAGTGTGTGTTTAAATTGGAGCATTTCAGATACAGATTTAAAGCGGAGAGTAACCCATTTAGTAGGATTCCACCATCGGGCGATAGCTCACCCCGCCGAGGGAACATTTTTTCGTATATGCGAGAAGACCTACGAGACCGATTTTGAAGAAAAGCCAAGTTGTGGCTTTGATGTTTTTGGATAATATGTATTAGAATTATATTTTAATATGGTCACAGGTTAAGAGTAATGTATAACTTCAAACCATGTGTGAGTTAAGTTGGTTGGTTATTTGATGGAGAAATGTTATAACCTCATAAACTATTGGAATATAGTTGGGTATATGTTTGATGAGTGTCGATGCAAATTCATGTGGCCATTTTTACCGTGGCCGGGTCTCCTAATACGAGACGATAGATTTTCGCAGGCTTGATTAATAATCCACCCCCCGAGTTTCTGGGCGCCAGCCCAGGTATTAGAAAGATAGGTAAAACACACCAGGGAGCTCCTGTGTGGCACTCCATGTTTAGTCCCGATACCAGCCTTCACAAAGATGGTATCGTGAAAGCATAGGTATACGACTACCTAGGGCTTGAGGGACATGGGCTTAGGGTCATTGCTATTATGTGAAATTGATACTAGCTTCAAATTGGTATCGGAGTTTAGGTACACGAATACCTAGAGTTCATGGACTGGTTTAGACAACTCCATGCATTGTGTGTTCCATGTTTCCAGATTGCATGATTGTGTGTTACATTGCGTGGAAAACTTATACACCTGTGATGATGTATATGGAAATGTGATTGCGTGGTTATTTCGCTGGAAAATCATATGCATGGCATAATGTATAGGAAGAAGTGGAATGCTAAGGTTAGAACTATAACCTTAGGTTCGAAAACAAATGAACCCGAAAGTATGAATTTTATTGAAATAAATAAAAGGAGTGGTTGGGGTATAGCACCACTTAGGCGATGAACTAAAGTCAAGTATCGGTTGTTAAGTCTATTAGTAATTAAGTATGTGCATTACTAGTTAGACTGAAATGAGATTAAATAAAGTTTGTTGCCATTTGACATGTGTAGGTGGCAAGTCAAGGCCGAGGACGTAGAGGTCGTCCATGAGGTGTTAGCCAAGCACTACCAATATTTGACCAACAGGCCTTGCTGAGGCCATTGGGGTTGCAGCTGCTACCATTGTATAGGCTAGTGCAGCTGGTAGTTAGGGAGGTCCGAGTAACCTCCAGAGATTTAAGTCACATCATCCTCCGACGTTTACAGGGGGAGGGGATCCGATGGTGGCAGACCATTGGTTCCGGCAGATTGAGAATGTATTAGAGGCTATGGATATTACCTCCGATGCGGCCAAGATCAAAGAATGGGTACTCCAGCCTAGAGGTGAGTCCCGCGTGGTAGGACCGGGTTAAGACCTCTAGGATTTTGTGACACCCCAAACTCCGGGGTCCGTTGACTCACCACAACCCGCTGAATGTTACATGGATGTGTCGGGTTACCCGACGCCACTTCAAAATCGGCAGAAATTTCCTTGCACGGGAGCTCACCAAAATACAATACTTGTGGCTAAACCCGCATTTACCTCGGGTCCTCCTTTCCAGATTTGATTTTCTAAGACTACCGTCAGTCCATTTTCATCATTTCTCTACCATACCACTTACAGAGCATGAGTACATGCCATGATAGGCACTGTCAGATCGGAAAATCGTTTTACCTAAGACCAAACGCGAATGCCTCGAAAAACGGTCGATCTGACCGCCTCAGAAAATTATGAAATACGCGCTTAACTGGGATTGAAACGATTCGCGCATAACTGCTTTGCCATCCGAGAGATCTAGAGAATTAATTATGGATTTTTAACCGTAATTACAATTTTGTAATCAAAATTACGATTTTGCCCTTATTCCAGAAATTGGAATTTCTCGGGTCTTACATTCTCCCCTCCTTAAAAGGAATTTCGTCCCGAAATTCTACGCATACACATCCAACCATGTGCATATGTAATCTTACTCTAACTCCAAGACCGCGCGTAAGACACCCTGGGCTTAAGGTCACGACATCGACAACCCGATGGTCAAGCAACTCATATGTCAAGAATGACATTAACAACCAATACATCTACCACCCTAAGGTCCACCACGCTTCCGCTGCGCAACTCTTATCTCTAGAAAAAGTCAAATCTCTCCCTACATTCTAGGGAAAATTTTTCCATCATATTACGGCTTTTCTAAAGGCCTCAACCTCTATGCCAAGCTGTGAAGCTTGTATCAGGACTAAACTTATCACACAAGATGCATTAATGAATGAACATGATGCATCCAATTTAAACACTACGCTAGTCAACAATTGCGTGAGAGTAGAGACATACCCTGCATATCCGACTAATCTCGAACGCGCCTCACATGAGATCTGGCTCGCCTCCTAGGACACCGCCATATGTCCGGCCGGCCGGCAATGGTAGCATACCATCCGCCCACCACCCGAACTCAACCTGCAAATCCCGTGGTCGACCTCGACACGCCCGACCCGGGCCTATGTGGCCCATCCGCCAAGTACTGCGCAGTGCGGGCATCCCGGGGACCGATATCGATCCCTCGACCCATACTAGGTAATGGAGAAACCAACCTGTAGCTACCCCGTCCCATTACCGACCGGACTGCACTAATCCCAAACACGGATCCCCGGTCTCCTGGGGCAATATCTCTCATATGTCCGGATCGGCAATGGTAGCATAAACATATGCCCATCCCGACCGGCAACCCTCACTGCCTCACCGATGATCGACCGGGCGTCCCATAACTCGAACCCCGCTCCGCGGGACAATCCCGTCGAAAGTGTCCAGGCTGCCGACAGAAATAACACATCATTTGTTTTCCTATGTGCTAAGTACTAAGCACACCAACAATCATAACACATACAACATGGTATACACACCAATCATCAAATATTCACACAACAATTCACCAAATCACACAAAACACATCAACACACGTGCACGTAGTGTCCTAGTTTTGTCCCGTGATTTTCCTAGGTAATCTCATACCTAAACTCAACATCGAACCACACCTAGTGGTGATGTTCTCACACGACTACGGCCTAAGCCCAAATCCTCAATCCTTAAGTTTTCACATACCTAAGTTCCACATTCTAAGACCCGTGGCCTAGACCTGTCCTCAAGCCTCAGTAATCGATACCCTTAGCTTATCAACACTAAGCTCTAGATATTTATAAACTCCAGCTCATACCAAGTCAGGATTAATCCCAAAACCCGGGGTCCATCGATCACGTCAACTCCGCGGACAGTAAGTGGATGCCTGGGTTACCCGACGCCATCTTTAAAATCGGGCGAGTCTCCTTTATACGGGGAGCTCTTACCTAAAATACAATACTTGTATAAACCCCAGATTTATCATTCCTCATTTCCTCAGATTTGATTTTTGGCACTACCTCTATCATTCATTTTCATCATTTCACTCATACCACTTTATGGTACATGAGCATGTTATATGTGTGACTTCACGTGATCGAAAAACATTTTACGACACCCGAAACGCGACGCCGAAAAACGTGGGTCAGATCTCGACCGCCCCGTAGTACCACGAATTTTACGTGCTAATCCAGATTTCGCGAGACGATTCGCATGGTACAACTGGGCTTTGTCATCCGAGAATTTTTGAAAGGGCCTCACTCTTCGCCTCACTGACGGCGGGAACCATCACATTAGTCACTGTGGCTGCCGTCACGTGCTTCGGGACAGCTTAGGATACCATTCGAGTAGCTTCCCACTCACCAACCCAGCCTACTAAATTGCAACGTAACTACCTTCGAACGGCATCTGCTCACGATCCATAGCCGGTTCCTCACTATGCCAGAACTCCCGTGAGCTGGTGGGATAGCTCGTGAGTGGGACCACCCGCCTGAGGGGCCAGGGGCGGGGCCCTACAAAAAAAAAGGGCCCTTTCGTTGTAAGGGCCCCAACCCCCGCCCACTGACGAGGGGTGGTCCCACTCACGCTATCCCCTAACACAGTAGTTTCTTTCACTCCGCGCCTCAACCCGGGATCACGCCAGATACCCATTCATGAAGCCTCTACAACCAACCCGGGGCTAGGTGAGCTCGCGAGAGCTGAACCACCTCGAATGGGTAGGCTCCAAGCCATGATCCTGTGTTCGAGCCCACTGAGGCGAAAGAAACCCTCGTGAGCTGGGGTGGGGATACCTGCGGAGGCTGGACCACCGTCTGGAGCGGCTGCAAGGCCCTTACGTATTTGTGAGGCAATGACTCGGCAGAGTTCCAGGCTCTTATGAGCAAGATTCACACCCATGACATGCCAAGGCCCAAGAGTTCCTGTAGCCGAGGCAGTGGAACGATGACGCGATGGATTACATGGCGCATTCACCGAGTCGGGCATCGCTTTGATGATGACCATGCTGCCACCGATACGGCCAAAGTCGAGATTTGAGAATGGATCGGTTGTCCATTCGGGCAAGATTAGCTCGCTTATAAGAGACATGGACTCTATGGTCTGACAAATTCCGCCATAGAGAGATGGATGGCGATGCATTCGCAGATGCCAAATGTCTGGAAAGAGAAAGGAGGATCAACCTTCTTTGAGTTTGGGCTTGAGGTTAAGGCCTTGGAAAAGTCAGGCTGGGAAAATCTCCTCTAGGATCTGTGGTGAGAGTTGGTCGATATGGTAGACATATCTAAGCCTACGTCATTCTCGATGACGTGGATGGAGTCACAACCCATCTAAGTTGTCAATAATTGTGACTCGATGGCAAGTTATCATACCCCGACTGTCTTGGAGTTGTAGAAGGTAGCATATGCATGTGAGTGATGCAAGAGGTGCATGAATTTCGGGACGAAATTCCTAAGGGGGAAGAATAAACCCCAGAAAAACTCAATTTTTTTGAAAATGGTAAACGGTAATTTCGCTTGAAAACCGAAATTTTCTAGATCTCGATGACGAAATGGATTGCGCCATAAATTGCCTCGAAATCTAGTGACCCGTAAAAGCCATTTAATTCTGAGATACTAATATTTTACAATTTTCTCGAGTGATAAGCTGTCAAGGACTTCTTCGTGGACGAGGATTTTGGCCAAAATCTCTGTCAGAAATAGCTTGAATTAAAAGTTTATTTAAAATAATTGCAATCGAAAAGAATAAAAATTTTCTATTTAAACTAATCTCGAATGAGGCAATATAAGTTATGTATCTAAATAATAATAAATACACACACAATACAATATAATATTATAATAATAATAAAAAAGAAAAATCATCAAAGGAGGAGGAGAGCATCAAGAGAGGGAGAGCGTGAGCTGTATATCATAATTTTTATTTTTTTTCTCGCTTCTTTCTCGCATCTATGAAAATCTGACGTAGTTTTCATCTATCAAGGCAAGTTGATCTACGATGAGAGCTACGCGTGACACCAAAAAGTTGAGTTTCACAAACTCGTGAGGTAGGGGTTTTATCCTACTTGACTTTGTTTAAGAGCTTAGAATGCTTCTATTGGCTTTATACTGACAGCAAAAGACGGCCCCAAAACTTGGGACCGAACTATTAGAATTTTTGGAGAATTTTTGAGCTCATTTGACAAATTCGCGGAATGTGTAGGTCAGTTGGGTGTTTGTTTCATAATTTATGAAATAAATTGTGAGTCGGCCAGACGGCGCCAAAACGGTCATGATTTCTGATTCACAAAGTGGAATGTATGCTCGTGATTTGCCAGGAACAAAGAACCCTAGGGTTACCGCTATTTGAATAGTGACACATGAATAGTGACATGTGAATAGTGACCCGTGAATAGTAATGTGAATAGTGTTCACGAAATATTTTCGCGGTAAAACGCTATTTTAAGAATAATCTAAATCAATTGTTCGTGGTATCGTTAATTAGCCCACACGAGCTAATTTTTGTGTAATTGATTGAGAAATTAGAGAATGACTTGAGTTGGTGGATCAAAGGAATAGATATGTTAATATTGATTTTAATGTGTTAACATATGACAACTATATAGAATATAATTGCGCAAGGTAGCTATCGATACGAGACAGAAATTGCCTGGCGAGCAAATTTGTGTGACGGTTGATCACTATTGAATGATATGTGTTGTGAGTAAATTTGATAATGTTGCATATTGATATATTTGATATATTGTATAAATAGTTTTGGAAATGGCATAATGCATTTTCATATGCACCGGGTAACCTGTGATTAGGTGTTAGTACGACATTAATTTTCCTAAAACGAACATGGTTGCGAAAGGAATCACATGATGATTTTTCTGAGAATCACAGATGGGCCAATGATCATTTCCCTGGATGAGGAACATGACTGCTTCAAAATCTCATCAACCAATTCACGAGGGTAGTCCCATATTTTATCGACACTTTAGGTATATTTTCAAGAACAATGTGTTTTGTTTTGAAAATGATTATTTTTCTCATACATGGCTTAGGTAAGTGAGGGAGCTCATGAGGACTCGAGACATGGGAATGGGCATGTAGACATTCAAGTAGGATCAATGATTTACTTGAGCTGCAGTTTAAATTGGAGCATTGCATATGCAGAATCTAGTGGAGAGTAACCCATTTAGTGGTGATTCCACTATCAAGGAGCAAACACTCGTCGAGGGAACATTTTTTCGTGTACAGTGGGGCGCTGAAGACGGGCTCTTCTAGAGACCGATTTTGAAGAAAAGCCGGCTGTGGCTTTGATGTTTTTGGATAATATGTATTGGAATTATCGACATTTTAATACGACATTTGCATAAGAGTAATGTATAACTTCGAACCATGTGAGATAGTTATTGGTTATTTTGATGAGAAATGTTATAACTCGCTTAACTATTGGAATATAAATAAGATATGTTTGATGAGTGTTGATGCAAATCCAAGGACCATTTTTACTTAGGTATGGGTCCCGTACGAGACGCAGGATTTTCCGCAGTGTCGACGGTAGTCAACCGATCCGGGTTTTAAGGCGTCAAGCAATGAGCGCGCCTCATTCATGACAAGAGGGATTCGTGCTGTGGATTGCATGTCCCCAGTCATGCAGGTCGTTGTTTGACCATTCATGCGCATTTAAAGCGCACAAATTTTTATAGACTGGTCTCTATCGGGCGCAACACCCCGCCATAACCCTTCGCGCATAAAGACACGCTGCTATGCATTTCCGCGGCTCCTTTAGAGACCAACATCATGAAGCGGGCCTGGAGCCAGGCCTTGATCCATGCTTCTTATATATTATATTAGAACATGTTAATTTTAATATAATGTTTTGTATTAAGAGGATGTAATAACTCTCGTCATTTCGATGATATAGATTGTATTTATATGGATAAACGGGCCTTACGTGACCATTTTAACTCGTATGTGGACCCTGCAGTCGCATAATATCAGACAGCTGCCATGAAAATGCATAGGTTGTATTCGGGGCAGCTCCCGCATGCCGATACTCCGCCCGATTTTCGCTAACCCGGTACCCCGGAAATGGGACTAAATGGTGTGGTGTCGGGTTACCCGACATCCATGAATCTTTCGCGGGTTAACGAGTTGTCAACGGACCCTCGGAATTTAGGGTGTCACAAAATGAGCAACCTTGCAAGGAACCTTTCACTCTTCATAGTAGTATTTCTCAAGCATCCTTACTAGGAACCTCTTAAGAATATTTTGAGCATCCTTACAAGGAACCTCTCACTCTTCCTAGTAGTATTTCTCAAGCATCCTTACTAGGAACCTCTCGAGCACAATTTGAAAGATCCTGCGCTTTAACCTCTTGATAATAATTTGAGCATCCTTACAAGGAACCTCTCACTCGTCATGGTAATTCTTCTCAAGCATCCTTACTAGGAACCTCTTGAGAAGAAATTGATCATCCTTCTCAGGAACCTCTCATTCATGTTCATTCCAATAAAACCTATAAGTACATATCTTGTCCACAATTATCACCCCAAATTCATGATTTCATAAATCCCCAAATTTACAGACAATTCTTCCCCAAAATCCACAATTCCATTTTGAAGCAATTTTAATAACTAATTCGGAAAATAACAAGAGATCATAACCACTTTATTTTTTCTACTCAACACAAATCACTGTGATTTAGAAATAAATCCCCCAAAAAAACCCGTTCAAGAAGAAAATTCATCATTCTCAAGTACTAGGATTTTTAAGCCAATAAAAGAGATTTCTTGGGTATTCAACCTCAACTTTATTTAAACATGTACTATTTGCAAAAAGACTAAGGGAGAATGATTTCATGTCATAAATACATAGCATTTATAACCCAAACGTACATATAATACCCATCTCAATGTAAGCGAACAGAGAAAACTCCTACCTCACCTGGGTTGATATGCGCATCTTGCTATGATCCTGGGCCATGCCCTTTAAATCTCCTAGCTTGGCCTTCCTTTCTTCTTCTCCATTGATCCCTAGGGTTTCAAATGTGGGGTGAGAGTGGAGTGAAACAAAATGAAGGAAATGGAGTGAAAAAGGGGTTTACGTACAGCAATCCCGCAAATTATTGTTCATGGGATATTTTTTGTTTTTCTCCAAAATTACGGTTTTACCACTACACTCTCAAATTCTGCCTATATGACTACTCTAAGGTTTTCTCGAATGCCTGCATTCATTTTTAATGCTATTTTAACCTAAAAACCTTTATTTCTATGATTTATGTAACCATTTTCATTATCATTCTTATACTTTGATTCGTGAGGTAAAAAAGGGGGAACGTTAATTACAATAAAACTAATTGGACGATTATCGATATTTAGATAATGGAGGCTACGTAATTACAATATTGTAGTATTGTTCTCATGAAACTCCCTTCTATTGCATTTTCAATTTTAAATCATTATTTTTAGTAATAATTTTTCGTGACATGCATTTTTTATTTATTAATTTATTTTTATTATTCAAGAAAAATATGAGATATGATATACAAATAAAATTTGATTTTCTATTATTATTATTTTTTACAAACTAACCAAAAACAGGGTTCTCTTTGAATATTTATTGCTTCTATATCAGCACTCAAACATTTGAATTTTTTACATTTTATTTTAAAAGCTTTTGGGACAATACAATAAGTAACTAAAGCACATGTTTACTAATTCGTTTTTTTTTTATCTTTTTTTTTTCAAATGATATTCTGATTTAAATTTTTACATAAGAAAAATGCATATAAATGTTTTCACTAAAACGAGGTAGTCCTTCTTGGAGTTTTTTATTTTAATTAAATTACTATTCTAAAATTATTTTTAAACAACATGTTATATGATTTGAAAAAAAGAAATATCAACCAATATATTTAGGAAGTTAAAATACTTTTAAAATTATTCTTTTATCTACTCATCAATATATATATATATATATATATTTCAACTAGAAAAGTAAATTGATAAGATTAAAGGAAATTAATAAGGAAATGCAAGTGCAAAAATTCTTTGTCATCAATTTTAAAAATATCATATATAATTACTTCATGGGTTAACAATTCAATATTAATATAAATTTTCATCAATTAAATTATAATTTATTTTTTTATGAAACCACACATCAACTATTAACAAATACATAAGTTAATCTAATTTGTATTTTTTTAGTGTTTGTATTTATATTTTTATAACAACTCGATAATGACTCTCACGAACAAAAGTCAACCCACAAGTTTTTGTATATATTTTAGAAAAGTATATTTTTTATATATACTTTTGTACTTTTTTCTAAAAAAGTCAACCCATAAGTTTTATGTTGAACATTTTCTAATCACTTTTGCGGGTAATATCTAACCTTGTTTCTTTCAAAACGGGATCCAAATATAGTATATACAGTGTATCTTTCATAAAATTATTCTGACCATCAATTTTTTAAAGCTCTATTTTTGCATTTATGATCGTTGTTTTTAACTCAAATTATGCCATATTTTCACACTATTGTGTATACGAATACAAGGCCAATTCTTAAGAAATATTAAATTGACCACTACAGTCTCACTTAGACTAGCTTTGGGTTATAACAAAAGCTCCAGAAATCGGATTTGTTCAGAATTCACAAAACACCAATCTTTTGGGGACGAAACTTATAGACATTCCGTACAATAAAGCCTTATCCCGAATGTATTTCAATTGTCAACTGCAAAGAACAATTCGATGTGGGAAAATCAGACTACACCCTGCAAAGCATACTTATAACTTCCTCAAAAGATTTCAACTATCAATAGCCAAGTTTGATAATTAAGATCTAAGTTACGCCACAACCATAGAGCAGATACTTATAAAAAGAACTTAAAGCTCTTAATATCAATCGTTACGCCAATACACCAATGTAACAAATAAACAACTAAAGGAAAAAAAAAGAACACAAGAAATTTAATGAGGTTGATATAAATACTTACGTCCTCGAGCATAGCCAAAAAAAACTTTCACTAATCCAAGAGAATTACAAACTTTGAGTAACAAATCAATTTTCTTAGAAATTTGGCCAACAAGTAAATATACAAGCAATTTAGGCAATACTTCAAACACTCAAAGTAGAGAGGGCAAAAGGTATTGAATATTACAAAAAGGAAACCTTTTATCAGATTAGAGGTAAAAGCAAACTCACTTTAACTTATGGAGATTGCATAAAACAAAATAACACTAATATCATGTCTTTTTGCTTTAATTCTTTCAAAAGATAATCTTTCCCAAAACAATTTTCATATAAAAATTTACTTCATCTAAATTGAAATTATAAACATCTTGAATACTTTTTGAAGTTGATGAATGAGATTAGTTGTTTTTTGATAACCAAATACTTTAGTTATAGTGTAATAAATTATTCCATGAGACTCCTGAATCTTATCCTTCCCATATCATGTCTATTAAATGCTGAATATTCTACCACATTGGATGAATATTTTAATGTTAATTTTTAAACAATATTTGGTGAATGTAGTTTTTATATTTAGAAATGATTATTTTAAACCATGACTACTATTCATGTAATCTTTTCAAAAAAGTTTGAATTACTTTGACTTATACTTCCTATGTGGTTGATTCAAGAAATAGTGATGAATTGGATTATAATTTTTCATCACTAAATTTATTTTTTAAAAATAGAAGTCAAATAAAATAAAATTGAAAAGAGAATACATTTGCAAATTGTTTTTAAAATTTGCTTAAAAACGAAAATGAGATAAAAAATAGTATGTATGAAATGAAATCCAAATATGAATGCACCATATTATTGAATCACAATAAAATCCTTACATAAATTATATAAACTAGTTGAATTAATTCAAGTGAATTTGTTAAGACATAATAAATTATGACCTAGTAATTTTATAGTCTATGCAGATGATGAAAGGGAAATAAATTCGGAGCCACATTCCTCAAATTATGTGTCCCCATCATTTTGTATTTTCCATGGACATCTAGCACCATGTTTCATATTTCTACATTTTTCTACTTTTTTTAATGCCAATGGCATAATTGGTATTAATAATGTAGCTTCCTTTTTTCAGACTTGTTAAGTATATTTGAAATAATTGAAAATAAGATATTATTTTATAAATATAAGTTAAAATTATAAAATTTAATTTATTTAAAAGATGAAAAATGGAGGGTGATTTATATGAAAAAAATATAATAAAAGGAAAGAAAACTTGAAGACTAATTCAAATACAATAAAAACAAAAGCAAAAATTAAAAAAAAAAATAAAAAGAAGCCGGGTGTGAGGTTGTGTGAGCGTGGGTACCGATTGGGTTCGAGGGAAGGGGCTAGGTGAGTTGCTTGGGTGAGAGGTGGGCAAGGGTAGTTTTGATATTTTTAATTATTAGTGTCTTTGATTTTAATTATATTAGATATCCTTATTCCTTAGGTCAAAATTGGATGCTTTCCTCTCTTTTGTTAAACAAGAGGGTCTATAAGACCCTGAATCATAATTCTCCCAATTACGGAGATAAGTATCAGGATCTTTTTTAGATAAAAAAAGTTTGAGTGTAAATGAGAAATTTGAAAAAATATGAGAAGGTTTTTCATCTTTCCGCATTAATTATGGCCAAGTAATTTTATAGTCAATGAAGACATGGATGGGAAATAATTTTGGTAGGCACAAGCCTCAAATTATGTGTCTCCACACTTTTCTACTTTCCATGCACTGGTCACATCATGTTTCATATTTTGACCTTTTTCTACTTTTTCTCACTTTCAATGCCACAGCTGTTTTGACATTAATAATGGAGCCTTTTCAGACCTGCAGAATGAGGATCCGTGTAAAGGAAGCATGGTTTGGTTTTTGGGTTAATAAAAGGAAAAATACTGGGTTAAGAACGAGGTTTTACATAAAACGTACTTTTTATTTCTTAACCCAAAAGTATTTAAGAATAATTGTAGATTTCAGTAATTATCACCAAACTAGAATGCTTTTGAAGTAAATACGATGTTGACCCTCTCAGGGTTCAAAATAACCGTTTTATAAAGAATAATATTCGTTTAAGCAACTTTTACTACTTTTGTAATCATTTATGAGAGGTTAGGTTTTTAGGATTAATTTATTGTAGATGATTTGATGCCATCGAAGGAATGTGAGGAAGAAAAAGAAGTGATTGGATGAAAGTTATGAGTAATGATAAAGAAAAAAAAGACTAAGATGATGATGTAACAGAGAAAAAACAAGAAGATGAATATCGTCATGGTTGGGAGGTAGAAGAAGAATAAACGAAGATATACTTTTAGGATAAGCTAGGGGTTAATTCTTTATAATCATTACTTTTTACCTGTAAGGTAATTCTTTTTTATAATAATGCACTAGTAATGTAAAAATGATTTTTGTTTTTAATTTTTATAATATTTGTTTATGAATATAGATAAATATTTGAGTGTAAATGAGAAATTTGAAAAAATATGACAAGGTTTTTCATCTTTCCCCATAAATTATGGCCAATTAATTTTATAGTCAACGAAGATGAGAAATAAATTTCAGTCCATATTACTGAGTTCCCAAACTTTTATACTTTCCATTCACAGGTCACATCATGTTTCATACTTTCACCTTTCTATTTTTTTTCACTTCCAATGCAACTGCTGTTTTCCACTTACTGACATTAATAATGAAGCCCTTTTCAAACCTGCAGAGTGCAGAGGTGTTCTGGCTCCACAACAACTTAATAACTCGTGACCATTTTGGTTGTTTTTGGTTAATAAAATGAAAAATATTTAAAATAATTGTAGATTTCAATAATTACGACTAAACTAAAATGCTTTTGAATTCAATAATGCTCTTGAAGCAAATATAATGTTGGCCCTCTCAGAGTTTGGGTTCAAAATAATCGTTTTATAAAGAATAATATTCAATTAAAGCAACTTTTAATGTTTTTGTTTAAAATATCCTTTTATAGCATGTAAAAGAGATAATTAATCTTTTTTAAATTATTAAAAATAAATAAATAAATGATCAACAATTGAATCTTAAAAGAAAACGATATATGTACAACCCATTATTAATTTATAGTTCCTAGAGTAGAATCTTGAATGAAAATTAATGAAAGATATAATTAATTATGACCTTTATAAAAGTATGTGATTAAATTAAGATCATCATTTTCAATAAATGACTAATTAATATTGTTCTTTATAGATTCCTTTGCTATGGTAATTTTAGGGAGGCTTGGCTTGTAGTGGGACTCCATTAATGGAGATTGAAGGAGACAGGCTATGGACGAATGGAGGAGAGAATCGTACATATATGGATGGTTGTAGTAATAGGGAAAGGAAAGTGGGTAGATGGTGGTGGGGGAGGGGTTAAAAGGACGAGATGGAGACGCATTGAAGAAGAGTGAATGTATTCTTTATTCATGAATACTAACCACACGTACAACTCTGACAGTCTGACGTATGTATACAGAAATTAAGTCATTACGTACAGCTCCGGCAATAATATTTAAGGTAAATTATGTTTTAGGTACTCAAGGATAAAGAAATTAAAATTGAGGGCCTAAATAAAAAGAATTCAACAAAAAGGTAACTTTGGGAATTGTATTTCAAAGAAAGGTAACTTTGAGGAATTTTTATTTCAAGGTAAGGGTACTCTGCAAGTGGTCAAACACTCATTCCCAAAAAGGGTACTCAGCCTGAGCCTCCCATCCAACGCACCCACACCATTTTTTTTTTACTTTTAATTTTTTAATTTAAATCTCATTTTAGTATTATCTGTAATTAATATATTAAAATAAATTAATTTTAATATGAAAATATATTTATTTATACAATTAATCATCTATTAAATAAATAAACATTAATGTTTTGTAAATTTGATTTTCTTTAAAATATTCATAATATTTTTATATTTATAAATTTCATATTTTGAATATATTTTTATATTTTAAATTTTTTATAGAATATTAAACATAAAATTTTGAAAAATAAAATAAAATGCTATTCACACTAGTTAAATATAACCTAAAAATAACGAAATCGATTTTTAAAAGTACAATTATAAATATTAATATCTAGGTAAAAAATATTTTTAGATTTTTTTTATAAAAATAATATGAAAAAAATGTTAATACATCAAAATATATTAGTTTTTAATATAAAAATACATTCATCTATAATAATTAATAATTCATCTATAATAATTAACAATATAATAAATAACTGAATTTTAAAATTTTATTAATATTGCATATAAAATTTATTTTCTTTTATATTCATAATATTTTTATATTTATAATTTTCATATTTTGAATATATTTTTTATATTTTTAAATTCTTATAGAATTTAAATATTTTTTGAAAATAAAATAAAAATACTATTCATACTCTTTAAAATTATCTGCTTAGTAAATACTAACATTTATTTTATTTATATGTAAATAATATTAATATTCAAAATTACTATAATATATAATAATGATATCAATGTTTAAAATACAATTATAAAATAATTTTTTATTATTAATTTAAAAATAATAGCATAAATATTTTTAATTTTTAATTCTTACCTCTCTTCAAATATTTTTAAATTAAATATTCTCAAAAATTATCATTTATAGTTTTTTTATTGAATGAAATGAAATTTATATTAATAGTTTTTCATATTATTTTTATTTAAAAAATAAAAAATAGTTTTAAGTATATATTAACATTTATCTATTATATCTAGCTAATATGATAGAGCGTTTAAAGTTTAAATAAGTAGGACATATGAAAGGTAGGGGTTTTGAGGTTCAAGTCCTAGTTAGTACATTATAACTAAAGTGTTTATATATAAAATAAAAAAACTGATATTAATATTTAGAATTGTACTTTTAAATATTGGTGTCGCTATTTTTACGTAATTTTTAACTTATGGTGAATAGTATTTTTTGTTTTTAAAAAATTTATGTTTAATGTTACATAAAGAATTTTAAATATAAAAATAGATTCAAAATATGAAAAATAATAAATGTAAAAATATCTTGAATCTAAAAATTTTAGTCAATATAAATTTGAGTAAAAAACAATGGATAAGAACTATTTTTTATAAAAATAAAATTATAAATATTAATATTTATTTACTGAATAGATTATTAGTTATTATAAATAAATATATTTATATTAAAGATTATAATATGTGTCCCATCTTTATATTTTCCATGCACAATGACAGGTCACATCATTTTCTATATTTCACCTTTTTTCTACTTTCATCAATGCCACACCTTGTTTCCCTTTGTTTCCATAATAATGGAGCTCTTTCAGACCTCCACATGCAAGGCTCCACAACCTCAATAATTGATCTGTGTTAAGCGTGTTTTGGTTATTGAAAATAATAATAAAAATATTTGAGAATGATTTTCAAAAATCTTACAAAAATTAAATATTGATCGATTTATTTAAAAACTTATATTTTAAAGTTATCTATAAATAAAATAAGTTTAAAGTAATAAATAAAAATAATGTACCAAAATTAACTCTATTTTCTTTCCTTTTTTTTCTTTTCTTTTTTTTCTTTTTTTTTTCTCTCCATTTTTTCATTTCAAATTTTTATAAATACCAAACACGCCCTTGTGTTTTTTTGTGTATGGACTTCTTATACCTAAGCAAATTTAAGGAAATTAAAATAGGATAGGATGCTTGTATATTTTTTAATAAGAAATTAAAAATAAAGGGGTCTTAGTTATAGTTGGAAAAAAGTTTTTAAATGATTAGCGATGAATTTTCTAGAAAAAAAAAAATTCATATTTATGATACACCTTGTGTTTGGTTCATAAAGGTTTTTTTTTTTTTTTGACAACGGTTAAGAAAGTATTACAAAAATACTATTAAAATGATAGCAAATAAAATAATATATTAAATTTACTTTATTTTTCTCCTTCAATTTTTTTTTCTTTTATTTTTCTTCCTATTTTCTTTCCCTCAAATTTTATTTACTTCTTACATTTTCCCCTCAAATTCTTATTCTTCCTATAAGTGGAACTCATATATTGTTATTTTAATAGATAATAACATAAAATATGTGAGTTGGTCATAAGTTAATTTTGTAGTTTAATTTTTAAAATTTAGAAGAAAAAATCAACATGTTTGTTTTGAAATTTCTGTTACCAAATTTAAAAATCAAAAAGTAAAAATAGTCCAAACAGATCATCAAATATGATTTGTAAAATTATTTAATGAATTGTGAAGAAATGCCGAAAATGAATGTTTCTAAAAACCAATGAGTGGAGACAAATTTTTCGTTTACAATTTTATAATTGAAAAGATTATTGGTTTTTGATTAAATGGTCAGATGAATAGTTGGATCAATGTCAAATAAGTAACTTCGTATTTATCAAAAAAAAAGAAGTAGTTTCATAAATATCTAATTCTAAAATTAAAATATATATATAAATAAAATAAATTTCATAGATATTTATTTATTTTAATTTTTATTGTTATCAAATTTAATCTTATTAGTATTTAAAACTTCTAATCTTTTAACTTTCTTTTTTTTTATTTTGAAAGATTAATTGTTTATCATTTTTTGATAAATACTCTCTCTATATAATGTAGAAAAGTAGTACTATATGATGTTCTTATTGTTACTTGTTTTAAAGAAAATTAAGATTTGAGATACTTTGTTTTTAATAGCTAATAAATTATTATGTTTTTAAGATAAACGAGAGAATATTTGTTACTCATGTTACAATCGCATATTTTAGTAATTATCGCTTGTTAGGGCAAACAATCTTTAGCCAATAAATAATTTGGAAAGTTTCTTTGACGGTTGATTACTATGGAATTGATTATTGTTGAAGAACTTGAGGATTCTTTTGGAACTACTTTTGACATGTTTTTATTGATTGAGTTTTGTGCGGCGAAAGGATGACTGCAATGAATTGAGAAGAATTCTAAGGATCATATTTTTATATCCATTATACATGATTCATGGATTTGTAATCTATACATTGAATTGGGAATGACTTATGTATTTTTGAAGGCATGGTTTAACATTGCCCTTAGTGAGAGACGTTGTTATAAATGGTGCACTGTGAAAATAAACTTGGAGAATAAGTCTTCCATGGTTGCCCTTCTTTTATGTTTTTTTAACTGTGTTTTTGTGGTGAATTATTTGAGAGAACAAATCTCAAGTATTTTGAACAAGATTCTTCACAACGACAATATTGTTATGAAAGAAATATTTAAGTATGTAAGATCGATATCGTATTTGCAATCGATTGAATCATAGTAAAACATTCAATGTCTGGACGTAGCCTCACAAAGTAGGTGTATGCATCAAACTACGTTAATACCTCTATGTGTCCTTCTCTATTTTCTTTGCAATTTTTTAGCCATGCCAGACAATAAAAATCAATTTATTTCCAACATCCCTACAAGTATAACAAAGCAGTATTATACCGTTGTGACATTTGAATATAAAAATCAGATTCAACTTCTACCTAACCTTGACTGCTTTCGAATTAGTAGTGCCCCTAAATTGGCCCTCTCAAACCATTTTCTGCTCCACCGCAAGTTGAAGGCACTCAGCATCTGGCAAGCATGTGCTACCTTGGACATGCCCTTAGATCAAGGAAGTATTCTTCACCCTTTTTGTTTGTTTTCTCTTTTTTTTGAGTTTTTTGGTTTTTCTTTTGGTTTAGATTTTTTTCTAAGACATTTTTTTCTTAACAATGTCTAAAACATTCATATTTTATTCAATCATTGAGAATTCCTCTTCATCAACCACATATTTTATTGATGCTTTCAACTTTATCCATGTGGTACATGTTTTGAATTAACTCCAATCCTCACCTCCAACATGAAATTAAGATTATCTTCAATAAATATCACATGTCACTAAAATAACCATATTTTATCTTTATTATTATAAAATGAATTTATTAAAATTTTAAACTTCTAATCTTATAATTACTTTTTTAAGAAAATTAAGATTTGAGATATTTAAAATGCTTTTAATGATTCAAATTTTTTAAATAACTTTAATAAATTATCATGTTTTAAAGATAAATCTTAAAGAGAATGTCTTGAACCCTTACTAGTTAATGCTTATAGTTGTATATTTCTTGTGTACTTACTACAGCTGGAGATGGAGGGGGATGGAGGGAAAGTGAGCATGGATCATGGTTGTATGGGAATACTAATAGGGAAGAGAAAGTTAGGGGTGGTTTAAAGGAGGAGATGAACGCATTGAAGGAGAGTGAATGCAGTAACAATATGTACAACTCTGACAGTTTGACCTGAGCATGAAGAAATTAAGACATTACGTACAACTCTCTACACCTTTCCCATTTCATCATCCTCTCCTAACTTCACTCAGATTCACCTGTGTTTCCTTCAACTCTGCTGCCTTCATTTCCTTCCCTCTCTTCCTTCTTTCCTCTTACTCATGATCTGTTATCATCTCCCCCAAAAGAAAAAAACCCACTGTCTTCATAGTTCATAGTTTGGTTAACTACCTTCACATTCAGCGTCAAATCCAAGCACACGTTTCTATCCTCTCCAGTTTGCTTTTCTCATCTAGTTTCAGTTGGACTCTATCTTTCACTTTTCATTACGGAGTCCTTTTTGTCCCCTTCCTTTTTGTCGTCCATTCTCTTCCTGGTCTTTCCCTCCTCTCGTGGTTTTCATTATTAAGACTTTCAATAAATTATGGCCAAGTAATTTTATCTTCCACGAAGACGATGAAAGGAAAATAAATTTTGAAGCACATTCCTCGAATTATGTGTCTCCATCTTTTTTATTTTCCATGCACAAATGACAGGTCACATCATGTTTCATGTTTTGACCTTTTTCTACTTTATCGATGTTACATCAGTTTTCACTTACGGACATTGGCAGTAATAATGGAAGCCTTGTTCAGACCTCCACGTGCAAGGCCTCCACAACCTCAATAGTGTTAATTATGGGGATTAGTGTTAATTATGGGGATTCGTGTTAGAACTTGAAGCTTTTTGATGTTTTTTGTTATTGAAAAAAAATAATAAAAAAATATTTATAAATGATTTTCTTAAAAAATTTTACAAAATTAAATAGTGTTCAATTTATTTAAAATCTATATTTTAAAGTTATTTTAATATAAATAAAAAAAGTTTAAAGTAATATATAAAAAATGATGTACCAAAATTCAACTCTATTTTCCTTTTTTTATTTTTCTACTTTTTCTATTTTTTCATTTTAAATTTTTATAAATTCCAAACATACCCTTGTGTTTTTTTAGTTTGAACTTCTTATACCTAAGCAAATTTAAGGAAAGTAAATAGGATAGGATGATTGTATATTTTTTAATGAGAAATTAAAAAAAAAAGCGTCTTAGTTATAGTTGGCAAAAAGTTTTTAAATGATTAGCGATGAATTTTTCTAAAAAAAAAAAATCATATTTATGATATGCCTCAATCTTGTTTTATCATTAATGTGAAATTTTAAGAGTTGTGTTTGGTTCAGAAAGTATTAAAAAAAGAAAAAAAATACTATAAAAATTATTTTTTAGACTTGATTGTTTAATAAAAAATCTAAAAAAAATTAAGTATAAATAAAATTAATTAAAAACTTACAAATTTTTATATTGTTTTATCTTTATATCGATGAGTTAAAATGATAGCAAATAAATATAATATATTAAATTTTATTTTATTTTTTCTTTCCTTCAAATTTTGGGAATCTTATATTATGGGTAACTTATTTGGTTTTATTTAGATAATAATAAATACGAGATTGATATCCAAGGGCTCATTTCAAAAGTAATCAAAATTTGCTGCACCACGTATGAGATGACATTTTTCTTCCTAAAATACCCTCATGGTCACCTCACACTAAACCCAAACAAAAATCAAGCTGAGCGTATATTATTTTGCCAAAGAACAGAAATACCCTCATTTAATTTTATCTTTTAGTTTTTACCACTAAAAACGTTACCCAACGGTTTAAGATAAATTATCTCCAAAATATCTAAATACTCATCATTTAATTTCATCTTTTATTCAAATATTACCCAAAATATCTAAATATTCCTCATTTTACTTCATTCTTTATTAAAATATCATCCCACAAATAATAAAATTTAGATATTAAATATAAAAATATTTAATTTTTTATTTAAAAAAACTTGATAAAAACTTTTAATAAATTATTTTAAAAATTAAAATATATAAATATAAATATTGGAAACAATTTAAGATAATTTTTTCTACATTACTCGTTAAACAAACACATTCGAAAAGAATGCGAGTAATGTGTTTATAAGTTTTTGTTTGGTTTCAAAATACTAAAGAAAAAAATTGAAAAATTGTCTTTAATTTTTTTATAGAAAAGTATAAAAGAAAATAAAAAATACTAAAAAAAGTTCAAAAACATAACCTAAGACAATAAATTTAATATAGTATAAATTTAATATAGATTTAATACAGATCCACAATAGGTATCTTTGATGAATAAAAGAAGGGGTTTGGTGCATCTTGGATATTTTGATCAACGTGTTAGTTTTTCTATTGGATTAAGTGTGAGGTGGGCATAAGGGTATTTTAGAAAAAAAAATCTCATCTCACACGTTTTGCACAACTTTTTAATTACTTTTGAAATGAGCTCACCTCCTTTTGGATACCCATCTTTTATTTATGATTTTTTAAATAAAATAAGTTACCTATGACATAAGATTCCCAATTTGTTTTCTTTTTACTTTTTCTTCCTATTTTATTTCTCTCAAATTTTTTATTTCTTTCTCTCACATTTCCCCTCAAATTTTTTATTCCTCTGAGTGGAACTCACCCTACATTTTCCCTCAAATTCTTATTCCTATAAGTGGAACTCATGTATTGTTATTTTAATAGATAATAACACAAAATGATGGTGAGTTGGTGATAAGATAATTTTGTAGTTTAAATTTTCAAATTTAGAAATAAAAAAAAATCAACATGTTTATTTTGAAATTTCTGTTACCAAATTTAAAAATCAAAATTAAAACAGATCATCAAATATGATTTGTAAAATTATTCAAATGAATTGTGAAGAAATGCTGAAAATTAATATTTCTAAACCAATCATTGAGACAAATTACTCATTTGCAATTTTATAATTGGAAAATATTATTAGCTACATTAAATGGTCAGGATGAATAGTTAAATCACTGTCAAACAAATAACTTCGTATTTATCAAAAATAAAAGTAACTTGTAAATATCTAATTATTTTATTAATCTATTTTATATTATTGAAATTAAAAATAAATTTTAAATTTTAAAATATATAAATAAAATTCAATGATATTTATTTATTTTAATTTTTTATTATTTATCAAATTCTAATCTTATTAGAATTTAAACTTCTAATCTTTTAACTTTCTTTTTTTTTTTTTTTGAAATATTAAATTGTTAATATTTTTTTGATAAATAATTTATCTCTATATGATGTGGTAAGTAGTACTTATATGATGTTCTTTATACTTGTTTTTAAAGAAAATTAAGATTTGAGATATTTAATTTTTTTAAATAACTTTAAATAAATTATTATGTTTTAAAGATAAATCTTAGAAAGAGTATTTGAATTCTCATGTTACAATCGTATATTTTAGTAATTATCACTTGTTAGGGCAAACAATTTTTAGCTAATAAATAATTTGGAAAGTTTCCTTGAGGATTGATTACTATGGAATTGATGATTGCTGAAGAACTTGAGGATTCTTTTAGAACTACTTTTGACATGTTTTTGCTGATTGAGTTTTGTATATGAAATGGATGACTGTGGGTTGATTGGGAAGTGAATTCTTAAGGATCGCTTTATATCCATTAGGCATGATTCATGGATTTTAAATCTACATTGAATTGGGAATGTGACTCTATGTATGTTTTTTGGAGGGTGTATGGTTAACATTGCTTCAGGTGAGAGAGATGTCGTTACGCTGAATGGTGGCATTGTTAAAGATAAACTGGAGGAAGAAGTCTTTATGTTTGGTTCTTTTATGTTTTTTTAAATGCGTTTTTGAGGTCAATTGTTCGGGAGAACAAATCTAAAGTCTAATTGAATAAGACTAATTTGAAGATTTTTCATAACGACGATATTATTAAGAAATAAGTATTTGAGCATGTAAGTCCGAGATTGTATTTGTAATTGATTGAATCATAGTGAAATGTTCATTGTTTGGGTGTGGTCTCATAAAATAGGTGTGTAGGTTAACAATTTTGTGTGTCCCCTTTATTTTCCTTGCATTTTTGTTTTTTTTTTCTTTGTGAATGATGCCCACTACAAAAAATCTATTTATTGCCAAAAACATTACAATTACAACATAGCAGTGTTATAATATTGACTTTGTGATATTTGAATGTAAAAACTAGGCCTAAGATCACTAAACTATAATGTTTAAAGGCGTTTTTATGTGTGTATATGTCTGCTTAAAATATCTCATGATCCGATAAAAAAATAAAAAAACTAGAAAGCTTTTGAATTCAATAATGCCCCTGAAGTAAATTCCTCAATGTTGGCCTTCTCGAACCATTTTCTGGCTCCACTGCTAGTCTAAGGCACCCAACATTTGGCATGCATGGTGCCTTGGACATGCCCTCATATAAAGGAATAATTCTTCACCCTTTTTGTATTTTTTTTTTTTAGTTTTTTGGTGTAGATTTTTTTCTAAGACAATTTTTTTTCAACAATGTCTAAAAGATTAATATTTTATTCAACCATAGACAATTCCCCCACATAAGCCGATGCTTTCAACTTTATCCATCAATCTCCACCTCCATACATTTTTTTTAATGCCACAAAAAATAAAGATTGCAATCATCTTATTTTTATATTATTAAAAAAAATAAATGATCAACAATGTAATCTTTGAAAGGAAAGGAAATTAAAATGAGGATACAACTCATTACTAGTTTATAGCTCGTAGAGTGGAATCTTGAATGAAAACAAATTTAATGATACAATTCATTATCCAATATTAATATTCAAGTGATGAAATTGAGATCATCTTCAAAATAACCATATTTTATCTTTTATTATTATCAAATTTAATCTTATTAGAATTTAAACTTCTAATCTTACAATTACTTTTTTTTTTTAAGAAAAACTAAGACTTAGATATTTAAAATGTTTTTAATGCTTTAAAATTTTTAAATAACTTTAATAAATTATTATGTTTTTAAGATAAGTCTTAAAGAGAATATTCGAACTCTTACTAATTAATGTTACAGCCGTAGATTTCAGTGATTATCACTAAATGGAGGTGGAGGAGAAGTACATGGGCATGATTCTATAAATAATTTAATAGGGAAGGATATGGGGGTAGATCCGTAGATGGGGTTTAAAAGGAGGACATGGAAACTAGAGTTTAGTGTCAAAGTAATTCGTTTTTAAAAAATTTATATGATTATGTTCTTGTTAAAATAATCATTAAATTAAAACTGTATTCACAATTTTGATTTTAAGATTAATTTTAAAATTAGATGACAATTATAATTTTAAGATTAATTTTTTAAAATTATAGTTAATAAATATGGTTCTAAAGTTAATTTTTAAAATTGTAGTTTGAAATACGATTTTAAAAAATAAAATAGGTTAGTTTGATGATTATTTAAGGAAAAAAAATTAGTAAAGAAAAAATGAATTACTTTTACTCGAATTAAACTCTGGAAACGCATTGAAACTTGAAGGAGAGTGAATGTATTCATGAATGAGTAGTAACAACGCGTACAACTCTGACAGTCTGACCTATGCATGCAGAAATTAAGTCATTACGTACTGCTCTTGCATGCACACTAGTGGGCAAAATTATTGATGTGAATGTAAGAAGTTGCAGGTAGCAAGTACCATAATAATTTTTATTTATAAGGATTTCTTATTTATAATAATTTCTTATTTTCATATTATAATCTTATTTTTAATACTTTAATATTATAAATTTTTATAGACCTAATATATATATATAATTCACATGTTAAAATTTTTAAATAAAGATAAACAATAATATAAAAATATTAACTATTTAAAAAAAATAGTAACAATGGATAAAATTTAAAGTAATAGTGATAATATCTTCTATTAACTTTTTTTTTTTAAATTAAGTTTATAAAAATTTAAAATTGTAAAAAATAAAATTAGAAATATTAGAAATAAAAAGTTATTATAATTAGGAAATAAAATAAAATTAAGTATTATTTATAATAAATGTCTTCCATTTTTGGGTTAAGGAAATAATCATTTGAATTTTTAAAAATTCGTTGAAATTCTTGAAGAAGGCTTGTACACCCCTTATGCAATTAGTGTAAATACCTTAAAATGAATATGTACAAGGTTAAAAAAATGTTTAAGATGTGTGAGGATCAACCAATATTTATAAGGAATGTCTTCCATCCATAGTTTAAGAAATAATTATTTGTGTTTTTAAAAATCAATTAAAATCCTTGAAAAATAGTAGGCATGTACACGCCTTGTACACTTAATTCATGTACCTTGCACAATTAGTATAAATATCTTGTATATTATAACAAATCTCATAAGCCTTGATACTAGATGTGAGCATAGACATCTTTTCATCTTTATGTTCAGAAAAAAAAAAAAATTACCCACTGAATTTTTCACTTGGAAAGTGAAAAATTACCACTCTTATAAAATTATGGTGGGACTCCTTAACAATGGTGCATGTAGTAACACTCATTATAATTATATATATTATATTCACAATGTCTCATTATGTTTATTTAATAAGTTAATTACACAAAATAAAAATATAATTAAAATGTAAAGATATTTAATAAATGAAAATTTTAAAATAAAGACATTTTGTATTAAATATTTTCAAATTTATAATTTATTTAATAAAATTAAATGTCAAAGTTATTTAAAATTTTAGAATTAATAAAAAAATGAATAAATAATTTTTTGAATAAATCAATAATTAAAATTCTAAAAATAAACAAATTTTGTTAAGTATATTTTAAAAATAAGTGAAAATAAGATATTATCTTATAACATTAATTGCAAAAATTAAAAATTAATTATTGAAAAGATGGAGAAATGGAGCGTGATTTATATGAAAAAAGTATAACAAAAAAAGGAAAAAACCTTGAAGACTGATTGTAAATAATAAAAATTAAAAGAAAACAAAACAAATTAAATCAAAAGACAAAAAAAAAAAAGAAGCTGGGTGTGGGGTTTTGTGAGCGTGGGTATTGATTGGGTTGAGGAAGGTTAGTGAGTTAGTTGGGTGAGGGGTGGGCAAGGATAGTTTTGATATTTTTAATTTTTTGTGTTCTTGATTTTAATTTTATTAGATCTTCTAGGTTTTGAACCTAATTTGGATGCTTTCATATCTAATGTTAAATAAAAGGGTCTGAATAATTATTCTCCCAATTATGGAACTTAATCATAATTCTCCCAATTACGGAGATAAATATCAGGATATTTTTTAGATAAAAAAAGTTTGAGTGTAAATGAGAAATTTGAAAAAATATGAGAAGGTTTTTCATCTTTCCCCATAAATGATGGCCAAGTAATTTTATAGTCAACGAAGACATGGATGGGAAATAAATTTGGTAGCCACGTTCCTCGAATTATTTGTCTGCACACTTTTCTAATTTCCATACACTTCATGTTCCATCACCTTTTTCTACTTGGCCAATGCCACAGAGCAATAATAATGGAAGCACTTTTTAGACCTGAAGCACTTTTTAGACCTGCAGAGTGCAGATCCAAGGGCTCCACAACAACTTAATAATGAGGATTTGTAAATGATTTGACGATTTTGGTTGTTTATGGTTATAAAGGTGTAAGATGAATAATTAAGTAGATTCTCAGTACAGATCAGTAAACTATAATGCTTTTGTATTCAATAATAATGCTCTTAAAGTAAATACGATGTTGACCCTCTAAAATAACCGTTTTATAAAGAATAATATTCTTTTAAAGCAACTTTTTATATTTTTGTTGAAAATGATCCTCTTATACCTTGTAAAAGAGATAATTAATTTTTTTTAAATTTAATTTAAAACTCGTAATTATAAACTGTGATTTTATTTTTGAATTAAAATTTAAGTTTAAAAAATAAAATCATAATTTTTAACTATTGTTTTAATGTAAAGAAATCATAATTTCTAAACGTACCTTCTAACTTGTATTTAAAAATTAAAAAATTTTTGAATATCTTTTCTGACGTAAAAGGACTATATTAAACAATAATTGTAAAAAATAACCTAAAATTATTTTTCTTTTAATAAAAAGTTCTCGCCCTCCCTAGCCATTTTCTTTTAATAAAAAGAAATCATAATTTTTTGTGTTTTTTTTTCTTCTAAGACTTTTTTTTTAGCAAAGTCTAAGGTGATGTTTATTTTTTTTACTTAATACTAAATAGAACTTTTTTTAACTTAATGCTGAATAGTACTAAATAGCATTAAGTATTAAGTTGTTTGTTTTAATATTGCAGAATGAAGAGGAATTGTGAATCTCGGACGGATTATTTCTGCTCTCGTCCCGCCTCGTTTTTAATGACACAGGTTTAGTTTAATTTTAATTGGATTTTTAACGGATTGAGTTTATTTTCTCAACTAAACTGGTCATGATTACATTCCCTCGTGAAACCCGGGGAAAATTATAAATTTTCAAAACGAGAACAAGCATTGCACAATTGCCATAAGAGTTCATGGAAGCCTAGAAAATTCTCAGACCTTGACGACAAAACGGACGACGCCATTAAATCTGCCTCATGTAAATCTATCACCTAAGTTTCGTTTGAATTATGAGACAAGCTGAAATTTTTTCGATTTTTCCGATGTCACTAAATGACTTGCGATGAGATTTTTACGAAAAATCT
Organism: Tetrastigma voinierianum; assembly: GCA_016808115.1. Taxonomy (NCBI): domain Eukaryota; kingdom Viridiplantae; phylum Streptophyta; class Magnoliopsida; order Vitales; family Vitaceae; genus Tetrastigma; species Tetrastigma voinierianum. The sequence goes on from JAEQBH010001225.1 coordinate 545,598, forward strand.
TGGAAGTTAGGAAATGTTTTGATGTTTCATTTAAATAAAATAATCGTAGTTAAATAAATTATTTCAGATGTAAATAGATTTGAATGTGAAGCAATATAAACTATTATCCAAAATAATAATAATAAAACCTCATCCGATTATATTTTAAAATATTTTATTATTTTATTTTTATACTTTAATATAAATAATAATAATTATAATTATAATATTTTTTAATAAATAATTTATAAAATCATAATATTTTTATTTTTATGAAAAATATTAATTTTAATATAATAAAATAAAAGAAAATATAAAAAAATTTAAATTAAAAAATAAAAACAAAAATAAAATATAAACAGGACAAATTTGGGAATTTTAAATGAGACAAGTTTGAGAATAAAAAAAAATAAACTAGTCTGCCTGAGAGACTAGGTCGGTAACGAGCCAAGCTACTCTGCCCGGGCCGAAAAAGTCTCTACGCTCACCAGAGCTAAACGAGCTGAGCTTGAGCCTTAATTTAGGCTTGATAAATCTCGGCTCCTGGCCGCTCACTGCCTCATTTCGGCTAAAAGTTCAGCTCGGGCCGCCGGGACCCATCCGTCGCTGAAATGAGGCTTCCGCCAGACGGCCTCCAACCGACAGATCAGCCTTCAATGGCATGGTCCTCGACTCAAAGGCCACGGAGTGAATGTCTGATGTATCCCTTGACATCAATGTAATGGATCTTCAAGCTCTGCATCCAAATGATACGATGGCAAATGCGTGAATCCTCACTTAAGTCGTTATGAGGCGTTGACGACGAAGACTACCAGCTCGAGCTAATCCCACGCCGCCAACTCGTGGGATTGTACTAGATCTCCGCACCGCCAGAGCTGGAATGGTACCCACGTATATGCCGAAGGTGTCGGCGACATGTTCCAAAGGTGGATAGCGTGAAAGAAGGTGCCACAAAGGGGACGCTGTGATGACATGGATGTTAGGTATGACCCATCGGTACGATTGGTCGAGATCCTAGCGCATAAGAACCGATTACAAATATGAGGGTATTGGGGCTCCGTGGAAACTATGTAGGCCGGGGTGGCCGTTTGTTCTTGGGCTAAAGGTCACGAATCTCAAAGAGCATTGAGGCAAAATGCACGGGATTCCACCGATACGATCAATTCACCGATGAATTAGATCCAATTCAACCAATAGCCCTCACCGGCATCGGACTTAACCTAGCGCATCTAGGTGTGGGTATGGGCAAAGGCATCAAGGGTGATCGTGGGGTAGGGTCTCATAGAGGAAATAAGGAGCCGAAGACCGACCGCCAGAATAGACTAGGTGATAACACGGAGGCCACCACAACCGGGTATGAAAATTCGTCGACTTGCCGACATGGTGGGCGATTCGATCAACTTGCAAAGGGTAAAGCTATGGGTCTTGAAATTAATCATGCGATCTTGGTAGTCGAGGGTGGTGGCCAACTTAATCATGTGCGCCAAAGATATTGCCAAATAATTTCGTTGTTACTAATGAGTTTGCTTGCGATCTTGTTGATATATTATTTCTTTTATTTAGATAATTGATTAAAACCAATCATGTTTCTATTCAATTATTTCGTGCATCTTATTTCACTCAGATTTCATAATTTTAGTTGCAAGTCGTTTTTACAATGGAATTTCGCATAACTTAAAGGGAAACAAATGTTGAAGGAGGTGGCTTTAATAACTCTAGCATCAATTGCTAATCAACTAAGGTAAAACACATCCCATAGAAAATTATTTCTTAATTGATGTATTTGTTATCGATTGATTACAAAGTTAAAAAGTATATGGAATGAGCTTATAGGATTGATTACAATACAAACTTGCATAGGCTCCTGGATTGGGCTTGAGCTCGAGGTTAAGCTCGAGCCACCATGGAAACGAGCCTAATGGTCAAGGCAAGCTTTTTTTTTAACCGCTGCTTGAGCCTCGATTTTAAGCTCGCTCAAAGTTTCTACTGTGCTCGAGCTCGTCATAAATTAACAAGCCTAGCTCAAATGTCTAAAGCTCACTGGGCCACAACTTCTAGATGAGACCAATCGTCTCAAACCTTCCGTTGTCATCCCTAGTAGTGTGTATTACTAGCCCTTCTTCTTGTTGGGCAATAATTGAGTTTTTCTTATTTTTGTATAAATGATTTTTCGATCAGAAATAAATATTTTCACTTTTTTACTCGAACTTTAAAAAATTTCGCAATAAGTCGTGAAAACTTTAAAACAAATGTACCTTAATGTCGAAAATCTATTTAACTTCAAAGATTAAGTCAAAAAACAAACACCACCTAAAAAATTTATATTTTATGATCAGAACCTCCTTAATTGAACCATGTATTTTATTGATGCTTTCAACATTACCCATGTGGTTCAAAAAGCTTTTGAATTTCTCCAACTCCATCTTCAACTATTTTTTTCATGCCACAAAAAATAAAGATTGTTATCATCTTATGTTAAAATTTTTGTAAATAAATAAATAAATGATCACCAATTGAATTTTAAAGGAAAGAAAATTAAAGGTGGTAATGATGATACTACTTCATTATTAATTTATAGTTCGTAGAGTGGAATCTGGAATGAAAATTAAATGAATGATCAACTAATAATGGATTCCTTTGTTAAAGTCAATTTTTACATGTGAATAAATTAAGATCATCTTCAATAAACCATCACATGTGACTAAGTAATGTTGTTTTTTTATAGATTCCTTTGTTCCTAGTTGACAAACTTCCCTAAAATATGGTTATTTTAGGGAGGCTTGGCTTGTAGTGGGACTCCATTGATGGAGATTGAAGGAGAAAAGTTATGGAGGAGTGGAGGAAATGGAGATGGAGAGGAGAAGTAAGTACATGGGCATGGTTGTTTTAATAGGGGAAGAGAAAGTGGGTAGATGGGGGGTGGGGTTTTAAAAGGAGGAGATGGAGACGCACTAATTGAAGGAGAGTGAATGTATTGAAAAAGTACTAATTACAAGACAACTTTGACCTGCGCATGCAGAAATTAAGCCATTACGTACCGCCCCTGCATGCACATTAGTGGGCAAAAATATTTATGTGAATGTAAGAGGTTGCAAGTGGTAGGTACCCATAATAGATGTAAAAAAATAAATACTCAAATAAAAAAATTGATCTTCAACAATGGAGCAATTTTTCAAGTAAAAGAATTGTTAATGAACAGTTACCATTAATATTTAAACAAATATTATTGGGAACTATTCACAAGCAATATTGGGTATATGATGAAAATTTTTATTTTGGGTATAGAGTAATATAGATGAATGAAGGGTATATGATGTAATTATTAAGGAAGAAAAAAGGTAAAATTGGAATAGATTTAGGATAATTAAAGTTTTAGATGCTCATTGTTAGAGCTCACACCCTTTTAGCTTTAAGCTAAATCTTAAAAAATTGCTTTTTAAAGCAAAATATAGCTTTAAATACTGATATTTTTTACTAACTGTTGAAGATGCTCTAATTAAGCAGGTCTTCTATCCATCTTTTATTAATTAGTCACATTCGGCTCAAATGATCATAAATCAATATCCTCTTCAGTTTACATTATTCAGCCTTTGAATATTTGGGGAAAGTTATTAAAAAACGGATTCACAAAGTTTTGTACTTTTGATATTACCGTATTTTGGGAAAATATTCCTTTTTTGGAGTAACTGAGCTCAGTGAATCCTAACAATTGCTCCTTTCAAACAAATCTCACCTCTGGGTCACTGCCGCCACAAACCCACTAACTCCTTCCCTTATGCCCAAACTGCTCTGTCCCCTCCTCCATCCCAACACCCCCACGAAAACGGCTGGTCCAGCCAATTTGGGTTATGGGCCAGAACGAGCCGGCCACACTCCACATTTTTCTCAAAGCCGCTTTTTAATTGAGAGATTCTATTTACACCCCATCCATTTCTCTATACACCCCATATATATTACATCCCAATTTTTTCTCAAAACACAAATGAGGTGTATAGAGAGATTGATGGGTGTAAATAGAATTTTTCTTTTTAATTAGCCTAACCCGACCCAATGTGGGTTATTGGTTAAAACGGACCAAAATTTAAAAAAATGCTAAAACTTATAATTTATTTAATTTTATCATTCTTCAAATAAAAAAACAAAATACAAGTGTTTAATAATAGTTAATACATAAATGATGGAGCCTGGACAATATAATAATATTTTAAGTCTTAAATAAACTTAATTAATGCTAAACATCATTATAAATTTATAACTAATCCAACTAGTAGTTAAGCAAACTAAACTAGCAACATAATAATTAGAATTAATGAAGTACCAACCATTAACGTTCAGAGTTTCATGATAAAAAATGAAACATCAAATCATAAACATGTCAAAGTATAATAAACAAGACTAATAAACATGTTTATATTCAAAGTACTAAAAGAAATAAAATGACAATTAAATGATATCTTAAAAACTACAACCAAAAGTTTCAAAATGAAACTACTATGCCCTTAATCTTCATCTTTATTAGTATGGTCATTATAGGATTTAGAATTCAATATATATATATATATATATATATATATATATATATATATATATATATATATATATATGTTATTTTTTTTAAATTAATAATAAAAATTTAAAAAAATTCAAGGACCAATGGGTCTGTCCTAACCTAGATGGGTCATGCAAGAGTCTGAATAGGGTCTCGATTTTATTCAAACAATTTCCACTTACCTAGCCGACTCTCCAAAATATTGGGTCAATCTATCGGGCTCGACTCATATTCCCTGGTCTACCCCACAGTGACCCAACCCCAGCCCATCCCTAACTCTTTAACTCGCCTCCACGCCCACACCCGAACACCCCTGAAACCATTTATTTATTTTTTTAATTGTATCCTTTTAACTCTGTTTTTTTTTTAATTTATTCAAAAAGAAAAACTCTTAATTGTTTTATTAAAATATAATTGTAGTATTATATATAATTATTATATTTATTAATCTTTAATATAAAATATATTTATTTATAACTTCAATCATTTATTAAATAAATAAATAGATATTCATTTTTTAAAATAAGATTTTTTATAAATTTGATTTTTTTTAAATAGCTCTTATCCATTGATTTTTATCCAAATTTGTACTAACTAAAATTTCTATATTCATAAAATTTTCATATTTTGAATCTATTTTTATTTTTTATAGAATATTAAACATAATTTTTAAAGTTAAAAATAATAAACACTATTCACACTAGTTAAAAATTATCTAAAAATAACGACATCAATATTTTAAAAAACAATTATAAATGTTAATATCTAATTTTTTTAAAGGAAAATGTTAACATCTAGTTAAAAATTTTTTTATTTATCACATTAAAACAGATGGAAGAAGAAATGTGAGAATATTTGATTTCATTCTTCAAAGAAAAAGGGGCTACATGGTGGGTATAAGTAGTTGTTGCATGATCTTCTCTAGGTGCTTTGTTCCACTCACCCAAATTTACAGCTCAACAAATATCATAACCAACTCATTCTAGAACAATATAATATATAATTTAAAAAAAAAAAAAAGGAAATGGGCTATAATAATGTAAAAGTCCCCTTCAAGATGGAGAATACAAATCATGAATTCCCATCTTGCAAAGAAGAGTGAAATTGTGTTGGATGAAGTGTTTTAATGAAGATATATGCTAGTTGATTTGAGGTGGTGACATACATTGTCTTCACAATTCCAACTTGTATTCTTTCAAGGACTGTGTGACAATCAATTTTTACATGCTTGGTGCCTTCATGATAAACATGGTTGCTTGCAATATGGAGAGCAGCCTAATTATTACAAAAAAGTAGAGTTGGACCATTATGAGGCACTTGGAAATCCTTTAACGAGGCTAATAACCACATGATTTCACAAGTACTAATGTTCGTCATTGTAAAACCCGAGAAAAATTCAATTTTTTTGAAAATGGTAAATGATACTTCGTTGAAAATCGAAATTTTCAGATCTCGAGACAAAAACAACGGCGCTGTTAATTGCTCACAAATCTAACCTATAAAAGTTTCGGCCGGGGACTCGAGACAATCGTGAAGAGTTTACGATTCTGGTGATAAGTCGCCATGGAGTCAGGATCTAGATTTTTACGAAAATCTCTGGCCGTGAATGACAAGTTAAGTTCATTTAAAATAAAGTGAACCGAAAAGAAATAAATTGTTTTGGAATAAAATGGATCCGAATAAAATAATATGAACTATAAATATCAAATATAATAATAAGAATAATAATAAAACATAAAATAAAAATAAAAATAAAAATAATAAAAGTGAGCAAAATACCATTTTGGCAGAGAACATACGGGAGGGAGAGAGAGTGGAAGAGAGAGGAGAGATATTTTTTTTATTTTTTTTGTTTTTTTCCTCAGATCTATGAAAATCGGACTGTAGGTTTTCTTACTCCGGGCCGGCTAAGTAAAGCCGATCTACGCAATGAGAGCTACGCTGCGGACACCAAAAGTTGGAGTTTTGACAAACCCGCGGCACGGGTTTTATCCTACTTGTTTTAAACCTTGTTTAAATGTTTTGTAAATGCTTGTGTTGGTTTGAGGCCGTGAGTGACCGTTTGATTGGTCCCAAATCTTGGAACCGGCGTGAAAATTTTGGAACTCATTTAAGTAAATCTTAGGACAATAAATTAGATTTTCAATATATGGAATATACTGTATAAGGTTGTTGGAGATAAACAGGATTTTACTCAATTTATATGGAATATAATTGTGAGTATAAGCCATCGGAGATGAAATGGTGAATTGCTCAAGTGAGCTAATTCTGGTGCTGTTTGATCCATATTGCTGGTGAATTGCAAATTTGAGAATGTTGGGTATAATTAATATATTGGTATATAGTTGTGTTGAAATGATATATCGCATTTAATCGGGGCAACCTAAAATTGTGTGTGCATGACATGAAATGAAATAAAAACGAACATGGTTATAAAGGAATTTCACAGATGATTTTCCGAGAATGGGGTTGGGATTCAAATGTGATCACTGATGAGGACCATGACTGTTTCGGGAAGTTCTCTAACACATTCGCCTCGGAGGGTAGTCCCATATTTTTATCGACAAGTTCGGTAGTGTATTTTCAAGAACAATAAGTTTTGTTTTGAAAATGATATTTTTCTCATATATGACTTAGACAAGTGTGAGGGAGTCGGTGAGGACTCGAGACATGGGAACGGACATTTAGACATTCAAGTAGATCGTGATGCATTTACGGTGGCGAATTGGAGACAGACATGCACTTAGCGAAGAGAACCCATTTAGCATGGGATTCCACCATCGGGCGATAGCTCACCCCACGAGGAACATTTTTCGTGCAATGTGGGTGTTCGAGAAGACGCTCCTTCAGAGACCACTTTGAAGAAAGCCGGGTTGTGGCTTTGATGTTTTTGATAATATGTATTAAAATTATAGATTTTAATATGTATTTGTATTAAGAGTAATAAATAACTCTTGGACTATCGATATAAATGGGATATTTATTTTGTGAGTATTGGTTTGAGGCCATTTTTACTATGTATGCGTCCTCGTGATACGAGATGATAGATTTTCTCCGCATCACTGTAGTCAACGAACACCCCGGCTCGTGGCGCGCACTGCATCGAGCTAAGGCATAATGACACCAGAGGCCGGGCATATGCACCAGTGTAGTGCCTGGTTAGGATTACCTGGTGCTTGATATATGATACTAACTTCACAGCTTGGTATCAAAGCTAAGGTAAACGATTACCTAGGGAGCTCGGGTTTGGGTATCCATAAGTTTAGTTATGATACAAGCTTCACAACTTGGTATCAGAGTATAGGTATACGACTACCTAAGGCTTGAGGGACATGGGCTTAGGTCATGGCTATTGCGGTGAAATTGATACCAACATCATAGCTTGGTATCGGAGTTTAGGTACATGAATACCTAGGAGTTCATGGGACGGGTTTAAACCACTGCATGCATGGTGTGTTTGCGTTAGTGTTCGGATATGTGTTCCATGTTTGTGGATTGTGATTGTGTGTTACATATCATATGGAAAACTTATACACTAGATGATGTATAGTGGAAATGTGATTGCGTGGTTATTAAGTGCTGAAAATTATATATGACATATTGTATATAGAAAGAAGTGGAACGCTAAGGTTAGAACTATAACCTTAGGTTCGAAAATGAAATGAACCCAAAGTGTTGAATTTTATTGAAATAAATAAAATGAGTGGTTGGCAAGTAGCACCACTTAGGCGATGAACCGGTCAGTTCATGGTTGTTAAGTCTATTAGTAATTGGCATGTGTATTACTAGTTCGACTGAAATGAGATTAAATAAAGTTTGTTGTCATTTGACATGTGTATATGGCAAGTCGAGGCCGAGGACGTAGAGGTCGTCCACGAGGTGCTAGCCAAGCACCACCAATATTTGACCAAAGAAGCCTCGTTGAGGTCGTTGGGGTTGTACCGCCGCCATTACATAGGCTAGTGCAACCGTAGTCAGGAGGTCCCAGTAACCTCTAAAGATTTAAGTCAAGATCATCCTCCGATGTTTACAGGAGGGGATCCGACAGGCGCACTACTGGTTCGCAAATTGAGAATGTATCGAGGCTGCGGATATTACCTCGATGCAATACATCAAAGAATATGTTTAGCTAGAGGGTGAGTCCTAAGTGTTAGACTCCAAGTTAAGACCTTTAGGGATTTAGAGGCAATGACTTGGGCAGAGTTCCATGGGCTATTTTCTGACCACTGCTAGACATGCAAAGGCCTAAGAGTTCCTAGAGCTGAGGTAGGGAACGATGACAGTGATGGAGTACATGATCAGATTCACTGAGTTGGCACGTTTTAGTGATGACTATGCGGGCCACGATACGCCAAGCTCGTGAGATTTGAGAATGGATCAGTTGTCCATTCGGGCAAGATTGTGGGCCTCCACCCGACATGGACTCTATGGCCTGACAACTCCTCGCCAGAAAGAGAGATGGATGAAGCACAAGGCATTCGAGATGCGAAAATGGCGGGAAGAGAAAGGAGGATTAGCCTTCTTCGAAGCTCGGGGCTGTAGGTTAAGGCCTGGGAAAAGCCATTGTATGGGAAAATTCTCCTCTAGGATCGGTGAGAGTTGGTCGATATGGTGTATATCGGGTTTTGATGTCATTCTTGACATGGATGGCTGGACAACCTATCGGGTTGTTAGTGATTGTGCCCCGAGCACAAGTATCATACCGCATACCCGCCTGGAACAGGTATGAAGATATGCATGTGAGTAATGCGTAAGTGCGTGAATTTCGGATACAAAATTTTGTTAAGGGGGGGATAATGTAAAACTCGAGAAAAATTCAATTTTTTCCGAAAATGGTAAATGGTACTCATGAAAACCGAAATTCCTTTAGATCTCTATGACAAATGGACCGCACTGGCAATTCGCCTCAAATCTAGTGACCCGTAAAAGTTTCGACGCACCCGAGACAATCGAATATTTTACGATTTTATGGGTGATAGAGTCGTCAAGTGATCTTCGTGGACGATTTTACGAAAATCTAAGTCGTGAAATGGTTTGGGTTAAGTTCATTTAAAATAAAGTGAACTGAAAAGAAATAAATTATTTCAAGATAAAAATGGACCCGAATAAAACAATATGAACCATAAATATCAAATAATAATATAATAATAAGAATAATAATAAAACATAAAATAAAAATAAAATAAAAAGTCAAATAAAAAGGAGCAAAATGCCATTTGGGCAGAGAATAGACGGGAGGGAGAGAGCGTGCAGGAGAGAGGAGAGATATTTTTATTTTTATTTTTTTTTCTCTTCGCTTTTTTCTCAGATCTACTAAAATCGGACCGTAGGTTTTCGTCGGGGCTGAAGGCAAAGTTGATCTACGCGATGAGAGCTACGCGTGGACACCAAAAAGTTAGAGTTTTGACAAACTCCGTGAAGTAGGGGTTTTATCCACGGTTTTAAACCTCGTTTTTAAGCTTTGTAAATGCTTGTATGGCTCGAGGTCGTGTCATTGATCCCACCTTGAAACCCTAAGTGTAGAAATTTTTAAACCCATTTAAGCATTCGTGATAATAAATAGATTTGCTCAATTATATGGAATATAATTGTGTGTATAGCCATCGAGGATGTGGATTTACCCAATTATATGGAATATAATTTTATATAGGCCATTGAGATGAGGCCGGTGAATTGCTCAAGTGAGCTAATTTGAGTGTTGTTTGATCCAAATTGTTGAATTACATGTGGTGTGAATTGCAAATTTAGAATGTTGCATAATTAATATATTGGTATATATATTGTGTTGAAATGACATAATGCATTTCATATGCACCGGAGTAACCTAGAAATTAGGTGTGTGTGCATGACATGAAAATGAAATAAAAACGAACATGGTTGCGAAGGAAATTCACAAGATGATTTTTCTCGGAGAATGGGGTCGGGAGACGGCCCAACGTATCATTTCTGATGAGGCGAATGTTTCGGGGAAGTTCTCCAAACACATTCGCCTCTGAGGGTAGCGTCCCATATTTTTACCAATACTGGAGGTATATTTTCAAGAACAACAAGTTTTGTTTTGAAATGATATTTTTCATACATGACTTAGGCAAGTGTGAGGGAGCTCTGATGATTCGAGACATGGGAAACGCATATTTAGACATTCAAGTAGGATCACGATTACTTAAGTGTGTGTTTAAATTAGAGCATTGCATATGCACTTAGGTGGAGAGTAACCCATTTAGGGTGATCGGGCGATAGCTCACCCTGTCGAGGGAACATTTTTTCAAGTACAGCTGCTCGAAGACATTTTCTGTAGATTTCAAAAGCGAGTTGTGGCTTTGATGTTTGACAATATGTATTAGGAATTGTAGATTTTAATATGTATTTGTATTAAGAGTAATAAAATAACTCTTGGACTATTGAGATATATGTAAGACTCGAGAAATTCCAATTTCTGGAAAAATGGCAAAATATAATTTCGGTCAAAAATCCGAAATTTATTCTCTAGATCTCGGATGACGAAATGGGATTTCACTGCTGGGAATCGCCTTTGCAAATCTATTAACACATCGAATTTCAGAGAATTCGAGATAGTCTGAGTTGACACGCTTTTCTCAAGGCACAAGTGTCGTGACGAAACGATTTTTGATGCGACGTGAAGTCACATATAACACGTACTCTTGTGTTATAAGTGGTACAAGTAGAGAAATTATGAAATGCACGCCGAGAGCAGACCACCGTCAAAATCCTGAAAAGAAGGACATAAATGTTATTTTTGGAATTTTTAAGTTAGAAAAAGACAAAACATGCATAGTGTTGTCTCTTACAAATGGAAAGAGAGAGGAAAACGTGGGAAGGAGGAGGATTTACAGTGGGGTTGCCGTTTGGGATATTTTAGAGAGAGAGAGCACTTATCTCTAGATTTCAGCAACTGACTGGCCGAATCCCTGAGCAAGGAGGAAAGTCTGCTCTACTTCCAGGGAGAGGTCTACGTTGCGGACCGGATTTGAGGAGTTTCAACAAACTCCATAAGGTAGGGGTTCCATCCTACTTGGTTTTACACTTTATTTAAGTATGAGAATGTTTTATTGGTTGAGGCTTAACACTGAGCTGATCGGTCCCAAAACTTGGGACCGAAGTGTGAGAATTTTATGGGAATGGCCAGTCTGCAACCCAATTTAACTGCCAGGCCGTGTATGTTGGAAATTATGTATTAAATGGTGCTTTGGTATGTAGGCCTGTGAATGGCCGTGAAATCTGAGTTCACTAAGTGAACCGATGATTGGTAGAATTGCCTGCATTAGTAACCGAGGGCTCTACCTATTCGAGAATAATGTCTTTACAAATAATTTTTTGTGAAATAATGTTTAATAATTCAAATCGAAGTTGTTTCGTGAGCTTGATCATTAGCTCACGTGAGCTAATTTTTGATGTAATCACAGGAAATTCACACGACATGTTTATGTGATTTAAATTATGTGAATATATGCCTGATTATATATTTGCATGTGTTATTGAACTGAAATGGAATTGGCATCATGCATTCCATACGTACTGGGGCACCCTAGGACGATAGGAGTGAGTGGATGAGGTAATTCTAGAGAGAATGGTTTCGGAGGGTTGTCTAAAAATAATAATGATTGGAGGGTAGTCCATACTAAACAATCGTCTGACGCCCAATTGATATACATCGGAGGGTAGTCCACACATAATATCAATCACCGGAGTCGGCCCAATTGATATATATATATATATATATATATATATCGGAGGGTTGTCCACAAATAAAAACTAAGGTTCTCATACGTGGCTTAGGCAGGTGTGAGGGAGTCGGGGAGGACTCGGGATATGAGATGATAAGTTAGACATTCAAGTAGGATCATGCATTTGCTTGAATGTGTGTTTACTTTGGAGCATTGCATATGCACTTAGGTGGAGAGTAGCCCATTTAGGGTGATTCCATTACTGAGCATTAGCTCACCCCGTCAGGGAACATTTTCAAGTACGGAGCGACGAGACGCTCGTCATAGAGCCGCTTAGAAGAAAGTCGGTGTGGCTGCATCATTTTGTATACATGTATTAGAATTCTAAAATTTTAATATGTGTTGTGTAAGAGTAAATAATTAACTCTTGTAACTATGACACGTAGTTGATATGTTTATGAGTATGGTTTTATGGGCCAAGTGGCCGCTTTACTCATGTTACTGACATATTGATGGGACGGAATATATGTCAGGGAGATAAATGCAGCCCAAGAGGTCATTTTTACTCAGATAGTTGTGGTTAAGAGACCCCAAGGTGGTCATTGATGTTGATTGGGACAAAGAGATACGTGTGGGATGTATTTTGGGTAGAGCCCCCGCGGCCAAAGAGACTCCTCGTCGATTTTCGTGGAGAAATGCCTGTCACCCAACATTCACGCAGTGTTTCGCGGTTGATCTGGCAGTCAACTGACCTGAGACTGGGGGCCACAGTCGGGATATTTATTTGTGAGTATTGGTTTATGGGCCCAAGAGGCCATTTTTACTCATGTATGCGTCTCGTGATACGAGACGTATAGATTTTTCCCAGGTTGATGGGTAGTCAACGGACACCCCGGGTTTGGGGCATCATAGTCATAGAGCGATACTCTGCTTCAGCCGAAGAACGAGACACAATTTGTTGTTTCTTGGATTTCTATGATATGAGAGATGAACCCAAAAACACACAAAAACCAGAGATTGATCGCCTTGTATGTGGACAAGCAGCCTAATCAGAATTTGAAAAAGCTTTCAACTGAATACTTAAATTAGATGGGAAGAACATGCCTTGTCCTAGAGTTCTCTTGATGTATTGCAAAACACAAAAAGCTACTTGTAAGTGTGAAATACGAGGAGCAACCAAAAATTAACTCAAACGATTTGTAAAACCCAAGAAAATAATCGAATTTTTCTAAAAATTGGCAAAACGGTAAATTATCGTTATTGTACAGGTTGAAAACCTAGAAATTTCTAGATCTTGGATGATGAAACGGATCTCATCGTTAGATTCATCTCACGAAATTTAGTTACTCAGGCGAATTTCGTCGAATTCCAAGACAATCGGAATATTCATGTTTTTCGAGGTGACGGGTGTCCAGTGGACCCCAAAAACGAGATTTTTGAAGAAAATCTTGAAAGTTGGGTAATAATTTAAAGAAAGTTTGTATAAGATAATTTGAACTTGAACCGAGACGAAATAAATTATTTCGGGGCAAAAACGGATCCAAGCAAGGGGGGACACGTGACGCAACGTGAGCCATGTATCCAAAGTATAAAAGAGGAAAAAAAAAATTTTCATTTAGGAAAAAGATCTCCCATTTCCTGATTTTTTTTTAGCGTAGAGAGAGAGAGATGAAGGTTCCCTTTGGCGATTCATGGGATTTCGTCGGGCGGAATTCGTCGGGTCAAGAACTAAAGTTCATCGCCTTGACGAGGGCTACGCTTGGGTACCGAAAACATGGGATTTCGCCGAGGATTCAAGCAAGGAGTTCGGGAAATCAAAAGTTTCGGGTTTAGGAAGTGTCCACAGGACTTCCTAGAGTTTCTTCTACGCTCCAAGAGATAGAGATTCTTCCTATTTTGATTTTATTCCTACCTTTGGGCTGAATTGTGATTGTTTTGGAGCTGATTTTGGGCTTCAAAACTGCAGCTTCGGGTATGAAATTGCGTGGGTTTTGGTGCAATTACATAGTGTAACACCCCGTCCCAAGAGAAATGTATGTGTAAACGTATGCGCATCAAGGGTTTTAATTAGTGCCAATAGAATTTTTGGAAAGTTGTTTTAAGGGTTAAATTATAAAGTTTTCAAAGAATTGTGGCACTTTTACAATTAAGGAAAGTGGAGGGGTGAAATTCCAAGTATGGAATTTTAAAAGGATAATAATAATAATAATAATAAATTGCTAAAATAGTTCGTGGAAGTTCGGAATTCTATAAGATTTCAATGACAAAACGGACAGCCGCTAAGTTCGTCTCGCGAAATCTAGTAAACTAGAAAGTTTTCGCAAATTCTAGATAGTCGGAATATGACGAATTTCTAGCAAATTCCAGTTTAGAGTGAAACCTGAAAACGAGAATTTAGAAAAATCTCGAAAAAATGGCAAATATTTAAAGAATATTCAATTAGGATAAATAAAATTTTTCGGGATAAAAATGGGCTTGAATGAGGCAATAGAAATTATTTATCTAAATAATAAGAATAATAATTAAAGAAAAGAATAATAATAAAATAAAAACGAAACCAAAAGATAAATCAAAAGTTGTCTTGACTATAAAGCAGCGCGAACTCACAGATAGAGTTTTATAATTTTTATATTTTCTTTTTGATTCTTTCTTAGATTTACGAAAATCGGATTGTAAGCTCTTATCGATCGTAAGGCAAAGCGAATTACGCCAAGAGAGCTATGATAGGGTACCTTAGCCTGTTAAACTTTAAAAGGTAGAAAATTTGTCTACTTGTGTTATTTTTGAGCCTAAATGTTATATAAATTGCTGAATTTTCTTAATCAGAAAGTGTCGTAACTTTACTCCCAAATTTTTGGGGATCGAGTTTAGGGAATTTTTAGAATTTTTTTGACCGTGTTCGAACAATATCAATTTCTCGACTGCTGATTACCTGTGTTGAAATTTGTGGAGTATAATGAACGTTTCTGGATGGTAATATTCAAATGTTTTCGTATTTTAGACTATATGGAAAGTCCTCGAGTCAAAAGTTGACTAAAAATGTATAGTTTTTATGGGGTATTTAATGTGTAGGGATTTTGGTAAATTTCATTAATTTATATTATCGATGTCCTTATCGAATAAGACTAGCACGTAAAGTTTTATTAGAATCGGTTCGCTCGATATAGTCATTTTGAAAGCCCCGTGTTTTATGGTTAAACGCTTGACTCGAGGGCATTTTCGTAATTTGAATGAATTGTGTAGGCGATTTGAGCATCCGACGAGAATCTAGAGTGCTGACAAGATTTGAAAGAAATTAGTCGAGAAAAAGGTGAGTACTAAAATCATAAGTGCTGAAAATATAGATTTATAAAGCTTTTTTTTACCTCCCATTTGTTATACTCACAGTAAAAGTTTGATTTCAGTATTTTTAAGAAAACAATTTGGCCTGCTTAGCAAAACCCTAGATGGCACAAATTTCGCTTTGGTCAGATGTATTTTTTGATTGGTGCATGGCATTAGTATGGGATATTATAAGATCTATATTGTCTGTCGGCAATCAGTTAAGAGGTATATATTATATGTTGAGTCGCCGCACATTCGAGGTGGTATATAGTTAGCGCTACCGACTTAGTACATAGCGCGATGGGGTGTTGGTTCCGAGGTTCCATCACCGAGCATTTTGTCTTGAGGTTCCATTATGCCATATAGATCCCGCCGTGTTCACCGGACCATCTTAGCCGTAGTGTTCCGAGGTTTACTACCGATGCCGTTCGAGGTTCGCGGGTATCACGCCTAGGTATTTCGTAAACGGGCCACAAGGGTTGGTACTTGATTTACGCATAGCACTTTCTCGTGATATTAACCACCATCAAAATAGCTTTTTAGCAGCAGTAAATAGTTTTGTAATGCTTTCAAGAATAGCTGTAAATGGTTTTCATAGCAAAACTAGTTTTCATAAAAATGCGCTTTACAACCATTTGCATGTATTTTCATATCGAGTGCACAAAAACAAAGCAGACAACAAAGATGAACTTATAGTACTCCACCGAGCTCATGGCTCACAGCTGCTTTTTAAATAATTTTTCAGTGTGTGCCGAAGTCAAAAGATCTTTCCAGATCCTGTCCCAGACAAGGCGATTATATATAAGAGAAGGTGTAAATTAAAAAACTAGTAAAAGTTAAAATGTGGCATTTCAGAGTATGTAAATACTTTAAAATATGCATGCATGGTTTTGAGAAAAACAGTTAAGTATAAAATTTTGTTGAATTGATCTTTATCTTATATTTTGATGAGGACCTGAGGTCCTTTATTGTTGTAGTTTGGATATTTGGAAAACACCGAGTGTATTTTTGTTTTGTTAGCTGTGTGATTTTTTTATTTTGGGCTTGACCACCGTGGCAATGTTATGTCTGATTAAGTAAATCTAAAAGTGTGATTTTTGATAGAAAAGTGAAAATTTTATAACCCACGCTTTTCCAAATACAAGCCATAGCTTAATCGCTTTAGCTTTATGGTAATCTCTCAATCGAGCGAGCTTGGGCTGAGGTTACTGGAGTTGCTTCAGAGATTTCCCCGTCACTAGAAGGGTCCATTAGAGCGCAGCGATAGTTCGCTCGTTTTTTCAGACGCTTCATAGTATTTCCTAGAATTGTTTTTATAATAATGATTTTCTATCGCAACCTATATTACTTGTTAAATCCTTGCATGCATCAAATATTGAAAATACGAATCTTTTTAATCAAATTCACAAGATTATGTCTAGATTCGAGGTCGTGAGGTCGATTTCCAGACTTCCGCACCAGAGGCACTAATTTCAGAGAGATATGTCGAGCACACCCCTAGATCTGAAAATGCTTCAATGAATCGACTCAAAAGAACCATCGAGGTCAGACCCGTGGCGGTACCTCGACGATGGATTAGGTTATACGATATTACGCAAATACCCGCCGACACGAGTTCCCGTAAGAGCAGAGGGGCATGATAGAACACGCCTAAAAAATTGTGGGCTGATGGTACTGGCGACCCAGAGGCAGGGTACTTATGGTTAGATAGGGTTAGTGTTCTAGCAATTATATGGTGATGTAGACATGTGGTCTTTCCACCATAATTACTGGAAAAAGGTGACGTGGACACGAGGTTCTTCTACTGCACCTAGCAGAGACAATGTGTCAAGCTTACTAGGATACAACAAAAGCAAAGCAATATGAAAAGTTTGAGGTCGCACTAAAGGTAGAAAGGATTACCCCGGGCTCTAACTGGGGTGGGCGATCAGACAAGAAGAAAGAGGTGCTCCCAAGACTAGTCACCAGACCTCACCATTTAGTAGAAAGAAAGGAAGAAATGGATCAAGCAGAGAGGCTCAGGATTTGTGGAGCAAAGATTCAGCCAAGGATCCGCTCATCACCAAGAACCCTAAGAGTGCCGTAGATCTTCGTGATCATCTTTTCCATCGCGCACTACATGTCGCAGAGGCATCTCGAGAGTGTAGGATTTAATACTTACTGTGATGTTCCATCATGTGGGCGGAAGGGGTCACTTTATCCCGAGACTCACCCACAGCTTAGTAGCCGTGAGACCTCGAGGTAGGTACAAGAGCATCTACCCCAGTGACCAGCCGGTCCTGCAACAAAGCCAGGGTAGGGTGGTTCAGTAGAGGGCACATAAAGACTGGTAGAGGTCAAAGGTAGGTGCAGGGAGGCGTAGAGGCAAGAATCTGTGATTAGCCGATTCGTGAGTGGTACTCAGACGCCAGTTCGAGTATTTACAACACACAACAGAAGGTATGCATCACTGTGATGTGACATCGGTATGATTTCGCTTACAATCATGATGCTTATGCATCGCAATCTGGAGCCACTCATTCATTTATTTCAAGACTATCCACTCCTAAGAGTGCACCGTGATAGAGTCCTAGCTCATAAATGGTCGATGGTGGTTTCCGTACTCCAATGGGGATACTCATGACATCCGAAAGGATAGTTCCGTGCAGTAGATTGGTGATCCAGACAAGGATTTTCCAATGCATTTGATAGTGTTAGTATCCATGATTTTGATATAATTGGTATGGATCGGTTATCTCAGCATGAGCCACCTTAGATTGCTATAAGAAGGAAGAAGATCGTTCGGCCGAGGAACTGTGGTGATATTTCGGGAATCAAGAGAGATTGCCTCAGTCTCATTAATGCCATGACCGCTAAAATGCCGGAAGGTTGCCGTGGTTATTTGGCATTTGTAAGGATAGGAGACAAGCAGGGGATTACCTACCGAAGACATCCCCATAGTTAAAGAGTTCCCAGATGTCTTTCTAGATGATATTTCAGGTTTACCCCTGGATAGAGAAATTGAGTTCGTTATTGAACTAGTTCTAGGGACCGAGCCGATATCCATTCCTCCATACAGAATGGCGCCAGCAGAGTTGAAAGAGTTGAAGGCACACCGAGGAATTGCTACAAGGGCTTCATCCGACCGCAAATTCTCACCGCGGGAGCTCCAAGATTCAGAAGAAGAAAGATGGAAGCTTACGTCAGGTAGCATAGACTATGCATGCTGGCGATAATATGCAACCAAGATCCGCTTTCCTCATATAGATGAGCTATTTGACCAATCGTATGGATCTCGTATATTCTAAGATTGACTCTAAGGTCGCTACTATCAGCTTGAGGGTCCAGAGAACATGTTTCTAAGATCGCTTCAGATTCCAGATACGGTCATTACGCAGTCTTAGTGATGCCACTGGATCGATCACTACCTGTACCGCGTTTCATGGATTTGATGAACAGTGGTATTCACCGATTGATAAGTCGCAGACTATTCATCGATAACATTCTAGTGTACTCAAAGCAAGCCAGAGAACACGTGAGAGCATCTCCTGGACAAGACATGCATTCTTAGAGAGCGCCGCTATACGCTAAGTTTAGTAAGTGCCGCTTTGGTTGACAAAGTAGCTTTCGGGTCGTCATTTCAAAGAGAAGGTATTAGTGTGGATCCCTCAGAAACTGCCATGGAACTAGAAGCCACCTACGCAGCGTTTCAAGTCCGTAGTTTCCTTGATCGCAGGTTATTATAGGAAATTTGTCGAGGATTTCGGCGATATAAAACCTCACACCAATCTATTGAAAAGACTTAAATTCGAAAGTGGTCGACATTTGCCAAGATATAGTTTTGAGGAGTCGAAACAAAGATTGACGACAAATGGGGTGATAGCACTACCTTCGTGAAAGGACGGTTATGTGGTATACAAGGATGCCTCCGCATGCGTTAGGGTGTGTTTTACGAGATTGGTGAAAGATAACATGCTTCCTCGCCGGCTAAAGAAGCACGAAGAACTACCCGACCCATGATTTAGAACTAAAGTGCAAAGTGGTTTTTGCCTAAAAGATCCGGGAGACATTATCTATAATGCAGCCCCTGTTAGATATTCACTCGATCATAAGAGTCTCGCAAAGATATCTTCACTAAAAAAGAGCTTAACTTAAGGTATTTCTAAGGGTTGGAGTTGATTACGATTATGATTGCATGATAGTACCATCCTGGGAATAAACAATAGTGGCTATAACGCTTCCAAACCGAGGGATTTGGCGCTTATTCAAGTATTAATATATTCCCATTGTTATAAATTTTGAGATCTGGGAGCGAGTTGCGTGCCGACATGGTGGACACCGTTTGGCATCATTTTATGTTCGCCCTCTTCTCGTGGATCAGATCAAGGGAAGGTCGGGCGTTTCGTAGATGATTAAGTTGAGGACAGATCGAGGGCTGCAGTGAAACCAGCCCGGGGACGTAGACGATGACGTAATAGTTGGGAGGGAGTCAAATGTGCGTACCTGAAATAGCAGAACTAAAAAGGGAAATCATGCAGCAGACTCACTCTTCAGCATATGCCATGCACCTCGGTAGCACCAAGATGTATCACATCATGGGAGCATTATCGTGGAAGTGGCATGAAAAGGAAATTGCAAGATTTCGATCCAGATGCCTAACCTCGGTCAAGCAGGGAAGATAGAGCACCAGGTCGCCAGAAAGCATACGCGCCCCGATCCGTATGGAAGTGGATAAAATTACTATGGATTTTGTTATCAAGCCTGGTGAACTCGAGACAACACGATGCCATATGGGTGATAGTGGATAGACTAACGATATTCGCAGACATTTTCTCCCCAGCTAGCAATGATGACTGTTGGATGTTGGCCTAATTATATGTGAGAGATGAAGTAGGATTATGATGGTATCTTCTATATCGATAGTCTTTGCATCGAGACCTGTGATCACATCCGTGATTTTGGTCCACTTACAGATGCTACGTGGGACTGGACAGACTTTTTAGCACAGTTTTCCATCCTCGCATCGATGGTCGAGAGAACTATTTATTCGTATTAATTAGAGGATATGCTTAGATGAAAGCGTGATAGAGTTTAAGGGAAGCCTTCGATAATGCATTTATCTCTCACGGAGTTCGCCATGTCACGCTTATCAATCTAGCATGTGCATGGCTCCATTTGAAGCATTGTATGGCCTGAAGTGTCGTACCCCGATGTCGGGACAAGTAGAGATAGGAGACCGGAGAGTCTAAGAGTTAGTACATATTACCTTAGATAAGATCCAGATTGTCCGAGACATACCAAGAGAAATGAGATTGCATTTAAAAGTTATGTGGACAAACGCCGTAGGATCTCCGGGCTTTAATGGGCGATAGTGGTCTTCTCAAAGTTTCCCCTGAAAGGTGTCCTCGTGATTGAAGACGCGACAGCCCGTGATACATACAGTGGCCATGAGACATTGCTACAAAATTAATAGCATATAGATTAGACCTTCCTCCGGCAGTCAGTTTAAGGTTCATAATGTATTTTATATCCATGCTCCGCAAGCACATCCTGCATCCCTCTCCCATGCACTCAAAGATCACCAAGAGGAATCAAAGGATAATTTGACCTATAAGGAGCAGCCAATGCAAGATAGTAGATCGCTAGAGAGCAGATTTTGCGAATAAGGTCATTCCGCTAGTCAAAGTTTTGGCTGGGAATCATGGGATTAGAGGCTATACGGGAGTCAGAGGCTCAAAATGCGCAATTTCATTATCCCCGCTTGTTTTCGACACAGATTCTCTTATATTAGCTTTGCTTCATTTGAGGATGAAATGTTTTGGCGAGGGAGGATTTGTAACACCCTCACAAGAGGGTGTACTAAAAGATGTGTAACCGTATGTGCACCAAGGGCTTCCTTAATTATTTTAAAGGCTACATAATAGAATTTTTGAAAGTTGTTTTATGGGTGAAATTATAAAGCCAAAGAATTGTGACACTTTTGCACCATGAAAGTGGAGGGGTGAAATCTCAAGCATGGAATTTTAAAAGGACATTAATAATAAATTCGCCAAAATAGTTCAGTGGAGGTCTCGAAATTCTCTCTAGATTTCTGATGACAAAACTGATTGTGCCGTTAAGTTCGCCTCGCGAAATCAGTAAAACCAGAAAGTTTCAAGCAAATTCGAGATAGTCGGAATATTTTATCAATTTAGGCGACAAGTTTGAAAATAAAACTCGAAACATTTAAAATCTTTAAAAATGGAAAATATTTAAAGAATATTCAATTAGGATAAATAAAATTTTCGGATAAAAATGGGCCTGACGAGGCAATAGAAATTATTTATCTAAATAATAAGAATAATAATTAAAGAAAAAGAATACTAATAATAATAAAAAAACGAAACCAAAAAAGGATAAAATCAAAAGTTGTCTTGACCTTGAGTAGACGGAGGCGTCGAACTCGCCGTAAAGAGGACTATAGGCTTTTTATCGTAGCTGTATGCTGAAAGCGACTACGCGAAGAGAGCTACGCATAGGTACCAATATCTTAGCCTTTTGTTAAACTTTAAAAGGTAGAAAATTTGCCTACTTATGTTATTTTGAGCCTAAATGTTATATAATGGCTTGAAATTTTCTTAGAGACCGTAAAAGGTTGTAAACTTCGCCCAAATTTTTAGATCAGTTTAGAATTTCCTTTAGGGAATTGGGACCGTGAATGACAAATATGCTGAATTTCGGATCAAGTTTCGCATAGCCAGTTGAAATTTCAGAGTATATCGAACAAGCCTGACAAAATACAAAATTTTCGTAAATGTTTCGGGTATTTTAGACTATATGGAGTCTCGAGTCAAAAGTTGACTAAAAACACATAGTTTTATGACATTTAATTATAGAGGACATTTCGTCAATTTCACATCATATTATCGATGCCCTTATCATCAGACTACACGTACGCTTTATTAAATCGTTCGTTCGATATGGGCCACTCAAAGCCCCGTATGTTTTTATGGTTAAAACGCTGGACCGAGGGCATTTTCTAATTTGAATGAATCAGGTAGCGATTCGAGCATCCGACGAGAATCTAGAGGCTTGGATGATTTGAGAAAGAAATCAACAGTAAAAAGAGTACTAAAATCATAAGTGTTTGAAAATATAGATTTATAAAGCATTTTTTTTTTACCTCCCATTTGTTATACCAAGAGAAAATTGACAAGATTTATGTCAGCTTGACCTGTTTAGCAAAACCCCTAGATGGCACAATTTCAAGCCAGTCGATGTATTGATTGTGCATGGGCAATGGTAATGATATTATGACTGAACTATATCAGCTCGGTCGGCAATTGAGGGTTAGATCTGGGGTATATATTATATAGTGAGCTGCCCTCGCACATTCGAGGTATATAGTTAAAAGGCCGACTTAGTACATACAGCGATGAGGTGTTGGTTCCGAGGTTCCATCAATGAAAGCATTTTGGCCCTGAGGTTCCATTATGCTATATAGATCAATGCGTTCACGGACTATTTAGCCGTAGTGTCTCGAGTGTCTCACTACAATGCCAGTTCCGAGGTTTCGTGGTATCACGCCTAGGGTATTTCGTAAATGGGCCACAAGTGGTTGGTACTCTGATTTACGTGATAGCACTTTCATATTAACCACCATCGGAAACGCGCCAGCTAGCTAGTTTTTGTAATGCCAAAGAATAGCGTTTTCGTAATGGGCCAAAGAAACGCTTAAATGGTTTTCATAGCAAAACTTCGCTTTCTATAAACAACTTACAACCATTTATGTACAGATTTTTCATATTGGGATAAGACAAACAGCAGACAACAAAGATTTGTAACTTATGACTCACCGAGCCCGCTTCGCTCACAAGCTGCTTAAATAATTTTTCAGTGTGTGCCGGCCGAAAGATCTTTCCAAGATCCTTAGTCCTAGACGCCGTGGTTACATTATATATAAGAGAAGGCAGAATTAAACTAGTAAAAAAGCAAAATGTGGCATTTTGTATATGTAAATATCTTTTGTCAAATATGCATGCATGGTTTTGAGAAAACAGGTTGCGATAAAATTTTGTTGAATTGATCTTTATCTTATATTTTGATGAGGACCTAAGGTCCTTTATTGTTGTAGTTGGATATTTGGAAAACATTGGGAGTGTATTGCGATAATAAGTGATTTTGTATTTGGGCTTCGACCACCGTAAAATAAGTATGTCGGCCGGATTGCAAATCTAAAGGTGTGATTTTGATAGAAAAGTGAAAAAATTTTATAACCCACGTTTTCCAAATACAACTTCAATAGCTTAATGGTTTAGCTTCATGGTAACTTCAATGAAATAACTTGGCTGGAGGTTACTGTGGAGCTGCTCTACAGATTTCCCACACACTAGGAAGGGGGTCTGTCACATAGCCCCTGCACCCCTTTAAGTCTCCAACTTTAAACGATCATATCTTTCTCGTCCAAACACCGATTCACACGTTCTTAGACTCTATGGAAAGCTCTTTGAGTCTATAATCTGACCATATGCTGGTGGTAGCATTTGGTACTCACATCTTTACTGAACATTTGATTGTTGTACCAACTGTTCTATTGTATGGACATGTGATATGATAATGACCCCACATACTGTCTAGATTTTGGGACTGATTTTCGATCGGGAAAAATGGGAAAATTGGACTAGTGTCCTTCATAGAAATTGTAGCTGCATCAGTGAAATTGATGTTAGGTTTTTGAATCACCCAAATTGGACCTCTATAACTCGAGTTATGGTCCATTTTCCGGGACTACCACAAGCTGCCCTGTTTTGACCCCATACACTGTCCAAATTTTGAGACTAATTTCGGGTTGGGAAAAAGAGGGAATTTGGACTAGTGCTCTTCATGGAAATTATAGCTGAATCTATAAAATTGATGTAGGCTTTTGAATCACCCAAATTGGACCTATACATCTGAAGTAATGGTCCATTTCCCGAGACTGTTATAACTTAAGTTGTTTAATGGTTTGTGTCCAGTTTTTGGGAGTGTTAGGGGACTAGTTTCTGAACTGAGTTCGAAACTATTTTTTGGGCCCAGTTATGTCTAGATTGTGGAGTGATTGCAGAATATGGAATGACACGCTAGATGTTGATGTTTTCGATATATGCACAGATATATCGACATGAATGAAGTATCAGAGTGGACATTATATACTTATTGATATAATTGTTCATGATGCATTGGGATATGTTTTGAGTAGAGTCATTCATATAATATCTATCATATATGTGGACATGATATAGACATGCAATGGTACATCACATTGCACAAGCATGGGGAAACATCGACATGGGTGTGAGTGCATGGTTGGTAAATTCACAATCGTTTGGTGTTTGATTGGTGGGCTTAAATGAGACAACGTCCAATAAAGCCTTGCCACCTGCTGTAATGAAAGAAAATATGTGCTCTGCATCGCGAAGAAGGGATAGATCCCCCCTCGAGTGAAAAACTCGTCAATTATAGTTAGACATAGTCCTCAACGATGAAATGCCATAAAAGTGTCTGGGTTTGCAGAGCCCGCAGTGAGACACCAAAAATTAGCTACCCACAAAAAAGCTCATGGATTTTGAATATAAAATGATCATTGTGATGTATCATCCAAAAAGCTTTTGGTTTATAAACAAATGAAATTGGTTTTGAAAATGATCATTGGATGTCATCCAGAATGACGATTTTTCACATTTGGCATAAGCATGTGTGAGGGAGTCAGTGAGGACTCGAGACATGGGGCATGATGAGTCTCATCTCATTTCATGGCAGGTAGGATTCCATGTAGAATTGACATATTCTTCATTGGAACATTGATGTGTGTATTATTGTCTGAACATGACATTACATGTGCACTTAGGTGGAAGTAGCTATTGTAGGAGTTATCCTACTGGCATTGCTCAATTTATCATGGGACCCCTTTCGTGTGTAGGTTATGTACAAGCAAATGGCTCCTCATCCGAGGTCACAGTGAAGAAAGTCGAATTGTGGCTTTGAGAAACCTTTTTGTAAAAAAACTAGATTTTACAAGTAATAATTTGTATATAAGAGAGTTGTAACCAAACTCTATGAACCGTTTTGATAAATTTCAGATATTTTTCTAAATATAAGCATGAATGGATCCCGCGAATGGGACGATATGGTGGTATCGAGATACGATACCCACAAGTATTTTATGCTGATGGGTTGTCAATGCACCTCAAAGTTTTCGGGTTTTAAACCATCTAATTAAAACGTTGATAAGGTCTAGTAATGGTAAGGCATAACAACTTACCAATGACTGGCCTATAAGTAGAAGGATCAGCCATCAAATCACCATCTTTTTTAGAAAGTTTAAGGTTTGGTTCCATTGGAATAGTGGCTGGTTTACAACCCAAGTATCTAAATTTAAGAGATCAATTTATGCATTTTTCACGACAAATAGAAATTCCAACAACTGTTCGTGCAATCTCCAAGCCTAAAAAAATATTTGAGAGGACTCAAATATCTCACTTTGAATCGTTCACTAAGGTTAGATTTCAAATCAGTCACAACAACCATATCATTACTAGCAATTATTATGTCATCAACAAACAATAAGAGGGCCAAGATGTAAAACCCGAGAAAATTAGAAATTTTCAAAAATGGAAAAACGATAATAATAATAATAATAAATTGTCAATGGTCTGCTGAAGTCTAGAAATTCCCAGATCTCTGATGATCTAAATGACCATGCTTAAATTTGTCTCATGAATCTAGTGATCCGTAAAAGTTTCATCGACCAAACAACTTAAATTTTTCTGATTTTCTGGGTGATAAGTTGTGAATGACTCCAATGACAAGATTTTTACGAAAATCTCGAAAGTTAAGAAATGACTTGGGCCAAGTTCATTTAAAATAAAGTGAATTAAAAAGAAATAAATTGTTTCGGAACATAAAGGGACTCGAATGAAGCAATATGAATCATGTATTTAAAATAATAATAATAATAGTAGTAATAATAATAATAATAATAATAATAATAATAAATATATAAAATAAAAAAAGAGATAAAGTCAAAAAAGGGGACGGATGGATCGGGGAAAAGGGGAGAGCGTGAAGGGAGAGAAATTTTTATTTTTTTTTTTCTTTCGCTTCTCTTTAAGATCTATTGGAAACGGATCGGTTTTCACGAGCAGTATGCAAAGTCGAATCCACGCAACGAGGGCTACCATAAGTACCAAAGCTTGGAGTTTCACAAACCATAATGAGATAGAGAATTTTCCTACTGTAAGTTATTTTGAGCCTAGCGCCATTTAATGGCTTCTGGGATTTGCTTAGAGTCGTATGATGTCAGAATTTAAGTCCCAAAGTTTTTGACTCCAGTAGAATTTCTAGGAATTTTCATATCGTTTTCTCGACGCCCGACTGAATTTTCGACTGTTTTTTATTGGGTCGTTAAAATTTCGAGACTGCTTTCTGATAGTCCGCATAAGATCTTCTCGAATGTTTTCTGGGCAGTCCCGGACTGAAGTTCGCTTGGTTTTGATCTCGACCGATGTCTCGTGCTTTGTGATGTGTTTTGGTATCACAGAAATTCGGTGACGAACCGAGAAATGACCAAGAGGTGTCCTGTTTTATGCGGGTCCAAGATTTGGGTCATTTTGTGTGTTATTATTGGAAAAATAAATAATATGATGTTGTATGTAAAATTCATGTTATTATGTGCTTACGGGATGTATTAACATGGAAATGATGATGAATGAAAATTATACGTAGAAAGTATAATTATCCAGAATTTATAAATGTTTCATGTAGCTTTTATTGTGCATGTAGTATGACATCGCATGAAATGGCATGATTGCATTTCATATGCACAGTCACATCGCGTCGAGTCATGTGTGTGTGCATGGTACTATTTTTCACCATTCTTGATGAATGTGTGATGAGCTCAGAAATGGGACAATGTCTAAAATTGAGACTCACAGTTGGGTAAAACAACAATAATAATAAATCACGTGTGTTTAGGTGAAGCAAGATGGGGCAGATCCCCCCTAGGATGAAAGACCAAAATTTTATTCTTGGTTAGACATATGTATCTAGCGATGAAAGTTCGCGAAAGTGTTTGAAGGTGTTGCGAAGCCTGCGGTGAGACCCTGGAAATTCGCTACCCAAATAAACACACGAGATTTGATAAATTAAAATTGGAGGGTTGTCTAATGGATTAAGTCATTGAGTGAAACACCAATGACTTGTTTTTCACACTTGGCTTTGCAAGTGTGAGGGAGTCGGTCGGGATATTTATATGGAATATGGTTTGATGTTTTATGTACGCCATTTCATGTGCATTTAGGTGGGGAGTAGCCTTTGTAGGGGAATTTTTATATTAGGCATTGCTCACCCTGTTATGGGACCCCCTTTCAGATACAGGGGGTGTACATGGAGACAACGCTCCGACGAGGTCGTGATTATGAAGAAGGTCAACATGTGGCCTTAATGTATGTAAAAAGAATTGTAATTAAATTCTTTTTTACTATTGTATAAATAATTGGGTATGTAATTATGGTAAGAGGGTCGGATCGACTCTTGCGGAACTCATTATTAATCGTTAAATTTCATATTTTTGATTTAAATAATAATGAATGGATTCCAGAGCAAACGTATTGAGGTGGTGTCGTAAACTATATTAGAACAGTTAGTTTTAATATATGTTATGCATAAGAGTGTTGAAATGAACTCTTACGGATTACTATTATAGTTGTATGTTGGGTAGAGCTTCGAACAAAGGAGACTCATTCAATTTTTGTGGAACATGGATCCCGAGCAACGGGACACAACCATGTGTTTCAACCAAACTAATGTGAATTCCACTGCTGACGGTTGTCTATGGACCCCGACGGTTTCACACAAGAAAACAAAACCTTCACTTTTGATGAATAAAGAATTATCATTGGCAGATTGAACAAATCTTATTTCCAACAAAACAGTTGAGAATTTATGGAACCATTGACGAGAAGCTTAACGCCACGTATAAATTGATTTATACAACTTATAAATCGGTGATTAGAAGAAGACTTCTCCCCTTTCTCGCAAGAATAACCCGGGGAACATTCCATATAGACTCTTCAATGAGATCTCCATGAAGGGAAAGTGATTGCTACATCATGTTGGAGTAAGAGACCAAATGAAAATGGCAGCCAAGAAGAGCAAAAGATTTACAGTAACAAATTTAGCCACAAGAGAAAAAGTATTCAGAAAATCAATACCTTCCTATCATGTGTATCCCTTTGCAACAAGGTGAGCTTTGTAGCACTCAACGACGTCATCAGCTTTGTACTTTATTTTATACACCCATTTACATCAGATGGGTTGTTTTCTTGGGGGAAGAGTGACAAGAGACCAAAAGCACAGCTTAAAGCAGTAACTCAATATCCATAAAGATTCGCCATACTTGAGACTCAACAACTTGTGAGAAAGTTTGAGGCTTTGTTTAGGTGCCAATTGCAAGAGTAAAAGCTCGATGGGATTTGGACAGTCTATGATAACTTAGGAAAGAAGAGATGAGCTATAAAGGAGTTGGAGAAGATAGACTGCATAAGTTTAAAATGGATTTGCAAATAAATAACAATGATAATCGGATAAATAAGCTGGACATTTGGTTATATGGAGTGGACGAGATGTAGGTTGTAAAGCTTGATTTTGGTAAACATCAATAGGTTCAAGTGAAGAAGAAGTTGAGAGATTTTGGTGAGAAGGTTGCATAGAAATGGACTCAACAGGACGAGGTATGACACGATCAAAAAAGAGATTAAGATGTTCACTATTAGGTAATGGATCACAAATGGAAAAATATTTTCATGAAAGACAACATTTCTAGTGATGTACACTTTATTGCTCTCTAAATCAAGTAACTTGTATCCTTTATACCCAAAAGGATAACCAAGAAAAACCGATACCCTAGCCCGTGGAGTAAATTTGGTTCGTTGACTAACAAGAGTTGCACCATAACATAGATGCCCAAAAGAACGAAGATGTGAATATAAGGATTTCTTGTTGTTCAACAACTCAAAAGGACTTTTGTTGGACAACAATGGCGATGGTGTTATGTTAATTGAATAAACTGCAGTTAAAACACATTCACCCTAGTAGCAAAGAGGAACATTTGATTGAAAAAGAAGTGCTTGAGCCACATTAAGGATGTGTTGTGCTTTCTTTCTACAACATAATTTTGTTCAAGAGTTTCCACACAAGAATGGAAAGAGACAATTCCTTTTGAACGAAAGAAATCATGGAATGCTAATTCAGGAGCATTATCTAACCTAAGAGATTTGATGGCAGTGTTGTATTATGTGAAAATTGTAACACCCCGAAATATACCCTAGCAGTTTTTGGACATGTTTAGGGTATAATAAAAGTAAAAGTATATTTATTCGAAATAAAATAAAGATAAAATAAAATAAGCAAGAACATGAAATTAATATAATAAAGCAATGGTAAATTAATACTTACCAATTTAGGACTAAGGGTCATAATTTAATAAAGCCATATGCTGTAAGTAGGAATATGCATAAGTTAAATTAAGAGTAAAGAGAGTCATATGACCAAAGAAAGTAATAAAAGAAAGATATTATAATGAAATAAGGAAGAAAATTGTAGCGACAAGTGGTTTGAAGGAAATAGGGAGGAAGTTTCCTCCTTGAAAATTAAATAAAAAGGGAGCAAGATCAATGAGTTGGTACACTGAAAAATAAATATCTCATTTTTGGTCTTGGAGAAAGGGAGAGCAAATACGAACAAGAGAGAAGAGAGAAGAAAAGAAGAAGAAGAAGAAGAAGATTACAGGTATGGAACTGTGAATATTTGTATGGATACATGTCTTGGGTTGTATGGAATTTGAGTATAGTTTTGTATGGAAACTATGGGAGTATGGAAGTCTAGTTTTGGTCTAGAAAGTTTAGATACATGGTTTAGAACCCTATATTGTGTGTATGGTTTGGTTTGGGAACTCCTAAACTCATTTCGCAGTAGTGGTTGAGTTGAGAAGAGTCTCTAAGGCTCCTAGTTGTGCTTCTCGGGGGATAGGGCCAAGCTGCAATTTAAACCAAGTAAATATCTGTATTTTGATCCTACATACTAACTCCACCTTGTAAACTAAGCCAGTCGAAATAAAGGGAATCCCGAAGTAAGTCCTCTGTAAATTGCAGCCACATCAATGAACTTGATGTTAGGCTGAATTCCCACCCGGACTCATGTAGACGGTTATACTTTTTTACTCGAATACCAAACGGGTGAGAGGTCACGATGAGGAGTCCCAAACAGGTCACAGCACTTCATGCAAAGCCAGTAGGTCACACAGACCTCATCCCCGTAGGTCAGCGTATCTCGTCCCAAGCAGCTCACCTCGTCCCGAAGAGCTCACTATCCAGAGTTCAACTCGTCATGCAGAGGTCAACTCATCGCCAGTCACCGGTTTGAAGGTTGACTACGCATGACCTCCAACTTCGAAGGTCATATCTCCTTCGCTTTGAACTCCGATTATGTTTCGACCTCTATGGAAAGCCCATTGAGTCAAGAATACATCATATGCCTGAGGAAGATAGAAGAAGGTGTCAATCGAGGTGTTAGACTGGAGCTTGTCACTTCAGTTCAACTCGTCATTCGTGTCAACTCGCCAAGGTTGATCGCTGCATGACCTCCAACTTCGTAAGGTCATGTCCTTCGTTTGAACTCTGATTTGGGTGTTCTTGGACTTTATGGAAAGCCCATTGAGTCAAGAATACATTCATATGCCTAAGGAAGATATTAGATATTAGAACGAGGTGATAAATCGAGCTCGTCCATTACAGGTCAACTCGTCATTTCAGGTCAACTCGTCAAGCTGATCGCTGCATTTTACCCTCCAACTTCGGAAGGTCATAACTTCTTCGTCTGAACTCCGATTCGGGTGTTCTTGGACTCTATGGAAAGCCCATTGAGTCAAGAATACATTCATATGCCTGATGAAGATAAAAGGTTTCAGACCGAGGTGTTAGACTGAGCTCGTCAACAGTTCAACTCACACTTCAGTCAACCTGGCCAAGGCTGGATCGCGCATGACCTCCAACTTCGGAAGGTCATATCTCCTTCGTTTGAACTTCGATTTAGGTGTTCTTGGACTCTATGGAAAGACCATTGAGTCAATAATACATTCATATGCCTGAGGAAGATAGAAGGTGTCAGACCGAGGTGTTAGACTGAGCTCGTCACTTCAGTACAACTCGTCATTTCAGGTCAACTCGTCAAGGTTGACTGCGTATGACCTCCAACTTCGGAAGGTCATATCTCCTTCGTTTGAACTCCGATTTGGGTGTTCTTGGACTCTATGGAAAGCCCATTGAGTCAAGAATACATTCATATGACTGAGGAAGATATTAGATGTCAGAATGAGGTGATAGATCGAGCTCGTCCAGGACAGGTCAACTCGTCATTTTAGGTCAACTCGTCAAGGTTGACTGCGTATGACCTCCAACTTCGGAAGGTCATAACTTCTTCGTCTGAACTCCGATTCGGGTGTTCTTGGACTCTATGGAAAGCCCATTGAGTCAAGAATACATTCATATGCCTGAGGAAGATAGAAGGTGTCAGACCAAGGTGTTTGACTGAGCTCGTCACTTCAGTTCAACTCGTCATTTCAGGTCAACTCGTCAAGGTTGACTGCGTATGACCTCCAACTTCGGAAGGTCATATCTCCTTCGTTTGAACTCTGATTTGAGTGTTCTTGGACTCTATGGAAAGCCCATTGAGTCAAGAATACATTCATATGCCTGAGGAAGATAGAAGGTCATACCGAGGTGTTAGACTGGAGCTCGTCATCAGTTCAACTCGTCATTTCAGCGTCAACTCGTCAAGGTTGATCATGCATGACCCCAACTAAGGTCATATCTCCTTCGTTTGAACTCCGATTTGGGTGTTCTTGGACTCTATGGAAAGCCCATTGAGTCAAGAATACATTCATATGCCTGAGAAAGATATTAGATGTCAGACTGAGGTGATAGATCGAGCTCGTCCAGGACAGGTCAGCTTTCGTCAGCCCGCATACACAGGTTGACTCGGGCACAAACTGGCGTCGCAATCTCAACACTGATTTAGTGTCTCACGTGAGTCATTATTAAGAGTAGCATATACTTATATGGGATAAGGGAATATAGTCTAGGAATAGTGGGCGTAGCAAAGACAGAATATGTGGAGATTTATATGTGTCAATTGGAATACATGATACAAGAAAAGAGATAGATACAATAAGAAATAGCAACATAAGGCAGATTTGATATGGGAAGGAATATAGAAGAAAAGAATAAATGATAGTTCAAAGAACACGATAATTGTATGACTCATTAAGACCTATATTGAATGACAAGACATATATGATCGCTTCAGACTCCTCGCTACCGCTATCGCTTTCCTATCACGTAAAGTATAAGACGCATATTATGATTAGTGCTGGCATCGTATACATGATCGTTGGGCTTCGTGACTCCTCGCTATGTTTCACACTTCCTATTACGCGGCAGCACGCCCTCTGGGTTTCAGACCATACCTGCACTCCTTCGTGTATATATTGCATCGAGTCCTGCTTCATTCTTTATCTCCATCTGCTGCCAATGCTTTATACGCGGTGTATCTGAATAAGAAATGATATAAAGGTAATAGTTTGACATGAAGGGTACCTATGGGTATTAAAGAAGAAGTCTAGGTTCCAGACTCCATCGGGAGATGTAATGCTCCTGGATGTAAAGCATAAGTAAAATGTACAAGTATAGAAATGTATAGGTATATGTCATAAGATATAACAGTCTAATAAAGTACATGAAGATATAAGTTAACAAGATATAAGATGTTAATACTGTGAATGAGTACATAAAAATACGAATGATATGCATATATAAATATAAGAATGAGTAAATGCATGCATGATACAAATATAGGAATATATGCATTATAGAGAAATATGAGAACCGTAACATGAAGCTACAGATATGAGAACGAATACAGATTAAAGTAATGATAGTATATTTTACATAAGCAATCATGATAACAATAGTTATTCATGCTTATGAGATATG
Organism: Tetrastigma voinierianum; assembly: GCA_016808115.1. Taxonomy (NCBI): domain Eukaryota; kingdom Viridiplantae; phylum Streptophyta; class Magnoliopsida; order Vitales; family Vitaceae; genus Tetrastigma; species Tetrastigma voinierianum. The sequence continues at coordinate 579,179 of JAEQBH010001225.1, forward strand.
CTAGAAAATATAATAAAACGGATTGCCTGTGTTTGACCAAGTAGAGGGATAGATTACATGCCAACAGAGACAAGTCTACAAAGATACAAGTTCTATTCTCGATATCGGACCCCGCTCGCCGACGACATGTATCCCGCTTAGATCAAAATGGCCCGAAAGGGTCACCACTGCGCCTTAGCGCCTTTATAAGATGATCATTGTCTCGTACAATGATAATGACACCTCCGGGCTATGAAAAGACCACTATCCCGAATAGTGAGTACAGCGCCTTCGGGCCCTGATAAGACCACTGTTTCGTATAGTGAGTACAATTTTCGGCATTAATAATAAGTCTCATATCCACTTCTTGGTATTTACAAAGTAATGAAACATAAAATAAATGATTTGAATATGATATGTGAAAAGATATGATATGATATGAGAAGCATAGCACTGCTATGTGATGATAAGTTCTGTAACATGAGATTATATGACATGTTATGATCTGAGAAGCATAGTATTTCTATGTGATGATAAGTTCTGTAACATGAGATTATATGATCCGATATGATATATGAAAATGTACAAGAATGTAAAATGATCTGAAGAGTTAATATGAAAAAGAAAGTAATATGAAAAGTAAAACATGAATATAGTATATGACAGTACATGATAACAAAGATAGAAACAAAGACATGATCACTAGATATGATAATGCGATACGAAAATAAAGACATGAAAATAGAGCATAACAAATGGTACATAGTATAACCATGAAAGTAATATATGTATATGAATATGACATACATATTAGGATATGTCATATGAACCATTAAAAGATAATAGATCAAATGATAAGTACTAGAATAAGAAATATATGATATGAATATATGATAGACATACCCGAATGAATAGATGGAACATGCTATGTACACGATAGAAAATGCATATGCTAAGAACGATAGAGGTAAGTAAAGGATGACAAAGAAGAGGAATACAAGAAAGTATAGATAGGGGAGATGTGTTAAAGATAGAAAACATAACGGAAAAGATTGGATATGCATAGGAATGTAAAGATGATAAGTAACCAAAAGTTATAAGGAATATGTATCGATATATGAAATGCATATGTATAAGCTTCGTAGATGGTCACTATTGCGGCTGTCCATGCTTATGTTCCCATTAAGCGCAAGGCTTGCACGGTGTTCAATCCGCAGAGCACGTACATAAGACAAGGATAGAGGACATGACATCCACACTGCCAGAGCGTGCCGCCTTAGAGATAGGTGCTCACCGCATCAAGTTTCGCAATCTCCTCGATGTTTTGTAAGAAAAAATGTACACAGATAAACGAGACTCAAGATATGTAAATAGATTTTGACGGACACCAATTTAGTTCTTTATAAATGAAAATGATTTTGTTGTCATGTAAATTGTTTGTATAACCACAGTACACAAGTTCAAATCCAGAAAGAATTGTGTCACTGAGTCCTGTGATATAGTCTCGCACCCTGACTCCTGCTTGGATCCACCCAATGAGCTCTGGATAGGGACGGGGCGTGACAAAATCATATTATAAAATTAGAAAACAAATATAGCATCTCGGTTTTGAAGTTAAAAGATACACCCATGTGGCCTTCAGACAATCATCAATAATGCTGGAGAAAATTTATGACCAAATTTCATGTGCTAACATGAAAAGGACCCTAAACATCAATATGCACTAACTCAAAGGGATTTGAGGACATATGATTATTATAAATGAAGGGTAGGCGTCTTGCTTGGCTAAATGACAAATTTGACAACGTGAAGATAACGTGGATGTTGAACTAGAAATTTGTAATTGATTTTAGTAGTTGAATTTTTTACAACAAAGAGAAGTCCCACCAGGCCAGATATCACTTTTTGCTCAATACAAAAGATGAAGAAATTGAATTACAAATGCTAATTCCTAATTCTAGAAAATGTTGATTTCTTTGTCTTCCCAATCATCAAGCCCCGAGTAAGGTCTTGAATAACACATGAATCACAAAGGAAATTAGCAGTACAATTGTGACTAAGAGTCAAAGCACTAATACTAAGTAAATTAAAACTAAAAAGAGGAACAAAGAGAACATCATGTAATACCAAGAAATCGAACATTTTAACTTCTATACCTACTAATTAGCTATTCGGTAAAGTTATTGTGGTATTTTGAACATAAATAGATTCAAAAAACAAAACAGGTCGAGTAAGAAACATAATGGGTAGCGCCCGTGTCAATGGCCCATGTACCAATTGGAACAGAAGGATGTGAAAAGAAGAGAATGGTTTTGTTGATGGCCTCCACGAGCCATTGTTAGTAGAAGAATGAGCGAGCAGCTAGAAAGTAATGCTTTGATACAATATCATAGTAAAACAGATGGAGGAAGAAATTGGAGAATGTTTGATTTCATTGTTTAAAGAAAAATGGGTTGCATAGTGGGTATATGTAGTTGTGGTAGGACCTTCTCTCGATGCTTTGTTCCACTCACCCGAATGTACAACTCAACAAATATCCTAACCAACTAATTCTAGAACAATCTACACATAATGAAAATAATAATAAATAAAAACAAAATGAGCTATAATAATGTAAAATTATTTTTTAAATAAAAATATGAAAACTATTAATATAAATTTTATTTCATTAAAAACTAGAAATGATAATTTTTAAGTTATATTTAATTTAAAAATATTTGAAGATATGCATTGAAGCAGAATTAAAATATTTATATTATTATTTTTAAAATAATAATAAAACATATTATTTTTATAATTGCACTTTTTAAATATTGATATCATATTATATATTATGGTACTTTTTAGATATTAACATTATTACTTAGGTATTAACATTATTACATATAGATAAAATAAATCTACCATTTACTATGCATGTAATTTTTAACTAGTGTGAATAATAATTTTTATTTATATTTTTAAAAATTTATGTTTAATATTCTATAAAAAATTTAAATAGATAAAAATAGATTCAAAATATAAAAATTATAAATATAAAATTTTTGTTAATACAAATTTGATAAAAATCAATGGATAAAAGCTATTTTTAAAAAAGAAAATTCAAATTTATAACATATTATTTTAAAATGAATGATTATAAATAAATATATTTTTATATTAAAAATTAATAAATATATTAATTACATATTATACTAAAATTATATTTTAATAAAAAATTAAGATTTTTTTAAATTTTTGAAAGAAAAGAAAATTAAGAGTTAAAAAGTGAAAATTAAAATTTTTAGAAATAGCTTGGGGTGGGGCTGCTGTCTGGGTACGAGCCTGCATGGGCGAGCCGAGGCTGGGGCGGAGTAATGCTAGAGCTGGGTCAATGGGGTGGGGCACTCATGTAATGGGAATAGCCGGAATTCCATGTAGAGGCAGTGGGCCCCAAAGGAAACGATTGTTTTGAGGGCAATTTTAATCTCATTAATTATTTACGGTTACCCAAAAACGAATATTTTTTCCTAAAATATATCAATATCAAAAGTCAAACTTTTTGGGCGTTTTTTAATAACTTTTCCCTTAGTACCCTAAAACATAATTTAACCAAAATATTTATGTGAATGTAAGAGGTTGCAGGTACGTATGTACCATAAGCAGGTCTTGCAGCTTTATTACTAGCCGCATCTGCTCAAATCAAATCATAAGCAGGTCCAACCGGTCAGACCTCTTTCCGATCCGGTTCACTGCCTAAAACCGGTTGTTGACTGAACTGGATGCTCAAATCAAATCATAAGCAGGTTCAGCTCTTCAGTGTTCACATTCAGCCTTTTGTTTTTGCTTCCAAAACACCTTCCTTCCTTGTTCTCATTTCATCTTTACTGAATCAAATTACAAGCATTTGTTTGAGCAATATTCTCCATCTCTTCACTCAGATTCTCACCTCTGTTTCCTTCATCACCTCGATATCTGTTTGGAACACAAACTCTGCTCCCTTCACTTCCTTGTTTACTTTCATTTCCTCAACTCTTTTCTAGCTACGCTCCAATTGGAACAAATACTCTATCTTCTTCCATTTCTTGCTCTCTTTCTCTTCTTTTACTTTCTTCTTAATTGTTGCTGCTTTCCTTCCCTTCTCTTGTTTCTCATTTCCCGTCTGTCTTGTTTTGGTAATCTACTCATCACCAAGTTCTGCTTTTGGTCACACTGAATCGAGTTCTGGTTTTGGTAATCTTTCCCATTTCATCATCCGCTCCTAACTTCACTCAGATTCACCTGTGTTTCCTTCAACTCTGCTGCCTGTTAAATCAAAAAGTGATTGAACAACATAATCAATCAAATTATATGAGGAAGCAAAATGTCACAATCTACATACCTCCAGCCATTGTTAAGAAACCGAGAAAATTGGAAAACTGGAAATATTTTGGGTTCTTCTAAACCCTTTTCAAAAACAACTTGATGGTGATTTTTCTCTCATTGTATTTCGAGCAGCTGAGATCCAAATTGTACAAAGGTTCTTCTTATACGACACTGCGCCATCATAGGTTTCCTCAAGAGTTGCAAGGTAAAGGTGTTATAGAGGATTGATATTCGAATTTAAAATTAAAATTTATAATGGATTCATTCTAACATTCTCCCACTTGTCCATATACTACAACACCTATCATAAGGAAAACTAAATATATAAATCACTACGACTAGGTCCTCTTATAATGAGTAGTATCTTCCATGTATTACAACATATCAAGTCTTCTCAACAAAAACTCCTTAGAACTGTAAATGAATAAACCATGTTTATTCAAGGTTCAAACTTAATGATATTTCTCAAAATAATAATAATAATCTGAAATGTATAAAACCATAGAAGAAATATCAGACTGAATAAGAGTTTTATCTAAAATAATGAATGTACGTACAATAAAATTACATCGTGGAACCAAGTCCCATTTGTACTACATGATCCTTAAAATACTTAGGTGGCATGCCTTTAGTTAAAGGATCAAAGAATCATCAACTCGCTTAATGCTCAATGACCACTCATTTCTTTAACACGCCTTCTTATGGCTAAGTACTTAATATCAATATGCTTACTTCGACTTCCGCTCTTATTGTTCTTAGCCATAAATACTGCAGCTGAGTTATCATAGTACAACTTCAATGGCCTAGATATAGAATCCACAATTCTAAGCCTAGATATGAAACTCTTTAACCATACACCATGCGAAGCTAGCCTCAAAACAGAATACTAACTTAGCTTCCATAGTGGAAGTGGCTGCTCAAGGTCCGGGGCTTAGCACTTCTCCAAGACAATGTTCTACCGCCTAGCATGAAAATATAACCAAACGTTGATTTTCGAGAATCAACACACAAGAAAGTCCGTGATCGGAGAAGCCAATCACCTCCAAACTATATGTCTGCCTATACATAAGCATGTAACCTTCGTTCTCGAAGGTATCTCATCACCTTCTTGGCGCCTCTCCGTTGGTCAACACCGGATTTACCTGATATCTTCCTAATACTCCAACGGCAATGCAATGTTAGGTCTGCATGCATTTGTTAATACATTAGGCTCCAAATGTTCAAGATATGGAATGTTCTTTTATGTGTTCCCGCTCGAACATTTTAAGGCACTAATCAAAATGAACTGCCACCCTTCAAAATGGGTGCTACACTCTGCGAACAATTTTTCATGTTAAATCTCTAAAACTTTATTGATATAGGTCTCTTGAGACAAACCCAAAATGCCTCGAGATCTTTCCCTATGGATCTTGATGCCAATGACATAAGATGCCTCACCCATATCCTTCATATCCTTCATATCAAAGTTCTTTGAGAGAAATTGTTTCACCTCATATAACAAACCCTTATTATTGGTTGCAAGCAGAATATCATCCACATACAACACAAGAAAACAAATCTTACTCCCACCCATCTTCCGATATATACATTGATCCATGATATTTTCTTCAAAACCGAATGGAAGTAATGACTTCATGGAATTCTCAAATACCATTATGATGCTTGTTTTAATCCATATATGGACTTAAGCTTCTTTGCAAACTAAATGCTCACCTTCAATAGAGGAGAATCCTTCAAAGTTGTTTCATGTAAACCCTTCCTCTAGATTACCATTAAGGAATGTCAGCTTTCACATCCATTTGATGTAAATCAAAGTCAAAATGGGCAACCACGCCATGATTATTCGAAGAGAATCTTTCTTTAGATACAGAGAAAAGTCTCCGCAGTCGATTCCTTCCCTTTGATCAACTTTCGGGCAACGAGTCTAGCCTTATGTTCTCGATGTTGCCTAATGAGTCCTTCTTCGTTTTAAAGACCCATTTACATCCAATGTTTATACCATCAAAACTCCAACCCAGATCCCAACTTCCTGCTTAGATGCCATAGAATTCATTTCTTGGCAATGTACCATGAGTTAGATTCCTTAGAACTTATGGCTTGTGAAAATGTTTCTGGATCATTTTCGGCTCCAATGTTATAGTCCAATTCTTGTAAATACACTATATAATCATTAGGAATTGCTGATTTCCTAACTCTTGTAGATCTTCTTAATGTTGCTTCATCATTCTCTTGAGGAATTTGTTGATCAACCTGTTGCTCAATTGGTCAGTTTCAAATCACTGAATTTCTTCATTTGCAACTCGATCCATAGGATCAATATTAGCAATATGTGGAACTGTGAAATGGTTGTCTCACACTCGCCAGACTTGAGGGGTGTGAATGACAATCAATCTATCACTGAAATCCGTAGGGTTGACGCTCATAATGATCCTTCGAAACAATGTCCTAAATCGATCACCCCCATCGATATCATTCTCAAGAAATTTCGCATTTCTTGATTCCACAACTTAGTGCCGTGAGATGGACAATAAAATCTATACCCATTGGACCTTCAAGATATCCAATGAAATACCCAATCATGGTCTCGGGTCTAACCTTTTCAGGTTATAAATTTTTACTTCAAACGTGGCATCCCAAACGCGTATATGTCGCAAACTCGATTTCCAACCTTGAATGACTCAAAGGCGTCTTAGAGATGTTCTTTGGTTGAACTTGATTTAATATATACACAAATTGCCTTTAGAGTTTCACCACAAGTATTGAGGTAGTTTTGTATTACTCTCATACCCTTTACCATGTCCATTAAAGTTCGGTTTCTTCTTTCTGCCACACCATTCTGATCTGGAGAACCAGGCATAGTGTATTGGGCAACAATCCCATTTTCTTGAAGAAACTTCGCAAATGCACCAAGAGCTTGTCCATTCTCTGTATTACTTACGCATTTCCTCCACCTCTATCCGATCCTCAATGACCTTAATATGTTTTCCGCATTGATTCTCTACTCACCCTTTAAAAACTTTAAAGGCGTCTAAAGCTCATCCTCAACTTAAGTAAGTAGAGATACATATATCGTGAATAATCATCTATGAAGGTGATAAAGCATTTTGGACTATTTGCATCCATGTCAAGACAACAAAATGTCGGCATGTATAATCTCAATAGGCTCAGGTTCCCTTTAAATCTCTTTTTATTTTGTTGGTTTGCTCGTCTAATGCAATTCACACGTCTCGAAATCAAGAAATCCAAAGTACCAAGTACCCCATCATTAACCATTCTTTATTCTTTCAATGGAGATGTGTCCCAATCTCCTGCCATAACATAGAGGATTCCTCAATCATAACATTACTCCTTTTAAACCAAATAGAACATGCATAGATTTATTGATAAACCGAAATCGACCTAAAAGCTAAAGGAAAATCCTAAAGGTACAAGTCTTCGAACCTAAACAAATTCCTGTGAGAAACTTGGAAATATAAAATGTCTTTCCACTTAAAATGAAACCGTTAATACAAGGCCGCAAGTGCCAATAGCTTCACACGAACTCATCTTGCTTCCCGAATAGATGCATTGTTCACTTCTCTACTCGGCTTCCTTAGGTTTTGCATACCCTCGTGAAGGGTATTTGAAACATGGATTGTAGAACCGATCAATCCACCACGTGTTATGATTAACATTTACCATATTGAAGATTCATACATACAAAGGAAAATCAGCACCTTTCTTATCAAGCAAGATATTAAATTTCCTCGAAAATTCTTCTTCATATGTCCCTTTATTCTACGTAAAAAAACACTTTGACTCATTCTTTATGCTTACTGAATAGGAATCTTTTCCCCTTCTTTTGGCTTGACTTTCTTTTCTTTCCAAAGGTGGTCAAGTTTAACCTGCTCAGTCTCTCTTCCATCATTAACCTTCCCTTCTTGCACACACATGGTCAACAATTCATTAATCGACCATTTATCCTTACGTGTGTTGTAAGAGATTCACAATCGTGATTGTCAAAGGTGAGTGTTCAATATATAATGAACAAGGAAAGTGCCCGACATGGTAATCCCTAATGTCTAAAGTTAAGCCGCTTATATCCCTCATGCGCATGATATGATCACGCACTCCTCTCGTCTCCGGGTGAGCTTCGGTGGATGAAAATTGCATAATTAAGGTATTTGCAAGAGCTACGGTTTCAAACCGTCATCATCAATGGCCGTGAAGTGGTTTGACTTAGTAATTTGTCGATGGAACTACCTAATACCAAGAGATATCTAGTCTTTATGAAACATCATGGAGAGGCGATTGGACCTCCACTTATCATAAAGACGTATTGCCTTCATGCTAAAGGTCGGGTTTCTTGTGAATGGGACGGTTCCTCTTTCCTTATAGCGTAGTCAATATCCATCCATCCCAAATGCGTAATAATCCTCTTCCTTCCATACCTTATAGTTATCACCCTTAATTCGAATATCACACTTAAAATCGAAATAGCTCCGCAGTTGAATAACTACAAATATTAAATACACATGCTTAATAATCAAATATTGAGGCAAAGATACAATGCTGTTCTTACCAATGTAAATCATGCTTTGAAAAAACATAAACCTAGTGACATAAAACTCGCCTCGTGGACTACAAAAGTCTTACCTCTCAATTAGGTTTAATTAATTTTATGACAAACTACTAAACCATGTTCCTTTTCTAATCCCCGTGGGTAAATTCAGAAAATACGATTCGATATTTCATCATAATTAATCATACAAAAATGTAATAAAAAACCCGCGGGATGAGATTTATCATATCTCCATATGATTAATTATACTAATGTAATTCAAATGTGATCTTAAAATTTAATATATAATTTTAACTAAAAGGATGCCGTGGCTATTCCCTAATTAATTAAAAAATTATATCTACCTAACGAACATTATTATAAAACTTTAAACAATTTAACAATAAGATTATCATTTAATAATTTTGTATGTAAAACTATATTAATATTACAAATAATCATAATGATTAATAAATTTAATATATAGGAAATTTAATTCTACATTCTAAACAAAATCAGTTGTAGTGAACATATATCCAGCCATAAATCTCTATAAAAGAAACCAATGTAAGAGGAGTAACAAATTCACACCTAGCTTGATGGTAGAGCACTTAGTGCTATGTTGATGTCACTGGTTCAAACCCATGGAATCCTTATCTCAGATGTGTTTTTTTTTTTTTTTAAAGGTCCAGCCTCTGTTTTGCTTACATTATGAAGGCTGTCACCTCAGCCCACATAAGAGCCTCGAGGGTCCGGTACCATTCCATGTTGGCCACACACATACGGCCAAGCCCAGCCTAGCCCGACCTAATCCAAATTATGTTTGCTCTTGATTAAACTTTATAGGGCTAAGTTTATAAGGCTAAGCCCAACCCAATTCATATTAAGTAAGCCTTAAATAAGGCAAATCTCACAAAAATTGTAAATCATAAATTTATACTTAAACAAAAGTGTTGTCTCTTTAACCTTCACCATTCAGAACTCTGCTTTTTGCACCTTAAAATAGCTTTTATTTTTATTTTTTTTAATTTTTTAAGTCATCTTCTTCATACTACCATGAGAACCTGCGACAAAGACCTTCATCCTAAACAGCGCATTGAATTTCTATGTAGTTTGATATCATTTTAAAAAACACAAAACACATCAAAATTATTATAAAAATAGTTTTAATGTATTAAAAACCAAGTGAAAATGTCAAAACCAAAATATCTTTAGCATTCCTCGAAAAATCATCGCATTTCTCGTAAAATTTTCATAACATAAAATTTGCACAACACTTATAAAGGCAGATAGATATAGTGTGGCTCTATACTAAATGTTAGAATCAAAAAGTGATTGAACAACATAATCAATCAATTATATGAAGAAAAATGTCGGACCACATACTTCCAACAGATCTTGGTGAAATTCCAATTTCGAAAAAGGGCAAATCGTAATTTTGTTTACGAAATTGTAAATTTTGGTTAAAAATCAAAAATTTATTCTCTGGGGATCCTACGACGAATCGCTTGCAATCATAATCGTCTCGCCAAATCTAATGAGCATAAAATTTCGTGAATTCGAGATACCGAAGTTGGCACGCTTCTGAGGCAGAATATGTTCGTGTCAGAACGAATTTCGATGCGTACAAAGTCAAGATATACACGGATTGCCGTGTACAGGCAAAGATGAGAGAAATGATGAAAATGGACTACCAGATAGCAGGCGCCGAATGCCAACCTGAAAAGAATGATATAAATGTTGTTTTTTGGGGAAGTTTGCCAAAAGACAAAACCAATAGTAAGAGCCAAACTGTAAAAGGAGCCAAAACGTGTGGGAAGGGAATTTTGGTCTGTAGTCGATTTGATTAGAATTTAGAGAGAAGGAGTACATTCTCTCAGAAAATACGCAAGGATCCAATCCGCTTCTAGCCTTCGACAAGAAGGAGAGCGTTTAAGTGGAGAGGGCTTCGCGTGGGTACCGACTTAGGAGTTTCTCAACCTCGAGAGGTAGGGATTTCTCCTACTGGGTTTTACACTTGCTTTTTGCCAGATGCATAATGCTTCGAATGAATGGTAATTTTAGGGGCTGCTTGATCAGCCCAAATCTTGGAACCCAGGTGTTGGACACTTTGAATACGTGGCTGTACTCTGATCACCCAATGGATGTTTAAAGCTGGTGCAAATTAGTGCTATGAATGATGCATTGATCGCAAAAGATACTCTAAATGGCCAGAAATTCTGTGTCTACCAAGGAACTCCATGATCAGATTTTATCGGGAATAGTAACTTGGTGGCTCTACTATCTCGAAGAAAACTTACAAAATAATTTGTGAATAATGTGTTTAATGAGTAATTCAAATCGAGTTGCTCGTGTTTGGAATCACAAACAATGAGCCAATTTTGATGAAATTGATACTAAATCATAATGATATGTTCAGGCGATTTAAATTATATGAAAATGTAATGATTGCCATATTGCATATGTTATAGAATTGTAATGAAATTGGTATAATGCATTTCATATGTAATCGTGGCCTAGAAATTGTGGTAGTGCATGACATGAAAATTTGAAAGAAAACGAATGTTTTGAAAGGAATTTATTGGGTAGATGAATTTCCGGAGAACGGGTTGGGAGACGGTCCAATAGACTAGTTTCTGATACACCAAGACTGCTTTCTGGTTCTCCAACACATTCGGGCCCCTGGAGGGTAGTCCCATATTTTTACCGAGATTTCGATAGTATAGTTTCTCAAAACAACAAGAATTGTTTTGAAAGATGTTTTCACACATGGCTTAGGCAAAGTAGGGAGCTCTAGGGCTCGGCATGAGTCGATCATATATTATCTCAAGAGATCATGTATTTGCTCGAATGTGTGCTTTATTTTGGAGCATTGCATATGCACTTAAGAGAGTAGCCCACTTAGGTGATTCCTCTGTAATTTACCGAAAGCATTATCTCACCCGCCGAGATATTATATTTTACAGGCATAAGGAGCAGTAAGAGGACACAATATAGAGGCTGCTTTTAGAAGAAAGACGGTGGATTGCGGCTGAAGTTTTGTGATGTATACATGTATTAGAGTTTTGTGAATTTTAATATATGTTGAAGTAAAAGAGAATTGATTGAACTCTTTGAAATCATAGGGATATAGCTTGAGGTATTGTCGAGTATTGTCATTGGCCCAAGGGTCAGCACTCATGTATTTGGATTTTGATGTTGTTGACAGTTTTGTATAGGTGTTGTATTCGTAGAGCTCCTCGCATGCGACTTTGGCCCGATTTTCGAGAAATGCCGTCACCCGACATTCACTTAGCATTCCGTTACGGCCGACGGGTAGTCACCTGACCCCCGGTTTCTAGCTGCACCCAGATCGGGAGGTTAGGTATACGAATACCTAGGAGCTCGGTTGGGTATCCATCACCACTAGGTGAGTTGATGGAGAGGAAAGGCAAGGTGAAAACCTATAGATCGAGGATTTGGCTGAAATATAGTTTGAGTAAGATACTACCACTTAGGGAAGTGCTTTGATGTTCGTTTAGTATAGACATTTCTAGGAAATCTGAATGACTAAACTAGACACGTGATAAATGTGTTTGATGTGCCTTTGTGTGGATTTGATAATTATGTTGTGTGAAAAACATGCATAACATGAATGATGTGAATGGCGGTTGTGATGTGCTGTGGATTGTGTATGATGTTTAGTGATTGAAAATTCATAGTGTGTTAGAGAATTTATGTTGAAAACAATCTTAGAGCTTTACAAGGTGTAATCGAAATGAAATAAATTGTAATCAATTTATTTGGTTGGCTGATGACAAAATAGAATTTTAATAAAATTTTAAGGTGTTAGAACACTTTGAGGGTTTACAGTGAGTGAAAACTGGAACAAAGAGAAGAAATAAAATAATTTGGAATAAATTTATTTGGTTATTGAGAAATGAAATAGAAATTTTAATAAATTTTATTTGGTTAGTGTTAGATCAAGAGGTTTTGATGAATTTTTGGACAACATGAGTCCATAGAAATTGAAAAAAAAAAAGTAAGAAAACAAATAAAATAAAATTTAGAAATTTATTTGGCTTCGAGTAAAAGAAAATAATTTTCTAAGGTTTTTGCAAGTATAAAATTGAAGAAAATTGAATAAAATAAATTTTTACAAATCTATTTTAAATATTCGAGAACTAAAAAATAAGATATAATTTTTTTTTTTTTTTTTAAGCTTCCAAACAAAGAGCAAGGTGAAACAAATGGATATGTTGCGTTTCCAGATTTAAAATAGAAAAAAAGGTTAGTATATTTTTGTAGTTTCAAAGAAATGAAAAAATTTAGATGAAGAAAATCATTTAAGGTTTTGTAAAACTAAAGAAATGAAAAAAAAATTAAATTTTATAAATTTATTGGTGTACCGAGAATTAATGGAAAAAAAATTTGGGATAAGTGATTTTTTTTTCGTATTTTCCAAAGAGGCCGAAATAATTCTGAAAAAAATAATGAAAAAAAAAAAGAACATGAAAATGAAAAAAAAAGGTAGAAATTAAACTGTTTTAGCTATTGCTCATTTGAATATGGATGTGTCACAATACAAGCATTGTGGCATTGTGACATGGTAGCGCTGAGTGCAAAGGTGGCTGTGAGCAAGGATATTGTATTGCAATAGAAGGTTTGTATTGCAACTTAGGTGGGCTGGAAATCTGTATTGCAGGGTGGAAAATTGTATTGCAATAGGAGGCTTGTTGGCTAGGTAATTGTATTGGAAGACAAGGATTTGTATTGCAACTAGGGCTTGCTAGTCGAAAATCAGATTGCAATACAGGAATTGTATTGCAACGAGGCTCAAAGTAGGTCGGTAAGTGTATTGCAAGAGGAGAATTAGACAAGAGAGGTATGTTACTGAAAATTACTGCAGAATATGGTGGTGCAGTGGGCTGAAAATTGTATTGCAATATAGAGGTGCAAAGTGAAAATAAATAAAATACACAAGTGGCAGACTAGGAGGTATTGCAATAGGCAATCGAATTGTATTGCGTACTAAGAGGTGTTAAAATCTGTATTGTAAGATGCCTATTGTATTGTGACCACAAGAATAAATAATAGTCAATCAGGTAACAAAGAATGTAATACACCTGGCCAATCAGAACAAGAAATTTCGAATTTTTTTTTGAAAAAAAATAACAAATCAAACAAAATGGGACAAAATTTTGAAAAAAAATGAAATTAGCAAAATAAAATTTTAGTTTATTAAATATGATTTAATATATTGATAAATTGTCTTGAATATTATAATGCAAGGACATAGTATATAAAATGTTTTTCGTGTATGAATAGTGTATCGTGGTTTGCTTATGCCTAGAGATATCAGACATTGTATTTAACTACCATTTGAAATTGTGGACGCGCTATTGTTATGTAAGAAATTATATGCATGGTAATGCGATAGAAAGTGCCAACGCAATTTAATCATGACCTTAGGGATTTGGATAATTAAATGAACAAGAAAGCTTAGAATTTTATTGAAATAAATGAATTGAGTGGTTGGAATTAGCGCCACTTAGGAAATGAACGGGTTAGTTCATGGTTGTCAAGTCTATTAGTAATTGGCATGTGCATTACTAGTTAGAATGAAATGAAAAATTAAATGAATCTTGTTGCCATTGGACATATATAGATGGCTAGTAGAGGATCAAGCTACGTTGTCGAGAGACCATTAGTCAGACGTTTCAAATTCGTAAGTGCGAGTTCGACTTCCATCGAGGTGAGATTTTCGACACGTGGTGTCAAAGATCGAGGCCACACCCAGAAGGCCAGGCAAAGGATGAGTCGAAAGACCGAATGTCAATCATCGAGATATGTAGTTTCTCGGGATTGGCCGTGGTATTACGAGATCTCGAGGACGGGCCTCAAGCTGTCCATTCGGGGCAGGATCGTAAGACTGGCGCCACGAGATGTGGACTCCATGGCTGGACGGCCTCGACCATGAGAGAGAGATCGAGGAAGCCTCGAAACACTCCGGATACGGGTGTTGCAGTAGCGCAGAGGGAGGATCAAATTTCTTCTAGTTCAGGAAGAGGCAAGAAGACTTCGTCACAAGAGCTCAGGACTGGTACGTAATTTGCATGCAGACTGATCGCTTCCCCAAAGATGGTGTGGATCCCAGACATCAGGATGTTACAAATCTGGGGCTTGAATGTAGAACAGAGAGAGCATTGCCTATCTCCTCCACACCCTAGGTACGAGTCGTGAGGGAACCGGGGCCTAGCCTGTGGTGCTATACGAACACCTTCTTGAGTAGCAATGGAAAGGGCCGAGGAGCCCGAGGGCGGGTCGAGGTCGCATGGACTACGCGTCGACTTCTAGTAAGGTGCAGTAAGGTACTATATGTTATTTATGTCGCCAAATTGCATATGAGGCTAGATTGTCCTAGGAGGCGCAGGTGGTCTCATGCGCAGAGGATGAGCATAATAGAGCAAATGGATATAGGGTATGCTTCTACTCTTGCACTTATTGACTAGAGTAGCGATTAAATTGGATGCATCATATTCATTAATTCGTTAGACCAGGTATGGATTCGACCTGTAGGTTAAGGGCCTTGTGAGAACCCATGCATGGGACATGTTCTTCCCAGGGGATGTGGTGAGAGTCAATTGATAGGTCGAGATTATGAGTGAGAGATATCCGAGACTCGCCATGGTGGACCCGGGATCGGGGGTCACAAGATGGCACCATTGCGCTCATGTGCACGTAACATCGCTGTCGAGCCCGGGGTGTGGGTGCACGTAGACATTCACCAGTGTGGGTCGAAGTTTATCTCGACTACGTCCAATGAAGACTCATAGTTTGAATCAGGAAATGAAGAGTAATTAAAGTGTGTGGGTGTAAGAGACCCGGGGAGGGATCCCGAATTTCTGTATGGGTGTAAGAGACCCGGAGAGATATCTCGAATTTCTGTGTGGGTGTAAGAGACCCGTGGAGAAATCCGAAATTTCTATGTGGGTGTAAGAGACCCGTGGAGATATCCTTCAAATTTCGTGGAACGAAGAGGCTCGCAGTTGTAAGTCGAAGTTATGTTGCCCGAGAGATAAAAACACACGGTCAAGTTATCACGCAGACTTAGGAGTTGAGTGATAGGAGTCGGGAGTGACTCGGTGATGAAAACACGGGTCGTTATCACGTAATTTAGAGTCAAGTGATGTGAGTCGAGTGACTCGGATCATACCCCTTCGAAATGGCATCAGTGCTGTCAGCCGGGTAAGGGCTCGTGTATGGAGGTCATACACGATATGGACTAAGTTGAAGGTCCAGAACTCGCGATTGTGGCCTGGGAAGGTCGCTACACAATAAAAGTAAGGATTGTGTAGGGCTACACGCTGTGTGGATTTATATATACAGTTAAAGGACACGCTATGAGCATACGTCCCAGTCATAAGGGTAGAGGATTAATCGTCTAGTGGGACCCTAGCCTTTACAACAATAGTTATCAGCGAGTATACGAATGGCACCATGAGGCATTGTAGCGAGGCCATGTGTGATCACTGCTATGTCGGGACCGAGGTGGGAGAGAGCTCCATCATCAAGTCCCGACCGATTAGAGACACTTCGAGAAGGTGAACTTGATACGACAGCGCCTTCTCACTGGCCAGAGCCTGGTAAGAGCTAAGGGCCGATGTGCGACGGCCGACCCTAGAGTTCGAGGTTGGGGATCACGCTCTTCGGCGATGTCAAGAGAGGAGTTGTCGCCCTAGTTTAGGGAAGCATAAGCCGAGGTTCGTCGGGCCTTCGAGATACTCGAGAGGGTAGGTACTATTGCGCATCAAGTTGATATCGCTTCAAGATGTCGTGTGTCCACGAGATATTTCTACATTCCATGTCTCGGAAGTATACCGTGATCCGTACCATGAGGTGGACGTGGATGACCGAGGTCGGAAGCACGTATGGACCTTTCGAGGAGGGACCAAAGGTGCAATTTGATAGCCGACGTTTTGTGACGGCAAGACCGCGAGGCTGTTTATGTGCTATGGCGGCACTAGAGTGGAGGAGCCATTACGGGAGCGAGGACACGAGCGCGGGCCACTTATTCCTTCTTGCTAGGGATGTAGCGTACATGGTTTAGTCGTTAAGATTTAAAATAATCGCTTACATGCATGGTAGAGTGCACGCTGTATATGCATGTGAGTGATTGTGATTGTTCAGAATTTCGGGACGAAATTCATTTTGGCGAGGGGAGAACAATCAGAAATTCCAATTTCGAAAAAGGGCAAAATCGCATTTTGGTTACGAATTGTAATTTTTAAAAATCCAAATTATTCCTCTAGATCTCGGATGACGAAATGGACACCGCAATCGCCCCGCGAAATCTAGCTAGCATGTAAATTTCCGTGAGAATCGAGATGCTTGAGTTGGCATCGCTTTTCAAGGCATCGCGGTTCGTGTCAGAATGAATTCGATGCGACGAAAGTCACATATAACATGTACTCATGTGCCATAAGTGGTATGAGTAGAGAAATGATGAAAATGGACTACGAGATAGTGCCGAATGTCAAAACTGGGAAAAGAATGACATAAATGTCATTTTTGGGAAAGTTTAAGTTAGAAAAAGACAAAACTTCAAATAGTGTTGTCTTCTCAAATTGTAAAAGGAGCCAAAACGTGAGGGGAAGGGAATTTTATCCAAGAATGATTTGATTATAACTTATAGAGAGAAGGGAGCACTCTTCTCTCTAGAAATACGGCAATCCGACCGTCGGCGCCTTCTAGATAAGAAGGAGAGAGCCGTTTACGTGGCAGGCTTCTCGCGCGGCATCGGATTTGCAGAGTTTCCTCAAACTCCGAGAGGTAGGGTTTCCTTACTGGGTTTTACACTTTGCTTAAGTGTATTTACAATGTTTGAGCTGAATGAGGCCGCGGAGAGGTCGCTTGATCGGGTTCCAAATTCGGAACTGAGTGTTGGATTTTGAAACCCATGGACAAATCTCGTGATCGCCCACGGTCAAGCTTAAAAGCAGCAAATTAGTGCTATGAATGATGCATTGACGTATGAGGTCGAAATGGCCAGAAACGTTCACCGAGTGAACCAATGATTGGTGATTTGTCGAGAATAGTAACTGAGGGTTTCACTATTCCCGAGAATAGTGTTCACAAAATAATTTTTGTGAAATAATGTGTTTGGTTGAGTAATTCAAATCGAGTTGCTCGTGTTTGATCATTAGCCCCACGTGAGCTAATTTTGATGAAATTGATGGTGAAATTACATGACATAAGCCTGTGCGGATTTAAATTATGTGAAATGTGGTATGATCAGATATATTTGCATATGTTATAGAATTGTAATGAAATTGGCATAATTCATTTCATATGTAATCGTGCTCTAGAAATTAGGTAGTGCATGACATGAAAAAATTGAAAGAAAATGAAAATGTTTTTGAAAGGAATTTCAGCAGGATGAATTTCCGAGAACGGGGTCAGAGACTAGCCCAACAGATTATTTCTTACGAGGACCATGATCAAGCTTTTAAGGTTCTCCAACACATTCGCCTCGGAGGGTAGTCCTATAATTTTTACCGACACTTCGGTAGTATATTTCTGAAAACAACAAGAATTGTTTTGAAAAAGATGTTTTCTCATACATGGCTTAGGCGAGTGTGAGGGAGCCTACGAGGGCCTGGGTATGAGCTGATCATGCAGACATCTCGCTAGATCAGCGTATTCGCTTGAATGTGTATTTCTATTTGGAGCATTTCGTCATTATGCACTTTAGGTGGAGAGAGTCTACTTAGGGTGATTCCACTAATGAGTTAATTATCTCACCTTTGTCGAGGATATTATATTTTTACAGTACAGGAGCGAAAGTGAAGAGACGACGTCATAGAGGTCGGCTAGAAGAAAGCCGGATTGTGGCTTTGGTTTTGTGATGTATACATGTATTAGAGTTTTAGAATTTTAATATATGTTGTATAAAAGAGAATTAATTAACTCTTTTGAAACTATAAGATATAGTTGAGGTATATTGCTGAGTATTGTCATTGGGCCCAAGTGGTCGTTTTACTCATGTATTCGATTTTGATGTCATTGGGATGTGTTTTGTACTGTGTGTCAGATTCGGGAGCTCCCGCATAAAAGGACTCTCGCCCCTTCGATTTCTTCGCGGAGAAATGTCGGGTCACCCGACATTCACGAGTATTCCGCGGGTTGACGGGTAGTCAACGGGCCCCCGGGTTTTGGGGCGTCACACCAGCCATTGTTAAGAAACCGAGAAAACTGGAAAACCGATAACCCTCCACCGGCCATCAAAACCTCGATTTTCTCCTTTTTCTTTCAGGCCGTTGATTTCGGTTTACACCGCAGGACGCCGTATGTGCCTTTTCAACATTTTCGCGAACTTACATCGCCCGGATTCATGTTTAATCGTGATAAAAATTTGACTTCACCTTGGGGATCTAATTCTAACTTCGTCTTCCGCCTAAAACGCAGTTTATCATTTTGATCATTTTACACCCTCGTGAATCTCTACCTTGGACTTTGTTCCATTTTTCCGAGTTCACGACCCATTTACCAACAACACACATGTTATCATTTAGATTTTCTATGGTTTCACATACATGTTATTCATTCATAGCAATAACACCCAAAATTAGCTCACATGGGCTAATAAACAAACCGACAGTCCATCTTGAAGCTGCCTAAAGCATCACAGAAACAGCACACATGCTATTCAATCATAGTAATAACATATCAACACACAAAGCCACACACAAACAGTCCACGATCAGTTTCGGGACTGTCCAAAACTACTCTAAGGATTTCGCCACTCACCCAAGTTTTGTATCGAATTTAACGCCAACCGGGGCCCCGGGAATATCCTTAATCCATTAAAACGCTCTTAGCCAAGGAATAAAACAAGTAGCAGAAATTCCCTACCTCCTGGAGTTTGTCGAAACTCCTATACCGTACCCACGCCAGTAGCTCTTGGTAGTGGGATCAACTTTGCCTCTGTCTCGGGCCGAATTTATGGACCGATCAATGAACGGTAGGAGAGAAGAGAGCTTCACCTAAAATCTCTATCTTTTCTCTTTCTGCTTGCTCTTTCTATCTTCCTTTCCCTCCCAAACCAGTTTGGTCTAGGTTGGGGTCAAGAGAACTTGTCCTCTCATGCTAATTGTCACTTTCCCATTGGTTCCTTGGATTTCACCTTATCCTCATATCCATCTACCATGGATTTCCCTCCAATGACATGATGCCACATGTCACCTATGGCCCACACTTGAGCTCATGTTTGACCCATTCTCACATGACACGTGGCACCTCTTGAGCCACTCAAAATGTGCCAAGTGTCCTGCACCACTCCTTGTGCCTCAAAAGCGAAATCTGTGATCATTCGAATCGACGAAATTCGACGTGGTAGCTGATTTCTGTATGAGACGATTCCAACTAGAAAGTCCGCTGGTCATTCAAGATCTAGAAAATTTTTGGATTTTGATCGAAATTACCATTTTATCATTTCTCAGAAATTTTGGATTTTTCGGGGTTTCACAAATTTAAGGGTATATGATGCCCCAAAAGGCATTGTGACGCCACAAAAGCCGGGGGTCCATTGACCAACCATCAACTTGCTGAAAACTCATGGATATCGGGTGACCCGATACCTCATTGTTGTGTCCCATTTATTGGGATCCATATTTTCATAAAAAATCGGGCATAATCTCTTTTGTTCGGGAAGCTCTACCCAATATACAACTTGTATAACAATATATCCATAACTCATTCAGGGTCTCAACAGAAGTAGTAATGACCACATAGGGTCCATCTGTCCATATCCCCAATATACACTATATCACAATAGTCCACAAGAGTTTATTACAACACTCTTAAGGCTGCACTACGTAGACACATGTCAAAAATTGTCTACCAAAGCCGCAATCCGACTTTCAAGAACTATTGAGGCCTCTATTGAGCCGCCGGCCTCCGTATTTGTCCTCAGACTAAA